>JBBDGP010000098.1:8495000-8810000 GCA_037952835.1 Lithobates septentrionalis | reverse complement strand
TATTTAAATATAATTATATTTTGCTACATTATTAAGATATCATTATATTTTTGTCTATGAACATTTTCTACTAAATGCAGAACTGAATGCATAACAACCATTAATAAAAACATCTCCTTATAGTATTTTAAAAAATGTGTGGTTTGTTATTTCAAGGCTCAGTATCAGTTTGGTTATAATTGTAAAAAAGTTGTTTACAGTGGCAATGGAGCTTATTTAGACATTTTTAAAATTCTAATACAGTTGGCACTACAACTGCTCGACCATAACCTAGGAGACAGCCCAAAAGAAAGGCAAGCAATAAATATAATGCCAGATTTCAGCAATATTTTTTTTATTGTAAAAAAATTATATATCCTGGCCCATTGCAATGGCCCCCCTACCCATAAAATAATTAACATATTGCTGTCTAACTTGACGGGAACTTTGGGGGGCCAAGCCAGTACGGACAGTATCCAGGCCTGTAAGGTTGGCTTCTATTTGTCCGGCCTCAGGCCCAACTGTGCCTATATAATTGGTAGAATGCTTGTTTAAAAAGTTGTGCAGAATGCAGCAGGTTAAAATGATAAAATTAAGTTTGTATTCGGCCAAATTAATGGCTGTTTGAAACAGGCGGAACCGGCTGGCCAGAATTCCAAACGCATTCTCAACCACTCTTCTAGCTCTGGCCAGCCGGTAATTAAAAACCCTCCTCTCCGGGGTGAGGGTTCTTTGGGGGAATGGCCTCATGAGGTGGTTGCTGAGAGCGAAGGCTTCATCCGCAATGAAGACAAAGGGGAGTCCTTCCACGTTATCCTCATCAGGTGGCAATCCCAGGCCACCACTCTGGAGACGCTGGCAGAACTCCGTCTGGGCAAATACTCCTCCATCCGACATCCGGCCATTCTTCCCCACGTCCACATATAAAAAATCATAGTGTGCCGACACCACCGCCATTAAAACAATACTGTGGAACCCCTTATAATTAAAATAATATGACCCCGAATGGGGTGGTGGCACAATGTGGACATGTTTCCCATCTATAGCCCCTCCACAATTGGGAAAGTCCCAACGGCTGGCAAAATGGGATGCCACAGTCTGCCATTCCTGTGGCGTTGAAGGAAACTGGGGAATCAAACAAGAAAACCAAAATCAATTAATTTGGAAGCTAACATTGCAAGAAAATTAGACAATTAAAAACATTATTCCCCAGCATCAGTATAACATTCAATAATTTAATTCCTCTGGAATAACTAATATGGAAAGGCACACTTATCAGATTGCTCACCCCCTCTGATGGAACATTGATTACATTTTAGGGGGTTGTGAAATCCCTAAAAAATATTACTTTTACGACACGCAGGAATTTAGGGACTAAAAAGGCTACAAGACTGCAGTTGTCGCACTCTGCAGGTGCAGTTGCTAACCAGCTTACAGTAAATGAGGTAATGTAAAAAGGCATTCATGTTGCAAGGAGTACACAATCACAGGCAAGGGCAATTAATGAAAACACTTTGAGGCTTGCATATGATTTGATGATGGAAATCAGCAGAGCTTCTGCTCATTTACTAAAGCACTGGAACAAATGCACTTGTAGAGTGCACATGCATTTTGCAAACTGCAACATATATTTGCTTTAGACAAATCAACACCACAGAACATTCAAGCAAATTTTAACGAGGGTGGGGGTGGGGGGGTTGTGAAATCTAGATAATTGCTCATTAGCAGCACACTATTTGGATTGAGTTTAGGTGGGGGGGGGGGTTGTGAAATCTAGATAATTGCTCATTAGCAGCACACTATTTGGATTGAGTTTAGGTGGGGGGGGGGGGTTGTGAAATCTAGATAATTGCTCATTAGCAGCACACTATTTGGATTGAGTTTAGGTGGGGGGGGGGGGTTGTGAAATATAGATAATTGCTCATTAGCAGCACACTATTTGGATTGAGTTTAGGTGGGGTGGGGGGGTTGTGAAATCTAGATAATTGCTCATTAGCAGCACACTATTTGGATTGAGTTTAGGTGGGGGGGGGGGGGGGTTTGTGAAATCTAGATAATTGCTAATTATAAGCACACTAAATACACTCCAACAAAATACATTCAAAATGAGTAGACTAGGTGGATATGTTCCCATCACTTCATGCTGGGAAGGTTATTAAAGGAAAATATACATGCATGACAAAAAATAACAGGAAAAAATTCCAGCATGTGTGAGGATAAAAAGGGGACATTCACACTATATTGCAATGATGGTAAGTAGTGTTTGAAGCAAGAAATACATTACATTATCAAAGATTACATAAAAGAACATGTGATGCTAATAAAAGAAAAATATCTTACCTTAATATAGTCCTTCTGCAGGACCTGTATGATGGCAGAACAGGTCTCTGGGATAATGATCCCCAGAGCCTGGGGGGAGATGCCTGTCGAGAACTTAAGGTCCTGCAGGCTTCTCCCTGTGGCCAAATACCGCAAGGTAGCGACCAGCCTCTGCTCCGGAGTGATGGCTTGCCTCATGCAGGTATCCTGCCTGCTGATATAGGGGGTCAGCAAAGCCACCAAACGATCAAAAACGGGGTCCGTCATCCGGAGAAAGTTCCTGAAATCCTCAGGATTATTCTCACGGATCTCACGGAGCAAAGGCATATGAGAGAACTGGTCACGCTGAAGCAACCAATTCTTGGTCCATGAACTCCTCCTCGCCCTGTTCATGGACTGGTCTTGGTCTGAAGAATAAACTACAGCACCAAACACATACAATGCACGAGCTCGACGACGAGTACGTACAGGTAACATGGCTTCAAAACGGTCGGCTGGTCAGAACGCACTAAACAGAACGCACTGAAGAACAGCAAGGCCTGTGAAGAACGACCTGAAAATCAGGAACGAGCGGCCAATAAAACAAAGATTTCTCAATGCCAACTGACCAAACGCACTGAAAAGCAGATACAAACCTCACAAGCACAGACTGAACAACAGTTAAAACGAACTGAAAAATACGAGTCTCACAAGCGCGAATCGTCTCTCACCAAACTTCTACTAACACGAGATAAACACGAGATTAGCAGAAGGAGCCCAAAGGGTGTCGTACGGGCTATTGAACTTCCGTTTTATAGTCTCGTCGGACTTGGTGTACGTCACCGCGTACTAAGCTTTCGTACTTTTGTGTGGTCGTGTGTGGGCAAGTCCGTTCGTTAGAAAGTCTGCAGCAAGTCCGCCGCAAGTCCGCCGAAAGTCTGCCGGAAGTCTGTCGGACAGGCTGTCTGACTTTTGTAGACGAAAAGTACGACCGTGTGTACGCGGCATTATTGTGATTTTTTTTTACCAAAAATATGTAGAAGAATACATATCGGCCTAAACTGAGGAAAAAAAATAGTTTTTTTTTATATATTTTGGGGGGATATTTATTATAGCAAAAAGTAAAAAATATTGCTTTTTTTTTCCAAAATTGTCGCTCTTTTTTTGTTTATAGCGCAAAAAATAAAAAACGCAGAGGTGACCAAATACCACCAAAAGAAAGCTCTATTTGTGGGGAAAAAAGGGTATCAATTTTGTTTGGGTGCAATGTCGCATGACCGCGCAATTGTCAGTTAAAGCGACGCAGTGCCGAATCGCAAAAAGTGCTCTGGTCAGGAAGGGGGTAAATCCTTCCGGGGATGCAGTGGTTAAAGTGGAGATAGATAGAGCAGGGCTCTATTTGCTACTAGCGACTTAGTGTGTTATTGTGATTGTTATTGTGACTCTGAGTGAAGAGTGTTAGTGATACCCCCCCTTTTTTTTTTTGTCCTGTGCGTGCCCCTTTTTAAAATTGTCAGCCGCAGTTTTTCTGACTGCAACACTGTTGTTCCCCCTTTTTTATTTTTTTTAATAGTTTTTACATTTCTCTCAGCGGCAGTCCTCAATTTAAAGTGCACCAAACACAATTTTCATTGAATGAAGTGCACCCAATTACACATTTCCCAGTATCTATTAAATTTGGGTAATAAGCCCCCCCCCCCCCCATCATGTCTGGGAGGCCAGCAAGGAGAGGCAGACATTCCCATGCCACTATGAGGGGGCTAGCAGCGTCTGTGTCCACAGGCAATGGTGGAAGTGGTCCATCCTCAGCCAGGGCACATTGGTCTCTGTTTAGTGATGGTGCCCATCCTATCCAGTCACAGCATGCAGAGGAGGTGGTGGACTGGCTTACTAAACCATCCTCATCCTCCTCATCCTCCTCATCCTCTATGACCCAAGCTGAGACTAGTGCACAGTCCACTGCAGCTGCGGCTTATTCTGTCTCCTTGTCCGCGGCTACTCCTGCCATAGCCCCAGCATTATGCATGGAGTTTTCAGCTGAATTATTTGAACACAGCTTCAGCCACTTGCTTCTTGACAATGCACAAACATGACTTGATTCTGATGTTGGTTCTGAGGTTGAGGAATGGAGTAACATGAGCCTACAGAGAGGGGAGAACAATGATGAACAACAAATTGGCAGTCATGTTCCCCAAGCTGCAGCTTATTGTTAAGTTTGTTCAGCAATTAAGAGGATGGAGGGGATGATGATGATGAGGTCATTGACTTTATCTAAAAAAAATTGTTAATGTTAGCCTAAGTGTACTATAATTTGGTTTCTTCACATAAGGCTTCCAAAGTCTGCCAAAGAGACACCAGCATTTATCAAAAAAGCATTGATCAAAAAACTCTCTAATCGTATTCCGAGTGCACTACATTGTGGCCTCACCATACAGACTGGCTCCCCAAGCCGTTGTTTAAAAAATAAAGAAAGTTTGCAGGGAAAATCTATTTAAATGTAATTTTTTTCTTTATAAATGTCAGTTTTGCTGCAGCAAGTTCTATACACGGTACAGATGTGCAGACTATGGGGACCCTCCAGGCACTATATTTAAAGGAATTTTTCATTTTTATTGTTTCACTTTAGCATCATTAAAATCACTGCTCCTTTAAAAATGATCTATTTAAAAACACTTTTTTGCATTGATACATGTCCCCCAGGGTAGCACCTGGCCCCCATACTCTTTTTATGGCCAATAACTTGCATATAAGCCTTCAAAATGGGCACTTTAGATTTTATAAATTTGGGTCTCATAGACTTCAATGGGGTTTACGATTCGGGTCCTCAAATTGCTGCTAAAGTTAATTGAGTGTCCCACAGTTATCCTACTCCTATTCAAGTTCCAGTCCTGCAATAAAGCATCAGAAAAGTATAACCCTAGACTGTTTATTGAGCCAAAGGATTGAATGTGACTGTGTGCCTGGCTTCTGGTGCAACTACTGAAAAAGACCCTAGGGACCTTAAACTGCAGACTCCTGTGGGAGTGCGCATTACACATGTGTGCTTTTATAATCCCTTGCTACAAAAGTAAGGGTGGAAAAAAGTTTTAAAAAAATCATTATAATTAAGTATGAACTTTAAGAAGGAACTGAACTCTGGAAGCTGTGCCATAAATAAGTAGGAAGAGGGCAAAGAACCAGTCATCAGCATTGTCTGTGGTCTCCCTGCGTGTGATCTGTTCCCCATTGCTGGCTTGCCATACCTTGTTCTGTACTGTGTCTCTGTGTGGAGATGGTCATGTTGGTAGAGAAAACTCTTTGCTTCCTTATGTAAGAGACCCAAGCAAGCAGAAGGGTGAGCAGCACAACGGTGACATCACCAAATCATACCAGGAAGTGCACAGCTATATTTTTTAGGAGGATATCAAGAAGAAGGTTTTCACTTTATTCAACTCTACACTCTGTCAACTCTATGCACAGCAGCACATTGTGATGCATAATTGAGTGTCACTTTGGAAAAATGCACCATGTCCTACTTTTTTCAGCGAACACCAATGCAGCCCATTGGTAAAAAAAAAGCAAAAAGACATAAGACAAAACACCTTGGGACTAGGATGAGCTTCGAGTTCGAGTCGAACCCACGTTCGTCTCGAACATCGCATGTTCGACCGTTCGTCGAATTGCGAACGTTATGGGCCGTTCGCGCCAAATTCGAGTCGTCACGGCCCATAATTCACTGCGGCATCGCAGTGCATTGCTGGCTGATGATTGGCCAAGCATGCACTATGACCCGCATGCTTGGCCAATCACAGCGCCGTCTGTACAGAGAGCCATAATTGGCCAAAGCCAGGGTGGCTTTGGCAAATTATGGCTCAGGGGGTTTAGTACACGCCCCACACTATATAAGGCCGCCTGCGTGGCGGCCTTGTGTAGTGTGTTGCGGCGGCAGAGAGATAGACAGAGAGACAGTGTCATTTGATTTAAGTTAGATAGAGTAGGCAGGCGAGTCAGTTAGCTGCACTTACAGTGTATTGTGTATATATATACATCCTAGGTGTTGTGTATATATATATATATATATATATATATATATATATATACACACTGTATTTAACTTAGCTAGATCCGTTCCTGTTATTCTCTTCCTACTGACAGGCAGTATTTTACAGTACCTGAAGAAAATTTCTGGTGTTCTGATCCTATTAGTACCACAGGCAGCTACAGTATTTACAGTTAGTGTAGTGCGTCCTCTGCACAGTGTGCACCTAAAGCTACCTGAAGAAAATTGGTGGTGTTCTTCTGATCCTATTAGTACCACAGGCAGGCAGCTGCAGTATTTACAGTTAGTGTACTGTGTCCTCTGCACAGTGTGCACCTAAAGCTACCTGAAGAAAATTGGTGGTGTTCTTCTGATCCTATTAGTACCACAGGCAGGTAGCTGCAGTATTTACAGTTAGTGTACTGTGTCCTCTGCACAGTGTGCACCTAAAGCTACCTGAAGACAATTGCTGTTGTTCTGATCCTATTAATACCACAGGCAGGCAGTTTCAGTATTTACAGTTAGTGTACTGTGTTCTCTGCACAGTGTGCACCTAAAGCTACCTGAAGAAAATTGCTGGTGTTCTTCTGATCCTATTAATACCACAGGCAGGCAGCTGCAGTATTTACAGTTAGTGTAGTGTGTCCTCTGCACAGTGTGCACCTAAAGCTACCTGAAGACAATTGGTGGTGTTCTTCTGATCCTATTAGTACCACAGGCAGGCAGCTGCAGTATTTACAGTTAGTGCACTGTGTCCTGTGCACAGTGTGCACCTAAAGCTACCTGAAGACAATTGGTGGTGTTCTTCTGATCCTATTAGTACCACAGGCAGGCAGCTGCAGTATTTACAGTAAGTGTACTGTGTCCTGTGCACAGTGTGCACCTAAAGCTACCTGAAGACAATTGCTGTTGTTCTGATCCTATTAATACCACAGGCAGGCAGCTGCAGTATTTACAGTTAGTGTACTGTGTTCTCTGCACAGTGTGCACCTAAAGCTACCTGAAGAAAATTGCTGGTGTTCTTCTGATCCTATTAGTACCACAGGCAGGCAGCTGCAGTATTTACAGTTAGTGTAGTGCGTCCTCTGCACAGCGTGCAGCTGAAGCTACCTAAAGACAATTGCTGTTGTTCTGATCCTATTAATACCACAGGCAGGCAGCTACAGTATTTACAGTTAGTGTACTGTGTCCTCTGCACAGTGTGCACCTAAAGCTACCTGAAGAAAATTGGTGGTGTTCTTGTGATCCTATTAGTACCACAGGCAGGCAGCTGCAGTATTTACAATTAAGTGTACTGTGTCCTCTGCACAGTGTGCACCTAAAGCTACCTGAAGACAATTGCTGTTGTTCTGATCATATTAATACCACAGGCAGGCAGCTGCAGTATTTACAGTTAGTGTACTGTGTCCTCTGCACAGTGTGCACCTAAAGCTACCTGAAGACAATTGCTGTTGTTCTGATCCTATTAATACCACAGGCAGGCAGCTGCAGTATTTACAGTTAGTGTACTGTGTCCTGTGCACAGTGTGCACCTAAAGCTACCTGAAGACAATTGCTGGTGTTCTGATCATATTAATACCACAGGCAGGCAGCTGCAGTATTTACAGTTAGTGTACTGTGTCCTGTGCATAGTGTGCACCTAAAGCTACCTGAAGACAATTCTCATACTAATACTAATACTCATACTACTCATACCTGGTGTTCTCATACTAATAATACTACAGGCAGGCAGTTGATTCTGCTAGCTGTAGTATTAGTATATATATACATCCCAGCTTTGTGCAGCTACATCTCACTGCAGGCCATTAGTATGTCTGGAAGGCAACAAGGAGAGGCAGACAATCACAAGCCAATAAAAGAGGACAAGCAGGCTCTGTCTAGAGGCAACAGTGCTGGTCGTGGAGACGGTGCATCCTCATCAGCACGTGGCCACGGGACACGCTTGTCCTTTTTTTCGGCAGCTGGCTGTGTTGAGCCGCAACATGCCGAACACTTGGTAGAGTGGATGACCAAGCCGTCCTCATCCTCCTCAACCTCTCTCACCCAGGCTCAGGGTACTTTGTCTGGCAAAGCAGCTGCCAATGCGGCCTCTTCCCTCGGCTCAATGGCATCAGTCACTCCTTCCCTAGCCCCACCATGTCCTCCTGTGGAGTCCCCCGAACTGTTTGACCACAGTGTTGGGTACATGCTCCAGGAGGATGCCCAGCATTTTGAAGGCTCCGATGATGGTACCCAACTAGAGGCAGGCAGTAACGTGAGCCCAGAGAGAGTGGGTGCCCAAGAAGGACAGCAATCTGGCAGTCATGTTCCCCCAGCTGCAGCATACTGCCAGCTTTGCTCCAGTGATGAGGAGGGAGGGGATGATGAGGTCACTGACTCCACGTGGGTGCCTGATAGGAGAGAGGAGATCCCACCGCTGCTATTTGCAACATATGTCTCAAGCGTATCTCGCGTGGCCAAAACATCACCCGCTTGGGCACCACATGCTTGACCAGACATATGTCGACCTGACATGCAGTTCGTTGGCAAGCGTACCTAAAAGACCCACACCAAAGAACAAAGCGAATCTCTCCTTGCTCCTCATCAGCTGGGATCTCCAACCCCACTATACCTTCAGTCCTCTCTGAAACCTGCAATGTCTTGGGCTCGCTGGACAGGGAGGTCAGCGGTAAGGTGCATATTACCGCTGAATCATGGTCCAGCAGGCATGGACAGGGCCAGAGTATATAGGGCCTGGGGGCCCTAAGCCTTTACTTTTTTAAATTTGGGTGCGGGGTTCCCGTTAACATCTATACAAGACCCAAAGGGCCCGGTAATGGACAGGGGGGGGGTACCCATGCCGTTTGTCTCACTGATTTTCATCCATATTGCCGGGATCCGACATTACATTAAAGCCGCCGTTTAGAAATGTAATTTTGTGTTTGTTCAGGGACTGTTCTAAGCATGGGAAACACGTGCCACTTTACAGGCATACTATAGACACCCCCAGGTACGTTATTTAAAGGAATATTTCACTTTTTTTTTCACTTTAAGCATCATTAAAATCACTGCTCCCAAAAAAACGGCTTTTAAAACTTTTTTTGCATTGATACATGTCCCCTGGGGCATGACCCGGGTCCCCAAACCCTTTTTAGGACAATAACTTGCATATTAGCCTTTAAAATTAGCACTTTTGATTTCGAATGTTCGAGTCCCATAGACTTTAATGGGGTTCTAAAGTTTGCTCGAACATTCGGTCCATTCGCAGGTTCTGGTGCGAACCGAACCGGGGGGTGTTCAGCTCATCCCTACTTGGGACCCTCTCTTTCTAACTGTTTCTCTGTAGTGTTTGAGTGATGAGTCTAAAGCATGGTGGAACTGTACATGGGTGTGTGTACTTCAAAGGTTGTCATTGCAGTTTGTTATAGATCTTCCAGTGTTAGTGAGGAGGTGGAGACTCAGCTCCTTGCACAGATGGAAAGGGCTGCAAGGGCTGGGACAGTGATAATAATGGGGGATTTTAACTACCTGGAAATTGATTGGAGTAATTGCACTGCTGGGACAGTTAAAGGGCAAAAATTTATAAACCCTTTTACAAGACAATTTAATGGTCCAGTTTATTGAGGCCCCGACTAGGAATGACGCTCTGCTGGACCTGGTAATCTCAAACGATGTAGAGCTTATTACCAATATTCATATAAAAGAACATCTGGGTAGCAGTGACCATAACATGATTTCATTTAATGTTAGCTGTAAACAACAAGCACATACGGGTAAGATAAAAACACTTAACTTTAAGAGAGCAAATTTTCTAAGGATGAGGGCTGCTCTCCAGGACTTATGCCGCGTACACATGGTCGGACTTTTCGTCTACAAAAGTCCAACGGACGCTGACGGACTAAAGCTGGCTGGTAATCCGATCGTGTGTGGGCTTCTCCGGACTTTCAACTGACTTTTTTAGCCTCAAATCCGACGTACTTTAGATTTGAAACATGCTTCAAATCTTTACGTCGTAACTACGACGGACCCCGAAGTCCGCTCGTCTGTATGCTAGTCCTACGGACAAAAAAACGACGCATGCTCATAAGCAAAAACTAAACGGAAGCACTCGGTCTAGTAAAACTAGTGTTCGTATTGTAGGTAGCACATTCATCACGCTGCAAAATCTGTGATCGTTGAATGCAGTGCATTTTATTTCTTCTTTACGAATGCTATAAAGAACGAAGGTGTTTTGCTGTTCATATTCAGAGTTCTCCCAAACTGATTTCTGGATTCTTTTTCTCTTTGATCTCATGAATGATATAGTATGCTTTTTAAAAACAATGTTTCCATACTAATAATACTTTTTACCTTTTTTTTTGTTTTTGTTTTTTTTTGTGTGGAGTCATATTTCCTTGTAATTTTTATCCAGATATTTATTTTATGATTGGTGTTGAACTTTTTTATATGTTTATCTCTAGATTTTTTTTTTTTTTCTTTTTTTGGTGTTTGTAAAGTTACCACAAAGAACCCATTTGTATTTTTTTTTTTTTTTTTTTTTTTTTAGGTTTGTAAAGTTACCACAAAGAACCCATTATTATAGTTTTGTTTTTCTAGTGATTATTTTTTAGTTTTAAGATAAAGTTAACCCAAAGCACCGTTTTTGGTTATGTATATTTTTGTTTTTTTCCAGACTTACCACTCGAACATTATTAACATTAGTAATGTATTTTTGGTGTGTTTTTGCAAACTCAATGAGATTGTTGTCCCTTGTTAATTTAACATTGTGTGTAAAATCAATGATTTAAAAGAAAACACATAAAGTCTTTTGCTAAACTCAAAAAAGATCCATTTATTCATGGTCAAAATAAAATAAAGAGGAAGTCAACGCTGGAAAAAGTCAGTGTACAAGAAAATTGGGATCTTGAGGAGTCCATATAAGAGGGAGCACAATCTGGTCCAAGAATCCCAGAGATCAACAGCACCAGCAGATGATATAGATGTCCCCAGACTGTGGTACTACAACAGCCTGCGTCTTCTGTCAGACCAGACTGAACCCAGGTCATCACTTTCTTCTCTTCCCTGCAGCCTTTCCTCCACGCTGCCCTGCAGCCTTCCCTGCAGCCTTCCCTGTAGCCTTCTTTGGAGGCTGTGGCTGTGGTGTTTCAGTTGTGGCAGGAGGAGGAGGAGGAGGAGGAGGAGGGGGGGCTGCCTCATGTAGTTGGGTGTTTCGGGTTAGCGTGCCCTGCAGCCCCTTCTGGATAGTTTCCCCAAATAGGCGCTCGCAAATGAGACGCTGCTCCCAATCCATTTGAAGAAGCCTGCTGGCTAAGTAGCAGCCATAGGCCTCTTCTGCTTCGGGGGGGCTCCTCAAAAAACGTGTGGCCTCTTGCATGAGGCGCAGGGATGCCTCCTGTGTGACGGCCCCCTTCCTGGCCCTTTTTTTGGGAAGGTGGAGGGGAGGCACTTGGGATTGGGTCATGCTCCTACTGGGCCCAGCCACCTCACTGGGACCAGCCACCTCACTGGGACCAGCCACCTCCTGCCTGACACTGGGCCCAGCCTCCTCCAGGATGATGGGGAATCCGGCCTCCTCCAGGCTGTCCATGGGCCCGGTCTCCTCCTGCCTGCCACTTTCCACACATTCCTCCTGGATGGACTCATCCTGTGTATAAAAAAAGGACATAGTTTTATTTATTTATTTGGGGTTCATCAATGACACACAATTTGCTTCTCATGACTAGCAAATTCAATGTGAATACATCTCTTTAATAAAAGAGTCTAATCAGACACCCTAATTTTTTCTAGCAGGTGCCAAACATATTTAGCCACTCCTGTCAATTGATATGTCTACACAATTTTGAGTGCAAAAATCTTGGAGACAATTATAACATCCAGTTAACCTCATTAATATTAGTACAGTAAATATTGTTTAAAATAATTTACCTGACTCCAGATGGTCATATCTGGTTCATCCAGGATGGAAGACCCAGCTTGCTCCTCATCAGCCTCTGCTGGGGTGGAGGGAAGGGTGGAGGGAAGGGTGGAGGGAAGGGTTGAAAGTGATGCCCTGGCTTCAGTCTGGTCATCAAGAAAACGGAGTTGATTGTAGTACCACAGCCTGGGTACATAAACATCATCTGCTGATGCTCCTGATCTCATTGATTCCTGGATCTTCTTATGCTCCCTCTTATACATATTCCTCAAGACCCCAATTTTCTTGAGCAATGTCTCCATTGTTGCTTCCGGGATGGTCGCCTGGACAAAGGACAGAAGTCTCTCCAGCGTTGAGTTCCTCACATGCTTAGCATAATACTGAGGGTGTTTCACCTCCCACAAATTCCTCATCTCTCGATATTTAGATATGAAAGCTGTAAGGAACTCTGGATCCTTAAATAGGGGATTCATTATATCTGGAAAAGATAAAGTCACAAGACAAAAAACACTTATTAGGTTTCTGCTAACCCCTCATCATCTTCTCCCTATGTAGGCCTCATCAATTTATCAAGCCATATAGGCCGCTTGCTACAAAGTCATGACCATAAAACAAAACAAAACAAAAAAAAATAAATTTAAAATTACCTTCATTTTGTAACGTCCTGGTCCACTATCACCTACGCACAGAACGTACGTACGACACGTGCACAAGGCCCCTCTTTATACACTACGCATGTGTGAAACTCCGCCTGCGTCGCCCGCCCCTGACGTTCGATTTTAACTCATGTTCTCCGCCCCCTAATTCGACGCACAGAACGTACGTACGACACGTGCACAAGGCCCCTCTTTATACACTACGCATGTGTGAAACTCCGCCTGCGTCGCCCGCCCCTGACGTTCGATTTTAACTCATGTTCTCCGCCCCCTAATTCGACGCACAGAACGTACGTACGACACGTGCACAAGGCCCCTCTTTATACACTACGCATGTGTGAAACTCCGCCTGCGTCGCCCGCCCCTGACGTTCGATTTTAACTCATGTTCTCCGCCCATTTTTAGTTACGGCGCGTAGTGGGGTGAATAATGGCGGAGACACATGACATGTTAACTACCTCAGGTAGCGAAAAAAGCCCGGAGGCTGGAACGTCAACAAGATCTGTGAGGCCTAGATTTAAGGCCTCCAATATGAGTTTTGAAGAGATGGTGGAGATGGTGGCCATTCTTCAAAAAAAGGACTATGATGGGAAGTATGGGCCGTACGCCCGGCCAAATTTGCGCAAGGCCAAAATAATGGCGAAGGTGGTGGACACTTTACAGGCTTCTTTTGGGGTCCAGCGCTCCAAGGATCAAATTCGAAAAAGATGGTCTGACCTCAAGCTCAGGGAGCCGGATCAGTACAGACGGATCCGTAAAGTGCTGATAAAAAGTAAGTACTTGTCGTGTTTTTCTCTTGTGTTTATTACCTTGTATACTGCTCCATGTGCTTTTCATTCCTATACGATTTTTTTGCTCCTCGTTTCAAACGATCTTTTAATAAACATCGTTACATATCTATAGATATATCTATCTATATATCTATATATATGTATGTAGGAATATCTATATATCTATCTATATATATATGTGTGTATGTATATATGTGTATGTATATATATATATAAATATATATATATATATATATATATATATATATATATATATAGAGAGAGAGAGATAGAGATAGATAGATAGATAGATATAGATAGATATAGAAATGTAAAACATTCTTTTGGAATATTTTAAGTTATCTATTTTATTTACATTTAGTTAGATATTTATATTTTGTTCCAGATATAGAGAGAGAGAGAGATTAACTATATTTCGAGATATTGATATCTAGATATCTATCTATCCGATATGTCTTTATAATTTTAAATATTGAGGTAAAATAGGAACTCTACACAAACAGAACATTTGTACACCACTTCACTACAAATGTTTGAAAATTACTATGTACTAAAATATCTGTGTGCTAAGTAGATTAATTTTTTGGTTCACATAGGGGAAAAATCACTCAGCCAACAAGAACACAGTCCACCCCAAGCCAAAGAACATACTTGGGAAATCAGCCCAAGCCCCACTGAGGATGTGGAGGAAGGAGAGGTGGGCGACATGGGCACCCCACCAGGTGAGTGTCTGACACACCAGCTTACGGTAATCTATGCATGGCTGCCTTTTCTTTTATGTAATTTTTCTACTCTATTTTAGGTGATCTGGTTGTGCTTGAGTCAAGCAACAGCGCCACCCCCGAGGATGTGGAGGAATTATGCGACATGGGCACCCCACCAGGTCAGTGTCTGAGACAACAGCTTTATTATGGTAAGGTAAACTATGTATGTGTACATATTTCTAAACACATTATTTGGTTTCATTCCACTTTAGGTACAAGAACTGAATATTTCACCTCAGACAGTGCCCAACGGCTAATTGGTCAAATAATGGCCTGGAATGGGGAGATCGATGAAATGCGGAATCGGCTGGATCGTATGCAGCAGGAAATGAAGGACATGATTGATGTTTTGGGTCGAATCTAAATGCCCTTTTTGAAACCCCAAAACATCGATCATGTCCTTCATTTCCTGTTTTGCTGACCCCATTCTGGGCCTTCTCTTTATTATTTTTGCATTACTTATATGGCTGTTTAACAAAATTTAAAAAAGGAGGGCTGTTTATAGAAAATACCTTAAAAATCCACAAAAAAAAAAAAACTCGATTTTAAAAAAAAAAAAAAAAAAAAAAATATAATGGATTTTAAAAAAAACCAAAAAAAAAAAATATTGATTTAAAAAAAAAACAAAAAAAAAAAAAAATATTGATTTTAAAAAAAACCAAAAAAAAAAAAATTGATTTAAAAAAACCCCCCCAAAAAAAAAAAAAAGGATTTTAAAAAACCCAAAAAAAAAAAAGGCTTTAAAAAAAAAAAAAAAAAAAAAAAGCCTGTTTGCGAAAATCAAAAAGCCCAAAAAATTTTTTTGTGGATTATGTACAAATCTTTAAATATAATTATATTTTTCAAAATTCTTAAGATATCATTATATTTTTGGCTAGGAACATTTTATACTAAATGCATAACTGAATGCATAACAACGATTAATAAAAACATCTCCTTATAGGAATTCAATAAATGTGTGGTTTGTTATTTCAATGCTCAGTATCAGTTTGGTTATAATTGTCAAAAAGTTGTTTACAGTGGCAATGGAGCTTATTTAGACATTTAAAAGGAAAATACAGTTGGCACTACAACTGATCGACCATAACCTAGGAGAAAGGCCAAAAGAAAGGCAAGCAATAAATATAATTCCAGATTTCATCAATATTTTTTTTATTTTAAAAAATTAAATATCCTGGCCCATTGCAATGGCCCCCCTACCCATAAAATAATTAACATATTGCTGTCTAACTTGACGGGCACTTTGGGGGGCCAAGCCAGTACGGACAGTATCCAGGCCCGTAAGGTGGTCATCTAGAAGTACGGCCTCAGGCCCAACTGTTCCGATATAATTTTGAGAATGTTTGTGTAAAAAGTTGTGCAGAATGCAGCAGGATAAAATGATAAAATTAAGTTTGTATTCCGCCAAATTAATGGATGTTTGAAACAGGCGGAACCGGCTGGCCAGAATCCCAAACGCATTCTCAACCACTCTTCTAGCTCTGGCCAGCCGGAAATTAAAAACCCTCCTCTCCGGGGTGAGGGTTCTTTGGGGGAATGGCCTCATGAGGTGCTTGCTCAGAGCGAAGGCTTCATCGGCAATGAAGACAAAGGGGAGTCCTTCCACGTTATCCGCATCAGGTGGCAATCCCAGGCCACCACTCTGGGGACGCTGGCAGAACTCCGTCTGGGCAAATACTCCTCCATCCGACATCCGGCCATTCTTCCCCACGTCCACATATAAAAATTCATAGTGTGCCGACACCACCGCCATTAAAACAATACTGTGGAACCCCTTATAATTAAAATAGTATGACCCCGAATGGGGTGGTGGCACGATGTGGACATGTTTCCCATCTATAGCCCCTCCACAATTGGGAAAGTCCCAACGGCTGGCAAAATGGGATGCCACAGTCTGCCATTCCTGTGGCGTTGAAGGAAACTGGGGAATCAAACAAGAAAACCAAAATCATTAATTTGGAAGCTAACATTGCAAGAAAATTATACAATTAAAAACATTATTCCCCAGCATCAGTATAACATTAAATAATTTAAATCTTCTGGAATATCTAATATGGAAAGGCACACTTATCAGATTGCTCACCCCCTCTGATGGAACATTGATTACATTTTAGGGGGTTGTGAAATCCATAAAAAAGATTACTTTTAGGACACGCAGGAATTTAGGGACTAAAAAGGCTACAAGACTGCAGTTGTCGCACTCTGCAAGTGCAGTTGCTAACCAGCTTACAGTAAATGAGGTAAGGTAAAAAGGCAGTCATGTTGCAAGGAGTACACAATCACATGCAAGGGCAATTAATGAAAACACTTTGTGGCTTGCATATGATTTGATGATGGAAATCAGCAGAGCTTCTGCTCATTTACTAAAGCACTGGAACAAATGCACTTGTAGAGTGCACATGCATTTTGCAAAGTGCAACATATATTTGCTTTATACAAATCAACACCACAGAACATTCAAGCAAATTTTTACGAGGGTGGGGGGGGGGGTAAATCTAGCTAATTGCTAATTATCAGCACACTATTTGGAGTGAGTTTAGGTGGGGGGTTGGGAAATCAAGCTAATTGCTAATTAGCAGCACACTATTTGGAGTGAGTTTAGGTGGGGGGTGGGGGGTTGGGAAATCAAGCTAATTGCTAATTAGCAGCACACTATTTGGAGTGAGTTTAGGTGGGGGGTGGGGGGTTGGGAAATCAAGCTAATTGCTAATTATCAGCACACTATTTGGAGTGAGTTTAGGTGGGGGGTGGGGGGTTGGGAAATCAAGCTAATTGCTAATTAGCAGCACACTATTTGGAGTGAGTTTAGGTGGGGGGTGGGGGGTTGGGAAATCAAGCTAATTGCTAATTAGCAGCACACTATTTGGAGTGAGTTTAGGTGGGGGGTGGGGGGTTGGGAAATCAAGCTAATTGCTAATTATCAGCACACTATTTGGAGTGAGTTTAGGTGGGGGGTGGGGGGTTGGGAAATCAAGCTAATTGCTAATTAGCAGCACACTAAATACACTCAAACAAAATACATTCAAAATGAGTAGACTAGGTGGATATGTTCCCATCATTGCATGCTGGGGAGGTTATTGAAGGAAAATATACATGCATGACAAAAAAGAACAGGAAAAAAATCCAGCATGTGTGAGGATAAAAAGGGGACATTCACACTATATTGCAATGATGGTAAGTAGTGTTTGAAGCAAGAAATACATTACATTATCAAAGATTACATAAAAGAACATGTGATGCTAATCAAAGAAAAATATCTTACCTTAATATAGTCCTTCTGCAGGACCTGTATGATGGCAGAACAGGTCTCTGGGATAATGATCCCCAGAGCCTGGGGGGAGATGCCTGTCGAGAACTTGAGGTCCTGCAGGCTTCTCCCTGTCGCCAAGTACCGCAACGTGGCAACTAGCCTCTGCTCCGGAGTGATGGCTTGCCTCATGCAGGTATCCTGCCTGCTGATATAGGGGGTCAGCAAAGCCAACAAACGGTCAAAAACGGGGTCCGTCATCCGGAGAAAGTTCCTGAAATCCTCAGGATTATTCTCACGGATCTCACGGAGCAATGGCATGTGACAGAACTGGTCACGCTGGAGCAACCAATTCTTGGTCCATGAACTCCTCCTCGCCCTGTTCATGGACTGGTCTTGGTCTGAAGAATAAACTACAGCACCAAACACATACAATGCACGAGCTCGACGACGAGTACGTACAGGTAACATGGTTACAAAACGGTCGGCTGGTCAGAACGCACTAACCAGAACGCACTGAAGAACAGCAAGGCCTGTGAAGAGCGACCTGAAAATCAGGAACGAGCGGACAATAAAACAAAGATTTCTCAATGCCAACTGACCAAACGCACTGAAAAGCAGATACAAACCTCACAAGCACAGACTGAGCAACAGTTAAAACGAACTGAAAAATACGAGTCTCACAAGCGCGAATCGTCTCTCACCAAACTTCTACTAACACGAGATAAACACGAGATTAGCAGAAGGAGCCCAAAGGGTGTCGTACGGGCTATTGAACTTCCGTTTTATAGTCTCGCCGGACTTGGTGTACGTCACCGCGTACTAGGCTGTCGAACTTTTGTGTGGTCGTGTGTAGGCAAGTCCGTTCGTTAGAAAGTCTGCCGCAAGTCCGCCGAAAGTACGCCGGAAGTATGTCGGACAGGCTGTCGGACTTTTGTAGCTGAAAAGTCCGACCGTGTGTACGCGGCATTAGACTGGGAGGGAATATTGGCATCAATGGTCACAGAACAGAAATGGGAATTCTTCAAAGTGACTGTATGTAAACTCACTGCAAAGTATATTCCCATGGGCAATAAGTTTAAAAGCCTAAAAAAAACCTATGTGGCTCACGGCCAAAGTCAAAATGGCTATAAATAATAAAAAAAGAGCCTTTAAAAAATATAAAAATGAAAGAACGCTATCATCATTTAAATGTTACAAAGAATATATTAGAATATGTAAAAAAGAAATCAAGGACACAAAAAATCAAAATAAACGACAGATTGCAAAGGATAGTAAGACAAACACCAAAAATTTCTTAAAATATATTAACCACTTCCGGACCGCCGCACGCCGATGTACGTCCAAACTTTGCCGGTGGATATCGTTGTTATGGCAGCAGCTAGCTGCCATAGCCCCAGTATCCCCGTTTTCGTGCGGAGGCCGGCTTTCTGATAAAAGTGGTCCCTGCGGTGGATTCGCCGCAAGATCACTTTTATCGGTGGCGGGAGAGGGCCCCCCTCCCGCCGCGAATCGGTGCCCTCCACCGCTTACCGGAGCCGTCGGTAGCGGCGGAGGCGATCGCGTCCGTCTCCCTTTTGTGCCTGGAGACGAGTGAGGCTAAGATGGCGCCCACTCGTCTCCATGACACTGCCGGGCGGAAGCGACGTCAAAACGTCACTTCCGCCCACGCCTCTTAAAGGCATATTTTTTTCAATGTCATTTTTTTAATTGACTTTTTTTTTTTTTTTTAATAGCATTTTAGTGTAAATATGAGATCTGAGGTCTTTTTGACCCCAGATCTCATATTTAAGAGGTCCTGTCATGCTTTTTTCCATTACAAGGGATGTTTACATTCCTTGTAATAGGAATAAAAGTGACAATTTTTTTTTTTTTTTTAAAAACAGTGTAAAAATAAATAAAATAATGTAAAATAAATAATAAAAATATTTTTTTTTTTTTTTTTAAAAACCCCCGTCCCGTCGAGCTCGCGCGCAGAAGTGAACGCATACGCGAGTAGCGCCCGCATATGAAAACTCTGGTATTAATAGTAAAAAGGTCTGTAGGCCCTTTACAAAATAATCTAGAGTGGGTGACTGGGGACAAAGAGAAGGCAACTGTATTAAATACTTTCTTCAGCTCTGTGTATACAAAGGAGCATGGGGGGAGCTCATGTCCATAATGGGGGTGGTAGTGACACAGCCCCAAATGATCCACAATGGCTCAAACGTGATATAGTTCAGAAATATTTAGACAGAATAAAGGTGGATAAAGCACCTGGACCAGATGTCATCCACCCACGGATCCTAAAAGTATTGAGCTCTGTCATTTCAAGGCCATTGTTTCTAAATTTAGGGACTGGTTAATGACTGGAATGGAACCACTGGATTTGCACAGGGCCAATGTGGTGCCCATATTTAAAAAGGGATCAAAGTCTTTACCAAGTAACTATAGACCTATTCGTTTAACTTCTATAGTCGGGAAGATACTGAAGAGTTTAATAAAAAGACCACATAGACGAGTTCTTGCTGGAAAAAAATATTTTAAGCAACAGACAGCATGGATTTATGAAAGACAGAAGTTGTCAAATAAACTTGATTTCTTTTTATGAGGAGGTATGTAAAACCTTGGACAGAGGGGTGGCTGTGGATGTAGTAGTATACCTGGATTTTGCAAAAGCCTTCCCCACACATGGCTCATGTGTAGGGTAAAGTCTACAGGCTTGGAAGGATCAATTTGTAAATGGATAGAAAACTGGCTAAAAGACAGAATTCAGAGAGTAGTGGTTAATGACTCTTACTATGAATGATCTAAGGTTATCAGTGGTGTACCCCAAGGTTCAGTGTTGGGACCCTTACTTTTTATTATCTTTATAAATGATATAGGGTCTGGGATTAAAAGTAACATTTCTGTCTTTGCAGATGACACTAAGCTATGCAATGGAATAACGTCCTTACAGGATGTCTCCAATTTACAAGCGGACCTTAATGCACTGTCTAATTGGGCAACTGGGATTTAATGTGGCAATTGAGGTTTAATGTTGATAAATGTAAAGTTATGCACTTGGGGGCTAAGAATATGCATGCATCATACATACTAGGGGGAGTACAACTGGGGGAATCAATGGTGGAGAAGGATCTGGGGATTTTGGTAGATCATAAGCTCAATAATAGCATTCAATGCCAAGCTGCAGTTTCCAAAGCGAGCAAAGTCCTTTCTTGTATAAAGAGAGGTATGGACTCCAGAGAGAGACATATCATTTTGCCCCTGTACAAATCATTAGTAAGACCTCATCTGGAATATGCAGTTCAGTTTTGGGCACCACTTCTCAAAAAGGATATCGGGGAACTGAAGAAAGTGCAGAGAAGAGCAACCAAACTAATAAGAGGCATGGAGGAGCTCAGATTTGAGGAAAGATTAGAGAAACTGAATCTATTCCCTCTTGAGAAGAGGAGGGGGATATGATCAACATGTACAAATGCATAAGTGGTCCATATAGTGAACTTGATGTTGAGTTTTTCACTTTAAGGTCATCATAGAGGACAAGGGGGCACTCTTTATGTCTAGAGGAAAAAAAAATTTCATCTCCAAATACGGAAAGGTTTCTTCACAGAAAGAGCTGTAAAATTGTGGAATAGACTCCCGCCAGAGGTGGTTCTGGCAAGCTCAGTAGATTGCTTTAAAAAAGCCTGGATTCTTTCCTAAATGTACATAATAAAACTGGGTACTAACATTTATAGGTAAAGTTGATCCAGGGAAAATCCGATTGCCTCTCGGGGGATCAGGAAGGAATGTTTTCCCCTGCTGTAGCAAATTGGAGCATACTTTGCTGGGGTTTTTCACCTTCCTCTGGATCAACTTTGGGTGAAGGATTGTACAGTGCCTTGCAAAAGTATTCGGCCCCCTTGAACTTTTCAACCTTTTGCCACATTTCAGGCTTCAAACATAAAGATATAAAATTTAAATTTTTTGTGAAGAATCACCAACAAGTGGGACACAATTGTGAAGTGGAACGAAATCTATTGGATATTTTAAACTTTTTTAGCAAATAAAAAACTGAAAAGTGGGGCGTGCAAAATTATTCGGCCCCTTTACTTTCAGTGCAGCAAACTCACTCCAGAAGTTCGGCGAGGATCTCTGAATGATCCAATGTTGTCCTAAATGACTGATGGTGATAAATAGAATCCACCTGTGTGTAATCAAGTCTCTGTATAAATGCACCTGCTCTGTGATAGTCTCAGGGTTCTGTTGAAAGCGCAGAGAGCATCATGAAGACCAAGGAACACACCAGGCAGGTCCGTAATACTGTTGTGGAGACGTTTAAAGCCGGATTTGGATACAAAAAGATTTCCCAAGCTTTAAACATCCCAAGGAGCACTGTGCAAGCGATCATTTTGAAATGGAAGGAGTATCAGACCACTGCAAATCTACCAAGACCTGGCTGTCCCTCTAAACTTTCAGCTCAGACAAGGAGATGACTGATCAGAGATGCAGCCAAGAGGCCCATGATCACTCTGGATGAACTGCAGAGAACTACAGCTGAGGTGGGAGAGTCTGTCCATAGGACAACAATCAGTCGTACACTGCACAAATCTGGCCTTTATGGAAGAGTGGCAAGAAGAAAGCCATTTCTCAAAGATATCCATAAAAAGTCTCGTCTAAAGTTTGCCACAAGCCACCTGGGAGACACACCAAACATGTGGAAGAAGGTGCTCTGGTCCGATGAAACCAAAATCAAACTTTTTGGCCACAATGCAAAATGATATGTTTGGCGTAAAAGCAACACAGCTCATCACACTCAACACACCATCCCCACTGTCAAACATGGTGGTGGCAGCATCATGGTTTGGGCCTGCTTTTCTTCAGCAGGGACAGGGAAGATGGTTAAAATTGAGGGGAAGATGGATGCAGCCAAATACAGGACCATTCTGGATGAAAACCTGTTGGCGTCTGCAAAAGACCTGAAACTGGGACGGAGATTTATCTTCCAACAAGACAATGATCCCAAACATACAGCAAAATCTACAAAGGAATGGTTCACAAATAAACGTATCCAGGTGTTAGAATGGCCAAGTCAAAGTCCAGACCTGAATCCAATCGAGAATCTGTGGAAAGAGCTGAAAACTGCTGTTCACAAACGCTCTCCATCCAACCTCACTGAGCTCGAGCTGTTTTGCAAGGAAGAATGGGCAAGAATTTCAGTCTCTCGATGTGCAAAACTGATAGAGACATACCCCAAGCGACTTGCAGCTGTAATCGCAGCAAAAGGTGGCTCTACAAAGTATTAACGCAAGGGGGCCGAATAATTTTGCACGCCCCACTTTTAATTTTTTTATTAGTTAAAAAAGTTTCAAAAATCCAAAAGATTTCGTTCCACTTCACAATTGTGTCCCACTTGTTGGTGATTCTTCACAAAAAATAAAAATTTTATATCTTTATGTTTGAAGCCTGAAATGTGGCAAAAGGTTGAAAAGTTCAAGGGGGCCGAATACTTTCGCAAGCCACTGTATGTGTGGGATTGTATTTTATATTTTTTGGTTAAACTGGATGGACTTGTGTCTTTTTTCAACCTGACTAACTATGTAAGTATGTAATTAAAGCTCAATTTAAGTATTTTACAAAGTTGCATTCACCAATTCAGGGTACACTTAAATAAGGTTTGCAATGTCTTACTATCATATAAGTGTAAGAATACCACGCTACCATTACATCTTTATACATCACAACTGTTTGAGATGGGAATGAGGGACACCTATTAGCAAAAGTATGTAAGCATAGAACAAACCCTCTGCCACACCCCCTTAAAGGAGAATTATACAAAAAAAAGTTTAGTTAAACCTATAAGTGCCTTTTATACCACTACTATTCCTTTATATTGGCTTTTGAAATTTACAAATGCAGTAATTTAGAAATTGGATGAAAGGTTTAGCACTGGGAAACACTTTTTGAAAGATCAATAGTGCATTTTATATAAAACTAAAAAGTTCTGACCAACATAAGGGACAAATAGGGATGAAAGAGGGACAGAGGGACTTTGTTCCAAATCAGGGACAGTTGGGAGGTATGCATCTTGTCTCCCGCCACTTGCCTGCAGCTAAGAAAGGACCACTGCTCTCACTGTGATAGCAGTGATCTCTCTGCAGCAGGCCTACACACCTTCTGTTAGTCAGTCCAATCAGCAAAGCTGGGACTCCCTTGATCTGACTTCTTAGCTGTAGGCAAGTGGCAGGGGACAGGCTGTAATAGTGTCAGTGCAGCATTCCAAAACTGATATGACAGGTGAGACATTGATAGCCTATTATTTTGGTGCACCCTGAAATAATGGGTGCAATTGTAGTAAAAGAATCTAAGTGTGCTTTAACACACAACAAATGATTCTGTACATTTAACTCATGCTGTATAGTTTACATGAGCAAATAAAATATATTGAAAATAATATAAATTCTCTTTGAAATACCTAAAGGCTTCTGTATTCAGGATTTTGACATAAAAATATCCTTCTTATTATAACATTCATGGCTCTGAGTTCTCTTTTAATGCTGCTAGGGATAATTCATTTAAAACACACAGAAGCAGATGAGCCAATTATTGTAGTTGCCTAACCTCTACATACAAGAGCTCATACATAAAAGATTTTGCCTGCTAGTTCATCTGTCACCTTCTCCTGAGCACCTCGTCGATCATCTCAATGAAAGTGCACCATAGCCTTCCAGAGACATCAAGCCCTTTTGTTTATGACAACCTTGGAAAAATATTAACTCCTTCCTGCATTAGGAACGCATTGGATAGGCAAGATTGTGTTTCTTAGCTGCATTCTCTACTATTTTACTAAGGCTATTACTAAAAAAAATGTTACAGGTTTTACAGATGCATCAATCATAAAGAGAACCTGTCACAGGCAGACAACCGCAAGCTACTATCCTAGTTTGGCAGACATACAGTATAGTAGGTCTATAATGTGAAAGGAACTACAAGAAAAACAGAAATGGAAGGCACGCACACCTAGTGCATTACCAAAGATAATTTAATAATAAAAAATGTTTTATATAAAAGTGGGTACTCACAAAATGCAACTGACAAAAGGCCGTAAAAACAATGCATGGACATGCACAGGACACAGGGTACAGCTAACGTGTTTCGGGGGCGCACCCCCTTCCTCAGAGCTAGGCCTAGCTCTGGGGAAGGGGGTGCGCCCCCGAAATGCATTAGCTGTACCCTGTGTCCTGTGCATGTCCATGCATTGTTTTTACGGCCTTTTGTCAGTTGCCTTTTGTGAGTACCCACTTTTATATAAAACATTTTTTATTATTAAATTATCTTTGGTAATGCACTAGGTGTGCGTGCCTTCCATTTCTGTTTTTCTTGTAGTTCCTTTCACATTATAGACCTACTATACTGTATGTCTGCCAAACTAGGATAGTAACTTGCGGTTGTCTGCCTGTAGTTCCTTTCGGATTACCCCATCTGAGGAAGGCAGCATCCACCCAGTTTTGGATACCATATATACCTTTCACACCACCATTTAATCTGATATCTGTTACTTCACACCTTGGAAGACCTATTAGAGCTGGAAGTGACTGTGTTTTTTGTAGGTTTATAATGTATTACACTTATGCAATGTTTTTTTTCTACATACACTATGTGTCCCAATACTAAAGTATTGGGACACCTGCCTTTACATGACCTTTAATGGCATCCCAGTCTTAAGGCTCTTTCACATGGGGCCGATCCAAAAACGGATGGAAAAGTAGGGTTTTCCTCCGTTACACTTTTTCGGATCGGTGCGGTTCGGATGTCAGCGGACGTTCATCCGCTGACATCCGCTATTCCATAGGGATACATGTATGTCCGTTTTTTATCCGAAAACGGAAGTTTGAAAAACGGACATACGGATCGTCCGTGTGAAAGAGCCCTTAGTCTGTATGGTTCAATAGTGAGTTGTTGGCTCACCCTTTGCAGTTATAACAGCTTCAACTCCTCTGGAAAGGCTGTCCACAAGGTTTAGGAATGTGTCTATGGGAATGTTTGACCATTCTTCCAGAAGCGCATTTGTGCGGTCAGTCACCAATGTTGGAAGAGAAGGCCTGGCTCCCAGTCTCCGCTCTAATTCATCCCAAAGGTGTTTTATCAGGTTAAGGTCATGCTAGTCAAGTTCTTCCACCCCAAACTCGCTGATTCATGTCTTTATGGACCTTCCTTTATGCACTGGTGCACAGTCATGTTGGAACAGGAAGGGGTCATCCCCAAACTTTTCCCACAAGGTTGAGAGCATGAAATTGTCCAAAATGTCTTGATATGCTGACGCCTTAATTGATCTCTTCACTGGAACTTAGGGGCCAAGCCCAACCCCTGAAAACACCCTCCACCAAATAATTTGGATCAGTGCACAAAGCAAGGTCCATAAAGACACGAATGAGCGAGTCTGGGGTGGAAGAACTTGACTAGCCTGCACAGAGTCCTGACCTCAACCCGATAGAACACCTTTGGGATGAATTAGAACAGAGACTGCGAGCCAGGCCTGCTCGTCCAACATCAGTGCCTGACCTCACGAATGCGCTACTGGAATAATGGTCAAATATTCCCACAGATGCACTCCTAAACCTTGTGGACAGCCTTCCCAGAAAAGTTGAACCTTTTATAGCTGCAAAGGGTGGGCCAACTCAATATTGAACCGTACAAACTAAGACTGGGATCACATTAAAGTTCATGTGCGTGTAAAGGTAGGCATCCCAAAACTTTTAGTAATATAGTGTATATACTGTAAGCACCCTCTACTTTAGATAGGTGCTAGAGTAAGATTTTTCTTTGTAGTTCAGGTAAATTTAAGCAGGCCTAGCCAAAAACTAGGCTTGTTTGTTTTGATCTGTGGGCTGGGAGTGGCCTAAAGTAGGCTGGTGACTCACAGCTAGCTTCACCTTTCGGTTACCTCCCTTCTCCTTGTAGAGGCTTCTAGAAGGAAAGTGGGGAAGAAGGGTGGAGCTGTCTGGGGTGTTCTAAGGAGCTCTGACCAATGCCCAACCTGGATTGGCAGGCCTCCTTAAATACCTAGAGTTAGCCCAGTGGAGGAGGAGTTGTTTAAGTGGAAGAACTGGAGTTGGAGTATTAGGCTGTCGGGGCCTTTGAGGAAGCTCCCCAGTCTGGGGGGGTGGGGGTGGTAGACCTTGGGCCAGGGGCTCAGAGCTGAACAGGAACCCCATACAACCCAAGGGGGTGTTCTGAACAGGAGCAGAAGCGTACAGTGGGAATACTGCCGGGCAAGTCTCCAGGAGGGATCCACCAAGTGTTGGTGAGTGACACACAGTCAGGAATGCTGGGGAGGCATGCTGGAGTGGATTGGGAGGATGCAATCTGAGATGGATGTAGAGCCAGTAAGGACTGTGGTGTCATGGGCAGTGGAAGCAGGCCACTGCAGCCAGGAGGGCTGTCAGGGTCTGGAGAGGACTGACTGGGAGCACCAGTCAGTCCACCAAAGAGGGCAGCTAGCACCAGAACTTTCATTAGCTACACAATAGGGGTCCGCGGTCCCTGCCTGTAATAAGGCACTTCTGCTAAGGCCTGGCTGAAACCAGTGTCAGGCTTAACCATGTGCTGCGCCTGAAGAATTGTGCTGGAGGGAGAAGGAGAGATAGTCTGCAGCAAGTGCTGTGCAGGAGGAGAGTATCTAGATTCTCCCAAACCATGCAAAAATCTTTTTCCTGGGCATCCCATGAATTCCTTAACCACATCCAAGTTCTAATCCCTCAATAAAAAAAACAAAAAAAACAAAGCTGATGGACTTGTTCACTGTCTTGGAGTGTCTGGAAGTGAATGCCGGGCTGGGTAGGGTGACTTGTGGGCCACATCACTCAGCAGCCCCTACGGGGGTAACACTACATATATATCATTTTATATGCTTGCTTCTAGTCTTCTAAGCTGGAATGAGCATTGAGAAAAAAAAACCTGTAGTAAACCACATTAGCAGGAACCCAAAGATTTTCATTCATCCTTTTTCATAGTTTCTTCCTATATTCTACTGAACAACACAGAGATTAGAGCATACATATGTTCTTACACACATGAGTCAGTATTAGGAAACACACTTTTTTTAAATTCTTGCTGAGATTGTGATTTCTGATGCATTATGAGTTCAGTTTTAGCCAATGAAAAAACAGATATGTTCATATTAGTAGGTAGAAGCATCAAGATCCAGCCAAAATGCACCACCCAAGACGTTAATTACTCAGCATTAATATGCAAAACTAGGTAAAGCAAAATAAAGGCAACATTTACAATTCAAACCTGCCCTGAAATAAGAGTTATGGAAGGGCTTGGCATTTTTTAGAAATTAAGAGGTTTGTTAGAAACTATGTAAGAATATAATGGTTTTAACGTAGACCTGCATTTAGCTTTTTTGTTATTATTTTCCCATTGTGGAGATTTTCTTCACTTCACTTCTTCTTGCACGGCAAAACAAGAAGTTAAAGGAGATCTCTTTCTAGTAATTTTTCCTTACTTTCAGCCCTGATGACACCACGACAAATAGAAAATTCTAATCTCTCCAATGGGGATACAGACAGCAATAAAAATATGTAGGGGGTCTAACTTTTGCCTACCCTATCCAACCCAAAATGGGTATAAATACATTTTAATGAAAAAATGCAAATTAGATGCATAAGTAGGAGAATAATACTTAATAATACTTAAAAGAAATATATAGGAAAAAAAAACAATACATGGCTGCAGCACCAATCACAACTGCTGCTGTCCATTGCCTATAATTTCGAGAACTGAGCTATCAAACACCACTGATCGCTCAGCTCTCGGTCTTCAGCCTGCAGAGAGCTGGTTAATGTCAGTCACCGACTCTCTGCTCTGCCCCTCTAGCGCTCATTGGAGTGCTGGGCTAAGGAGGGTGCAGGAGCAACTGGCTCTGGCTCTCAGCGGCTCTTTGAGAGGCTGAACCAGCAGCAGGTCCAGGCATCTGGGTGGCTCCTGACCATATGTTTGGAATCTTTTCAGAGCCTGGACCATGTTTGTTATGTCAGCCAACTGCGGTCTTTAGCCACTTGACGACCGCTCACTGTATATGTACGTCATTTTTTTAAAGATGGATATCTCGGTAACGGCAGCAGCTGCTTCCACAACCGAGGTATCCATCTTTAGGGCCAGCGATTCTGCACACGATAATGGTGGTCTCTGCAGCGGGTTCGCCGCGAGATCACCGTTATCGGCGGCGGGAGAGGTGCCACCCCCCTCCCGCCGCTCTCCCGCGCCCTCCGCCGCTTACCGGAGCCGTCGTCGGGTCCTGTCAGTGCTTCGGTATAGAGATGAGTGAGGCCAAGATGGCCCCCACCCGTCTCTATACCATGTGACCGCCGGAGCGACGTCATTACGACGGCTCCGCCCACTTCTCTTAAAGGCACAATTTTTTTTGTGTCATTTTTTTAAACGACTTTTTTTTTTTTTTTTTTGCATTTTAGTGTAAATATGAGATCTGAGGACTTTTTGACCCCAGATCTCATATTTAAGAGGACCTGTCATGTTTTTTTCTATTACAAGGGATGTTTACATTCCTTGTAATAGGAATAAAAGTGATCCAAATTTTTTTTTTTAAAACAGTGAAAAAATAAATAAAATAAAGTAAAATAAATAATAATAAAAAATTTTTTTTAAAGCGCCCTGTCCCGACGAGCTCGCGCGCAGAAGCGAACGCATACGTGAGTAGCACCCGCATATGAAAACGGTGGTCAAACCACACATGTGAGGTATCGCCGCGACCGGTAGAGCGAGAGCAATAATTCTAGCCCTAGACCTCCTCTGTAACGCAAAACATGCAACCTGTAGAATTTTTTAAACGTCGCCTATGGAGATTTTTAAGGGTAAAAGTTTGACGCTATTCCACGAGCGGGCGCAATTTTGAAGCGTGACATGTTGGGTATCAATTTACTTGGCGTAACATTATATTTCACAATTTAAAAAAAAATTGGGCTAACTTTACTGTTGTCTTATTTTTTTATTCCAAAAAGTGAATTTTTTCCAAAAAAAGTGCGCTTATAAGACCGCTGCGCAAATACGGTGCAAAAAAAAGTATTGCAATGATCGCCATTTTATTCTCTAGGGTGTTAGAAAAAAAAATATAATGTTTGGGGGTTCTAAGTAAAGCTAGCAAAAAAACCTGTTTTAAACATGTAAACACCTAAAATCCAAAACGAGGAGTGCTGGGCTAAGGAGGGTGCAGGAGCAACTGGCTCTGGCTCTCAGCGGCTCTTTGAGAGGCTGAGCCAGCAGCAGGTCCAGGCATCTGGGTGGCTCCTGACCATATGTTTGGAATCTTTTCAGAGCCTGGACCATGTTTGTGATGTCAGCCAACTGCGGTCTTTAGCCTGCTGTCTGCTAAAAAGGGGACACAAGAGTACCGAATTAACTGCACTCCTGTGATCCATAGGAGAAGTACAGCTTTAGCCACACTTTTTCTTTAATTTCCTGCTGGTAATTCTAGAAGCAACTAGACCTAAAGGTATTTCTCTGTTTTGGGTGTCAGTGTTAAAAGCTTTAACAGGTCCTTACTGCTGTGTTAGATCCCAAGAGAACTGCTTCTTTCCTGCTGAACCGACCGAGATTCAAACTGTGTATGGCTGGGAGTTCCCTACTATGCCCATCCTTTCTGCCCAGCTCCACCATTCATAGAAGCCGTGCTACACCTTCTATAAATGAAAGGTGATTTATGAATAGAGGTGCGGACCTTTTAGTCATCCATCCCTCCTCCATTCATATATCACATTAGATTAATAGTAAGACATATCCCTTGAGCTGATTTTTAATTTTTTTTTCTATTTTGTTCAAACTTGGGCTTTAAGTTTTTTTGCCTTTACCCAGTGGCGGCCCATGCATTATGGGTGCACAGGCGCTGCCCCCCCTGTCCATGAGTCCGGCCCCCTGATCTACATGCACTATAAATTCCAATGTGGGCGGGTGTTTTTTTTTAAAGCACGTGATTAGAGCCAGAGGCTCTAATTGGCTTAAAATAGGGCGGGTTCCGGGTGCAGAGCATTGCGCTCGAAGCCTACTCAGTTGTGTGATGATAACAAATGAATATTCGTTATCGCCACACTAATCCTCTTCCCGGCCAATCAAGAAGTGGGTCTGAAACCCGTCGCCTGATTGGCTGAAAGAACAGGTGATCCTATTGGGTGCCTAGCAGGAGGAAAGAAGAGAAACACGGTGGAAGCATGGTGGACACAGGAGCCGACACCTGACCAACAGCTCGCCACTGTCACCCGCTGCCTGACACACTGCCTGTCCCACAGCTCGTCGCTGTCACCCACTGCCTGTCCCACCCCCATCCCACAGCGAGCAGGAGTGGGGGGGCTTGTGCTGGTTAAATGGCGCTGGGGGGGTTTAGGATTGTGCTGGTTATGTGCTGCGGGGGGGGGGGGTGGTGGTGTTGCTGGTTAAGTGCCGCTGGGGGGGGGGATCGATGGTGGTTGTTTGCCGCCCTCCCAAAAAAAAGCCCACCAGCTGCCACTGCCTTCACCTAAAATTGTCAGTATAATGTGTTGACTGGTAGGACTATTGGATTGTGATTTAGGTGGTAGGTTAGGTTTATTAGACTGGGGTTAAAGTAAGTTCAAATGTACAGCCCAGAAATGGGTGTGAATGGTACAATTGTTTGTAAATTGCTGTGCAAAAAATGCAAGGGAAGCATACAAATAAGTAAAATAAATTCCTTAAATACATTACATCAATCTCACAAGTAAGAACTCTTTTTAATGATTTATCTAGATAAATATAGAAATGCCTGTTCTTAGTTTCTGTTTAGCATTTTACTTTTTATGTATTAGAATTATTTTACTGAATTCCTCTTTGATGAATCAAACTGAGTTGAGTCTTTGTAAATCTCTGATTCACAACTTCATCATGTAACTCAGCAGAGGGCGACATAGACTGCTTACTAAACACACGCAGAATTGTGTTCAGACTTCTCACTTCTCGCTGATAAATAAGGCCAGCAAGCCCAATTATTTAAAGCAGAACTTCATTTTTTGGCCCAACTATGAAATTAAAATATGCATAGGCATGATCATCGCCACTGCAAGGGTTAATTGTTCGTTATGTCCAGGGTGCATGAATAAGGTGTAAATCCTTACCTTACTCTTTGCTCCAGCAGGGTCCCTCCATTGCTGTGATTGGTCCCCGGAGTCTGCTCTGTAAGCTGCCATTGGTTCTGGTCGCACTCCAGCCTCCTCAGCATACAATACAGGGTTAATGTCCCTGTACTGTATGTCATTCTGTTCTGTGATGTACATGCTATGCTGCAGCAAGCTTGTAGGGTAAATACTACAGCCTGTACTTTAACCCCTGGACATAACAAGCATTTAACCCTTGGAGTGCGGGGGGGGGGGGGGGTACTGCATAGGGTGCATTTTATTAAATTCCAGGAGTTAAGCTTTAAATATAGTTTGTCCAGTCTTGATAAAAAAAATAATAATCTCTTGCTGCTTTAATAAACTTTTTTACAGCTCTGTCCCCTGTATACATGAACTGGTCATACACCAGGAAAATTTTATTTGAAAAAATAGATTTTTGGAATATTTGATTTTTTAATAGTTAACTTGCCTCAAATAGATAGATAGATAGATAGATAGATAGATAGATAGATAGATAGATAGATAGATAGATAGATAGATAGATAGATAGATAGACTTTATTGTCATTGTATACATACAACTAAATTTTTCCGGGTACTCTTTACAGCAGCAATAAAACACTTCTCAACAAAACTACACATACATACTCTTAGCACATGCCCACATATCTATTTAAATATATCAAAATATAAAATGTTATTTAAAAATAAATAAATAAAAGAATATTAGAATTCCACATAAAATTCCTAAAACACTGTACCTGATGGGATTATGGACAATACGGCGCTAGGGAAAAAAACTATGCTTTAAGTGATCAGTGTGCGTTTTAAGTGTTTTATATCTTTTCCCTGATGGCAATGGGACAAACACATTGTAACCTGGGTGGGTTGGATCAATACTAATAGCTTTTGCCCGCTTTTTTAATCGACTGGCATATACTGTGTCCAAATTTAGTAGCTCTGTTTCAATCAATGATCATGACGAGAAAAATTGAAGGAGAAAAATTGTACATATTGTAATGCCCATGTGCATCCTGAAATTGAACGGAAGTTTCAAATCATTGTCATGGCAATGGAACAAAAATTTTCAAGATTTTTAAATAAAAATTGTAGAGTCCAAAATGGTACCATAAAATGTTTTGACAAACCATTTTTCTGAATTTCCGTACAAATGTGCAAATTCTGTTTTACCTGTGTATGGTCAGTTTACTGCTCTGCTGCTGGTAACCAGTCCCCTTCCAGGTTGAATGATGGCCAATATTCATTCAACCAATTTCCTGTGAGCTCAGGTTGTCGTGGACACTCCCCCTGGGGATGCATCAGTATATGAGCCTGGGCTCACAGGGTGTCTTGTCAAATACTGTCCCCTATCATATAGTGTCCGCCCTGTACTGTGCAGGCGCAGTACGGAGGACAAACGAGACGCCGAAAGTCTCCGAAGTTCAACAGCTGATCGTCAGCTGTACACGGCGCCTGCGCTTTTATTCTCACCCTATGTCCAGGTTCATTCCCTACTATCCAAGTGGACATAGAGTTAGAATGAATAGTTGCCGAGCGCAGCGAGGCCGTGCCCGAAGCATGGCGAGCGAAGCGAGCCCGCGAGGGGCCCTCTTACACAGCCATCGCTAAGAAGTGCCCAAGCGCCGTGTACAGCTGATGGTCAGCTGATCAACTTCGGACACTTTCGGCATCTCCTTCTCCTCCGTACTGCGCAAGCCCTGCGCCTGCGCAGTACGGGGCGGACACTATTAGATAGGAGGACAGTTCTCGTCAGAACACAGTGCAATGTGGCAGAGCGCAGCGCTGACATTAAAACTTGGCACTGTTCTTTATTTTATTGAAGACTGCCCACTCTCAACTTTGGAAGAAGAGTATCTCAGGATGAAGCATGACTTCTGGAAAAAATGTTTATATAGGGTGAACTAAAAAAAAAATGTATGTTAAATATATATAGTTCAGTCTTGTTATACTGTATCTACGGTTAGCATAATGCACGGCCTGTGTTTGGAATACCATTAAAAAATAATGGCACCACAAGTGCAATGCACGTTTTGGCACATTTTTCACATGTTTCCGGGAACAGACATAGAAATGCGTGTTTCTGCAAGTTCATGAAAAAAGGAAGGTGTGAATGGAGCCTAAATGATGAATTCTGATTTGCTACTCTAGATTATTGTATTTTTTTTCAGTATATTCCCAGTTCCACTTTCAAGGTAGAGAACAATTTAAAGATATAGTATCTTGTGAATATAGGTTTGTGGAGTGGGAGGTCAGAGCAGAGCCAGGGGGGAAGGTGCGATTGAAGGAATTGCTGCGAGCTGGGTTGAACTTTGTGGGTGGGTAGCACTGTCAGCTGGGGAGTGAAAAAGGAAGGATGGAGGCACTCTGGGGGTAAGGTGCTGTAAGCCAGCAGGCAAAGTGAGTCGGAACAAGGAACTTTACCTGTAGAGGTGAGGTGGGTTGAAGGGAGGTGATGTGAGAGGGATGGGAGGGCAGGGAGGGATGCTCTGTATGTGTAGGGAAGGGGGTGAAGGTGGCCAGGAAGGTATTTTCTGTGACCGGGGATCAAATGAGTGTGAGGGAGATGCTGTAAGCTGAGGTGCAATGTGGGTGGGATTCACTGTAACTCTTGAGGTGCTGTGAGCAAATGGGGTGAAGTGGATGTTTGCTAACTGTAATTGTCAGGAAAGGGCTCACCTGCTGGTGGCATTGTGGCTCCTAGATCTATAGGCTGCATTTCCAGCATCTACCAGTGGGTGTCTCTCAGCAGCCAGAAGCTCACATCATCTAATGCAATTAGTCATCACCTGATGCTGGTTGCAGGAAATGTATTTAAACCCTGTCTATGCTCTTTATTCCTGCCTTGGTGTTTAGTCTTCAGGTGCCCTATGACCTATGTTCTTGAGTTCCTGGACCCTGATCCTCTTCCCATTCCTGTACCCTGATCCCATTCCTGGACCCTGTTCCCATTCCTGGACCTTGATCCTGACCCTGTGTGCGTTACTGCCAGTTTAACACCATATAGTTTTGTGCGTTATTGCCAGTTTAACGCCATTTACTTCTGTGTGCGTTACTGCCAGTTTAACACCATATAGTTCTGTGTTCGTTACTGCCAGTTTAACGCCATTTACTTTTGTGTGCATTACTACCAGTTTAACACCATATGGTTTTGTGTGCGTTACTGCCAGTTTAATGCCATATACGAGTACCTGTGCGAATACGGCGCGACGACAGGCTCAGGTCGCCTCTGCTTTTTTCCCCACGCCAATGGCTGCTCATTAAGGATACATTCCCTGTATTGTCACCATTTGAGAAAGGCCACAAGGATGGTGAGCCGTGACAGTGCATGAATCAGTGACACAATCCCTGTTGTGTTCCTGCTGGAGCAGACTCTGCGTGGCATTATGGACAGGGCACTGGAGGCAGAGCAGCAGGAGGAAGAGGAGGACTTGCTTTCCTCTCAAGGCCCACTTTATCCAGACACCATCATTCCTATGTCACAGAACACACAGGAGGAGAGAGGGGAGGAGGATGAGGAGGAGGATTCTGGCACTTTCATAGGCTTCAAAGAAAAGGAAGACATGCATCAATCTGTAAGCAATGGCTTTCCAACCCCAGGACCCTTGGGAGTAGTACGTGGATGGGAGGAGGAAGTTCCAGATGCTGTCATCCTGAGTGACCCTGAGGAGTCTGCTTCTCAAGCCTCGGCAAATTTGAGGCGCATGGGCAACCTCATGCTTCAAAGTCTGCGAAAAGACCCAATAATACGTGGCATAAAGGAGAAGGATGATTACTGGTTGGCAACCCTCCTTGACCACCGTTATAAGGGAAAGGTCTCAGAACTCATCCCGTCCCCACAGAGAGTGCAGAAGATAAAATCTCTCGAGGACACGTTAAAGAGGATTTTATTGAACGTTTTTCCTGACTCCAGTAGGTTACAGTGTCATGGAAAATGTTGTTTTGAGTCTTCTGTTGGTCAAGAGAGGAGCGTTGGAGAAGGTGTTCGCCTAAGTGAGGCATTTCGGCAATTTTTAGTCCTCGCCGCCCAGGGCTGTCAGCTTCCACATCCGATCGGCAGCGTGTGCATCACATGGTGGACGCACCTGGAGTATGCTGTCCAGTTCTGGGCACCAGTCCTCAGGAAGGATGTACTGGAAATGGAGCGAGTACAAAGAAGGGCAACAAAGCTAATAAAGGGTCTGGAGGATCTTAGTTATGAGGAAAGGTTGCGAGCGTTGAACTTATTCTCTCTGGAGAAAAGACGCTTGAGAGGGGATATGATTTCAATTTACAAATACTGTACTGGTGACCCCACAATAGGGATAAAACTTTTTCGCAGAAGAGAGTTTAATAAGACTCGGGGCCACTCATTACAATTAGAAGAAAAGAGGTTTAACCTTAAACTTCGTAGAGGGTTCTTTACTGTAAGAGCGGTAAGGATGTGGAATTCCCTTCCACAGGCGGTGGTCTCAGCGGGGAGCATTGATAGCTTCAAGAAACTATTAGATAATCACCTGAATGATCGCAACATACAGGGATATGGAAGGTAATACTGACACAATCACACACATAGGTTGGACTTGATGGACGTGTGTCTTTTTTCAACCTCACCTACTATATAACTATGTAACCTCGGGGGGCCAAAACAGAGATGGAGAGCTTTCCAGCTGACGATCCACTGACTTTCTGGGTCATGAGAAAGACCACTGGCCAGAACTTGCCCAGTATGCTATTGAGTTGTTGGGCTGCCCTGCATCCAGCGTGCTTTCAGAACAGCATTCAGTGCTGCAGGAGGTTTCGTTACTGATCATAGAACGCGTCTGTCTACAGGCTCCGTGGACCGTTTGACTTTTATAAAAATAAATCAGTCCTGGATTAACAGCTATGAAGCCCCTGATGCCGATGTCACTGATTAAGTCTTTTTGGGATGTGGAATCTCTGCAGGACTTCAAGGCTGCCTAGCTTTAATCTGGAAGAATGTTTTTGGTATAGGTTTCTTGGGCACAATAAGCATCATACACACTGGCTCCTCAGCTGTTGCTGAGCAAAATAAAGGCAGCTTGCAGGGAAAATTTAATTTTTTTTGGCTTTATAAATGCAATTATTGCTGCAGCAGATTCTAGACATGGTACAGATCTGACACTTTATAGGTAGACTAAGGGGACCCCCCAGGCAGGGCAGATAAATGCACGTGTGCAAGGGCCCCCGATTGGCCATGATATTTTTATTACCGTATATACTCGAGTATAAGTCGAATTTTTCAGCCCTTTTTTTTGGGCTGAAAGTTTCCCTTCGACTTATACTCGAGTCCGCGCCGTCTGTCTGCATGATCAGCGTGTCATGCAGGCAGACGGCGGCCGGCGTGTGCTGATAATGCACGGAGGCTATTCCAGCTTTCAAAAGCCGCGCCTCCTGCTCTTCTGTGATAGGCTGAAGAGCTGTCAGTGTACAGCCTATCACGGACATTCTCTCATCCTCGTCCGTGGTATGAGAATGAGAGAATGTCCGTGATAGGCAGTCAGCGGTCAGCCTATCACAGACGAGAAGGAGGCGCGGCTTTTGAACTGTGGAATGGCCGCCGAACAGTATCATCACACGGCCGCTGTCTGAGGATGGAGATCGCCACAGGAAGGCTACACAGGACACAGGTAGGCTGCACATGCACACAATACACACATGCACCCATGCACACAGGACACACATGACACACATACACACATGACACACATACACACAGGACACACATACACACAGGACACACATGTACAGGACACACATGTACAGGACACACATGTACAGGACACACATGTACAGGACACACACACATGTACAGGACACACACACATGTACAGGACACACATACACACAGGACACACATGACACACAGGACACACATGACACACATACACACAGGACACACATGCACACAGGACACACATACACACAGGACACACATGACACACATGCACACAGGACACACATGCACACAGGACACACATGTACAGGACACACATGTACAGGACACACACACATGTACAGGACACACATGTACAGGACACACACACATGTACAGGACACACATGTACAGGGTACAGGTAGGCTGCACAGGACACAGGGAGGCAGGCAGCTGCAGATGGACATTATTGACCCTCTGCATTTCTCACCCTCGACTTATACTCGGGTCAATAAGTTTTTCACAGTTTTTTGTGGTAAATTGGGGGTCTCGACTTATACTCGGGACGACTTATACTCGAGTATATACGGTAATTGATATATATTTATGTATATGTAGAATAAAAACCATGCCGTGTTATACAAATACGCCGATAAATGTTTTTTTACCAACAGGGGGCGGGGATCGGTTCCGCCCCGGGTGCCATCCATTGGGGGAGTGTCAGGCCAGCTGTACTGCCTCTCCTGGCCCTGGGACAGCGCTGCCAGCATACTTCAAAGTTGAGAAAACATTACTGCGAGCCCTTTCTCATGCACAGCTCCTCGTGTGTCACTTTCAATGTAAATGGAAGTCTCTTAGTATCTCAATTAAAGCCGCTCTGTCTGGCTGCTCTCCTCCTCCCACTCCACCTCCTTCCCGAGTGTAGCCTTCGATTGCAGGAGGAGAGCGGTCATGTGACCGTCAATGAAACAGCAGGGGAGAGCAGTCACATGACCGGGTCACGAAGAACGGCATTAATTGAGGTATTTAGAAGCTTTGATTTACAATGAGTGACACAGGAGGAGAGGTGTGTGAGAAAGGGCTGGCAGTGATGTTTTCTCAACTTTAGAATATTCTCCTGGGAGTGCAGGGGGCTTTATAATGAAAGAGACCTGTGTGATATGCAGGCAAAGGGGTCTGTGTACTATGCAGATGTCTGTGTACTGTGCAGGGGGTCTGTGTACTGTGCAGGGAAAGGGGGCTGTGTTATGTGCAGGGGGTCTGTGTACTGTGCAGAGGGTTGTGTACTGTGCAGGGAAAGGGGTCTGTGTACTATGCAGATGTCTGTGTACTGTGCAGGGGGTCTGTGTACTGTGCAGGGGGTCTGTGTACTGTGCAGAGGGTTGTGTACTGTGCAGGGAAAGGGGTCTGTGTACTGTGCAGGGGATCTGTGTACTGTGCAGGGGGATGTGTACTGTGCAGGGGGCTGTGGGAAGTTTTTTTCCTGAAACTTCCCTCTTAATGTTAGGGTGCGTGTTATATGCACTCTGAAAATGAAACAAAGGCGCCACTCTAAGTGCAGTAAAGGTACATAGAGAACATACATGTTGGCAAAAGCTGCCGGATATCCTGGGAGTGAGTCTGGTCCATTTCCTGGATTGCAGTGGTGTCCGATGGACAGGCTGCGCCGATGGATGCTGGCACTTCCTACCGTTGGAACGTATGATTGTTCTGCTGTTGATTATTGCTTGCTTTTATGTGCTGCTGCTGCTGTTTATGGTATTTGTATGGCTTTTATTTTAATGGAATATTACACAGCGTTTCGATTGGTCTCTGTCAGGATGTTGTGATTTTGCCTCAGTTAAACAGGAGCTGCTGCAGACATTTTTGGCCTAATGCCGCGTACACACGGTCGGACTTTTCGTCTACAAAAGTCAGACAGCCTGTCCGACAGACTTCCGGCAGACTTTCGGCGGACTTGCGGCGGACTTGCGGCATACTTTCTAACGAACGGACTTGCCTACACACGACCACACAAAAGTCCGACGGATTCGTACGTGATGACGTACACTGGACTAAAATAAGGAAGTTCATAGCCAGTAGCCAATAGGTGCCCTAGCGTGGCTTTTTGTCCGTCGGACTAGCACACAGACGAGCGGATTTCGGGGTCCGTCGTAGTTACGACGTAAAGATTTGAAGCATGTTTCAAATCTAAAGTACGTCGGATTTGAGGCTAAAAAAGTACGTTGAAAGTCCGGAGAAGCCCACACACGATCGGATTACCAGCCAGCTTTAGTCCGTCAGCGTCCGTTGGACTTTTGTAGACGAAAAGTCCGACCGTGTGTACGCGGCATAACTGTTGGTTTAGAAAGGTAAAATCTGTTAACAGCTTGCAGGTGTATTTTGAATGCTTTTTTTCTGTGGCATTGCTGTTTATAGTAGGCTCATGTCTGAATGTGTTTGGGCTGTAGACCTGAGAGTTGCACTTGAGGCGTGTAATATAGCTCTACCCTTTTACACATGGCACAAAATAATTTATTTTCTGGTAAAGCATGCTTAGGAGGGGGCCACACAAAAAGTAGCCTAGGGGCCCATGACCACCTTAATCCTCCATTGCCCCCAGGCACTATATTGGAAGGAATTTTTCATTTTTAGGCTTTCACTTTAAAAAACAAAAAAATCACTGCTCATTTAAAAATGAAGTTTTTCTCAAACCTTTTTTGTATTGATACATGTCCCCCAGGGCCGGACCTGGACCCCTATAACCATTGTATGCCCAATTACTTGCATATAAGCCTTCAAAATGGGCTCTTTTGAGTTTTGACGTTCGGGTCCCATTGACTTTAATGGGGTTCGTTACTCGGGTCCGAACTTTCACAGTGTTCGGAAGTTCTGATGCAAACTGAACAGGGGTCCATTCGGCCCATTCCTAGTCACAGATCGCTGTAAATGGCCAATCACGGCAGCCGTTTACAGCGCAATCGGTGTGGCCAATGAGAGATGATCTCAAATGTAAACATATGGGATCATCTCTCATTGCCGGCTCTCTCTCCTCACACAGAGACCGTGTGTGAGGAGAGAGAGAGGATCTGACAGCGATCTGTGCTTTAGTGAGTTGTAACACAAATTACAGTGCCCAAACAGTGCCCCATCAGTACAGTGCCGATTTGGGATCTGTGCCCACCTGTGCCAATCGGTCCCCACCTGTGCCAATCTGTGCCCACCTGTGTCAATCTGTGCCCACCTGTGCCAATCTGTGCCATCAGTGATCAGTGTCCATCTGTGCACATCTTTGCAATCAGTGCCCACCTGTGCCACCTCATCGGTGCCCACCTGTGCCACCTCATCGGTGCCCACCTGTGCCAATCAGTGCCCATCTGTGCCGCCTCATCAGTGCACATCTGTGCAATCGATCAGTGCACATCTGTGCCGTCTCATCAGTGCACATCTGTTCTGCCTCATCAGTGCCCATCTGTGCTGCCCCATCAGTGCCCATCTGTGCCTCCTCATCAGTGCCCACCTGTGCCACCTCATTAGTGCCCATCTGTGTTATCTCATCAGTGCACATCTGTGCAATCAATCAGTGCACATCTGTTCCGCCTCATCAGTGCCCATCTGTACCACCTCATCAGTGCCCATCTGTGCCACCTTATCGGTGCCCACCTGTGCCAATCAGTGCCCATCTGTGCCGCCTCATCAGTGCACATCTGTGCAATCAATCAGTGCACATTTGTGCCGCCTCATCAGTGCCCATCTGTGCCGCCGCATCAGTGCCCATCTGTGCAATCAATCAGTGCACATCTGTGCCGTCTCATCAGTGCATATCTGTGCCGCCTCATCAGTGCACATCTGTGCCACCTCATTAGTGCACATCTGTGCCACCTCATCAGTGCACATCTGTTCCACCTCATCAGTGCCCCTCTGTGCCACCTCATCAGTGCCCCTCTGTGCCACCTCATCAGTGCCCCTCTGTGCCACCTCAGTGCCCATCTGTGCTCATCAGTGGCGCCTCATCAGTGCCCATCAGTGCAGGCTTAGCACACACCTGTGTAGTCACATCACCACCAGCAACCATGTCCAAAAGATGCTTTTCCGCTGAGGAGGCATACCAAATACTTTCCCAGGCCGACGAGAGCAACGGGGAGCTCTCTTTTTCGGATTCCATTTCAAACTCAGATTCTGAGTAGGACGTAAATTATGAGCCAGTCCTTAGTAGTAGAACACTGAGTGACTCAGAGGAGGTAGATATTCTGCCCGCCAAACGAAGGCGTTCTGGTGAGGAGGCAGTGGCATCCACCAGCATTGCAGTGCCCTCCACCAGCACTGCAGTGCCATCCACCAGCACCGCAGTGCCATCCACCAGCACCCATGCCAGCCTTCCCTATGCCCTTCAGAACCCCTTGTGGCTTCCTCCTAATTCAGGAGAAGCCAACATTCCCCCTTTCATTGCCCAGCCAGGAGTCCAGGTGGACACGGAGAATGTTTCCCCAATCAATTTTTTTAATTTAATTTTTACAGAGGACATGCTATCAACAATTGTGGCCCAGTGCAACATCTATGCAGAGCAATTTATTTTAAATAATCCAACGTCCTATTTTGCTCGTCCCTACGAGTGGAGAGACCTAACGGTGGAGAAGTTGAAGGTTTTTTTAGGCCTCACCTTTTGTATGGGACTCACCAAAAAAAACCACTTTGAATTCCTACTGGTCGATCCACCCCATCCACCACATGTCAATCTTCTCCAGGGTAATGCCCAGAACCAGATACCTCATAATAATGAGGTTCCTCCATTTCAATGATAATACCCAGTGCCCTCCCCGAAATGACCCAAATTATGACAGGCTTTTCAAAATTCGGCCACTACTAAATTATTTTTCTGAAATATTCCCCCAGCTGTTTACCCTGGACCAACACATATGTGTGGATGAGTCCCTTGTTAAATTTAGTGGCAGGCTTAAAATCAAACAATTCATTCCCAGCAAAAGGGCCCGCTATGGGGTGAAGGTATACAAATTATGTAACGGAGTCACAGGGTACATATATGCTTTCAAAGTGTACGAAGGGAAGGACACCCAGCTGCAACCCCCTAATTGCCCAGACTACTTGGGATCAAGCGGGAACATTGTTTGGGACCTTATATACCCCCTACTGGAAAAAGGCTACCATTTATACATAGACAACTTCTACACATCTCTGCCCCTGTTCCACAACCTTCACCGGAAGAAGACACCAGCATGTGGCACCGTAAAAAAGAACCGGAAGGGCTTTCCTCAAAGTCTTGTCAATAAGAAGTTGAGAAAAGGAGAAACGGCAAGTCTGCGAAACAAGGAGATTTTGGCAGTGAAGTGGAGGGACAGAAGGGATGTCTACATGTTGTCTTCGATCCACAATGATACCTTTGTGGAAATCCCCAGAAGGAATGGCCCTATCCAAAAACCAAAATGCATCTATGAATATAATTTGTTCATGGGGGGAGTCGACTTCAATGACCAAATGCTCGAACCCTACCTTGCCACAAGACGGACATAACATTGGTTTAAAAAAGTCGCAATTTATTTTTTTCAATTGACCATATACAACTCATATGTCATTTACCGCAACTCCACCCAAAACCCCAAACGCTTCCTTGGCTACCAGGAGGAAGTTTTCACTGCTCTTATATTCCCGAACAGCCCACCAGAAAACATCCGATCAGATGTTCTTAGTTGACTCTCCGAACGCCACTTTCCAGATAAAATCTCTCCCAGACCAACAGGCCAACGACGTCAAAAAAAATGTAAGGTGTGTACCAGAGCAGGAGTCAGAAGAGACACATCTTATTATTGTGCCCAATGTCCTTCCCAACCAGGCCTCTGCATAGGGGAATGTTTTTGCCGTTACCATACTTCAATAAATTATTAGTGTAGTATGCTAAACGTAATCCTCAGTTCCCTGCCTTCACACACATTCACACCCCTTATGCCGCCGACTGCTCTGTAACTGACCCTGGCTTGTTATTCGACCATGCTTCTGTCTGCCGATTCTGTACATACCTCTGCCTGATCTGGAACTGACCCTGGACTGTTATTCGACCATGCTTCTGCCTAACGATTCTGTACAAACCTCTGCCTGATCTGGAACTGACCTTGGACTGTTTGACCATGTTTTTTGCCTGCCTCATGGACTGATCTTGTACCCTGCTACTGGACTAGTGGGATTCAACACAGGGGTCTCACATATGTGATGGGCTCCAGAATTGTTTTTCTGGATGAAGAAAACTATTTTTTCTTGTTTTCTCATTCCTAGATTAGGGTCTGGAGACTCAGAGGTTTCAAAGAGATTTGGGTGGGAGAAGCCTCTACCCCTGTCCCCATTCTGTCCTGAACGAGACCCTACTTCAGCCTGCTGCCTGTAGGACTAACTGCCATTTTGTCTCTGCCTGTCGCACTGACCACACCACATGTTCCTGCCTACTACCAGGACCAATATTTTTGGCACTTCTGACAATATCTCTGCCTGCACTGACCCTGGACTGCATATGGACAGTATCCCTGCCTGCTGCCTTGACAATTGTGCTTGCCATTGCCGTTGCTCAGCATAATGTATTTTGGGGTGTAATTCTTAGTATGTGCATGCTATGTGTCCCTGGAACACCTGATGGTGCTCCCTGCATGCTGGGCCTCTGTATGTGGCCAGGCAGTGAAAAAGTCCCACACATGTGGTATCGTAATACTCAGGAGGAGTAGCAGAATGTATTTTGGGGTGTCATTTTTGCTATCTAAATGCTATGTGTTGGAAATATCTTATAAACGGACAACTTTGTGTAAAAAAAATGCGTTTCCATTTTTTTCCCACATTTTCCAAAAACTTCTGGAAAAAAAATGATCCGTTCAAAAGACTCATTATGCATCATAGATTATACGTTGGGGTGTTAGCTTTCCAAAATGGGGTCATTTTGTGGGTGTTTCCATTGTCCTGGTGCTCCAGGGCTTTCAAAAGTGTAAAAGGTGGTTGAGAAATGAGATGTGTAATTTATGCTCCTAGAACACCTGATGGTGCTCCCTGCATGTTGGGCCTCTGTATGTGGCCAGGCAGTGAAAAAGTCCCACATATGTGGTATCGCTATACTCAGGAGGAGTAGCAAAATGTATTTTGGGGTGTCATTTGTGGTATGCACATGCCATGTGAGAGAAATAAGCTATTACAATGACAATTTTGTGAAAATATAAAAATAAAAATCTTAATTTTGCAAAGAATTGTGGGAAAAAATTACAACTTCATATAACTCACCATGCTTCTTACTAAATACCTTGAAATGTCTACTTTTCAAAAAGGGGTTATTTGGGGGGCATTTGTACTTTCCTGGCTTTTTAGGGTCTCAAGAAATGAGATAGGACGCCAGTACATGAAATGTGATCAATTTTTTATGATTTACACCACAGCTTGTAGACTCTAAAACTTTCACACAGACCAAATAATTTCCACTAATTTCATGTTATTTTTACCAAAGATATGTAGCAGTATAAATTGTGGCCAAATGTATGAAGAAAAAATACTAATTTGCAAAATTGTATCACAGAAATTAAGAAAAATGTGTTTTTTTTCTAAATTTTTGGTCTTTTTTCATTTATAGCGCGAAAATTAAAAAACCCAGAGGTGATAAAATACCACCAAAAGAAAGCTCTATTTGTATGAAAAAAGGACAAAAAACTAATTTGGTTACAGTGTTGCATGACTGAGTAATTGTCATTCAAAGTGTGAGAGCACTGAAAGCTGAAAATTGGTCTGGACAAGACCCAGAAAGAGTAGATGTGAGGTGCTTGACTTGGCTCTTTTGTCTATCAAACAGGGGGAGTTTGTTGGGCTTGTTGACTCAACCTTGGCAGCTCTATCACAAAGTGGAAGTCCTCAAAAGAGGCAATAGTCTCACAAATTAAAAAACACAAATGATGTCGACAAAGGGTCCATAATCCTTTGCTGCGCAAGTATCTCCAGCACATGTCTTTTTCTGATATAGAACACTCCCAGGAGTCCTTAAGTAAGGTACTATAGAAAGGATTATTATTATAATTTAAACAAGTTGGCTACTTTTTATAGTCTTGTTCACACATATCAGCACCTAATGACCCTTAACACATTTTCTAAATTTAGCAATATATCTAAAATTTAACTTTGGAAATACCATTGCAACAACTTGAAGGTGGATATAAAAAATTTGGTAATTAAATGTTAAAGTGAACATATACACTTTTTTAACTCCTATTTTTGTCCTGGTGACCATTGTCACCAAAAGAGAAAGTAGGTAGAAATTTTACATTTTAGAGTTCTCATGACAGCAAGAGGAGAGGGCATATCTTCCACTGGGGACAAAAATTCTGGTGGCAATGGTCTAAGATGGGAATTCCCCTCACTTTGGGGAGATAGTTGTATCTCCAAGAAAGTAAGTAAAGGGAAATTTCTCCAGCAATGTTTGGCCAGATTTGGACCTAAAAGAGGCACGCTTGGGGGTTTGGGGAAAAAGAGGGACAGAGGGATTTGGCTTTAAAAAAAAAGGGGGGGGGGTCAGTCTTTTCAATAGAGTGAAAGTTGGGAATTCTAATTTACATATATAGAGAGAGGCACTTACTATATACTATATACTGTGTATATATATATATATATATATATATATATATATATATATATATATATATATAGTGCCTTGAAAAATTATTCATACCCCTTGAATTTTTCCACATTTTGTCATGTTACAACCACTGATGTAAATGTATTTTATTGGGATTTTATGTGATAGACCAACACAAAGTGGCACATAATTGTGAAGTGGAAGGAGAATGATAAATGATTTTAACATTTTTTACAAATAAATATGTAAAAAGTGTGGGGGGCAATTTGTATTCAGCCCCTCTAAGTCAATATTTTGTAGAACCCCCTTTCGCTGCAATTACAGCTGCAAGTCTTTTGGGGGATGTCTTTACCAGCTTTGCACATCTAGAGAGTGACATTTTTGCACATTCTTCTTTGCAAAATAGCTCAAGCTCTGTCAGATTGGATGGAAAGCATTTGCGAACAGCATTTTTCAAGTCTTGCCACAGATTCTCAATTGGATTTAGGTCTGGACTTTGACTGGGCCATTTTAACTCATGAATATGTTTTTATCTAAACCATTCCATTGTAGCCCTGGCTGTATATTAAGGGTCGTTGTCCTGCTGGAAGGTGAACCTCTGCCCCAGTCTCAAATCTTTTGCAGACTGTAATGCAGCGTACACACGAGTGGACTTTCTGACCAGACTGGTCCAACGGACCGAATCTCGCAGACAATCCGACCGTGTGTGTGCTGCATCGGACTTCTGACGGACCGTTCTGGTCGGAAATCTGACGGACTCTAGATTTGAAACCTTATTCAAATCTTTACGTCGTAACTCTGCCGGACTCAGTACATTTTATTTCACTTTGCATTTATCTATATTTTTCCATACAGACACTCAGCGCAATTCCTCCCCCATCATGGGACTACCCTTTCAACCCACATATCTGTCCTCACACTTTGACCCTGCCTGGGGGGTTTAGTGTGCCGGTCTCGCCTGCCGGATCATGCCCCCTCAGCTTCGGGCCTGGGCATCTTTGGTTGGGGTGGCATCCTGGGCCGCACCGCCTCTGCGCAGACACCACTGTGAGTCCAGGGCTACAAGTAATAATGTGATATTCATGTCTTACATTTACCCACTTGCATACTCACACTATTCAATACTGCTATCTTCCCAACTCATAGGTATCACCACGGTCATGCTCCTGATGAGTGGCTATAAGGCCCCGAAACGACGTAGAGCTCACATCTACCGTTAGGTATACACATGATGAACCTATATGCATAAAACGTTCCTACCTATATGTATTCAATTGTTTGTATTTGCAATTATTGATGTATTATTTCTGATCATATTTTTAACACCATAGAGCTAAGTGCCAACATATGCAGAGCTATGTGCCTAAATATGTACTGTATGAATTTTTGTATTTTTTTTTTAAATAATAAATCGCATTTTTTTATCCAACCCATACTTCTGCTCCCATGTGCCTTGTACAAAGTCCCGCACCTGCTCTCCCCCTATTTTACTACTTAATCGGGATGGAGGAGGGGTTTTGAACGGCCCCACTATCCTCATGTAAAGTCCCACCCTATTGCTCTAACTTTCAACACAAAATTAGGGATGGAGGCACATGGTCGTTACATCGAGCAATATACATTCTCTTTAAATATCCCATTATACCCTTAACTTATCCTTAATCACACTCTCCATTTTCATTTGCCCAGTTTACTTTATTATGCCATACTACACTTTGTATCCATCTCCATATATTGACTGCTTCTCTTGGAGTCATATATACTGTGCCATTATCTCTCTGGCGCTATTTTTTGACAAATCTTTTGCTCTCTCAGTGTGTGTGCGCATTGGCGACATGGGCCTCTGTTTGCCCCTGCTGGCCTCGTTTGTCCTTCCCCGAAGCTGCGACGCACACTGTGGTTTTCCCCTCCCTCCTTGGGCGGGGGTGGGCGGGGTCTCCCCCACTGCGCGTCGACGTCACGCTTCCCGCACCAGCTGTTCGGCGTCCTGCGTGGCGCCTTATGGCTGGTGCCTGGGATTCCACCCTCCAGCGCTTGATGAGTTCGGGGGGCTGCCCACGGCTGGCCAGTTTCTGTGTCCAGCCGCAGGGGTCTGGGGCGCTCCCCCGTTTTCTCTGGGCTGCTGGTGCCTGACGTTGGGGGCCTTTCTCTGGCGGCGTTCCCCGCGGCATCGTACCTCCTGTCCGGGGTCCCCCCCTCTGGCTCTCTTGCCCTCACCATCAACCTGCACAACTTCACAGCCGGCAATCATGCCCTTACTTGCACTTGCACAGGTATGTTTTCTCTGCACTCTCACAGTCACCCCCTTTCTTTTATAGTCACTCCCTTGACCCCTCTTTCCTTTTCGTTTCCTTTACTATCTATCTTCACACTTTCTCCCTTTGTTCTCCTTCTCCTTCACTCAGTTCCTCTTTCTTCTTTCCCCTTTTTGTCTTCGGTACCTTCCGTTCCTGTTTTTCTTTCCCCCCTGCACCCCTTTCTCTCTCTTTCCCTCTTCCTTCTTTATCTATCTCTTTCTCTTCCCCCCCCCTCTTTCTGTTCTTCTCTTCACCTTCTCAGTCTCACCTTACACCCCACCTTGTCCTAGTTTCTCACTACATTTTATTTCACTTTGCATTTATCTATATTTTTCCATACAGACACTCAGCGCAATTCCTCCCCCATCATGGGACTACCCTTTCAACCCACATATCTGTCCTCACACTTTGACCCTGCCTGGGGGGTTCGGTGTGCCGGTCTCGCCTGCCGGATCATGCCCCCTCAGCTTCGGGCCTGGGCATCTTTGGTTGGCGTGGCATCCTGGGCCGCACCGCCTCTGCGCAGACACCACTGTGAGTCCAGGGCTACAAGTAATAATGTGATATTCATGTCTTACATTTACCCACTTGCATACTCACACTATTCAATACTGCTATCTTCCCAACTCATAGGTATCACCACGGTCATGCTCCTGATGAGTGGCTTTAAGGCCCCGAAACGACGTAGAGCTCACATCTACCGTTAGGTGTACACATGATGAACCTATATGCATAAAACGTTCCTACCTATATGTATTCAATTGTTTGTATTTGCAATTATTGATGTATTATTTCTGATCATATTTTTAACACCATAGAGCTAAGTGCCAAAATATGCAGAGCTATGTGCCTAAATATGTACTGTATGAATTTTTGTATTTTTTTAAAAATAATAAATCGCATTTTTTATCCAACCCATACTTCTGCTCCCATGTGCCTTGTACAAGGTCCCGCACCTGCTCTCCCCCTATTTTACTACTTAATCGGGATGGAGGAGGGGTTTTGAACGGCCCCACTATCCTCATGTAAAGTCCCACCCTATTGCTCTAACTTTCATCACAAAATTAGGGATGGAGGCACATGGTCGTTACATCGAGCAATATACATTCCCTTAAATATCCCATTATACCCTTAACTTATCCTTAATCACACTCTCCATTTTCATTTGCCCAGTTTACTTTATTATGCCATACTACACTTTGTATCCATCTCCATATATTGACTGCTTCTCTTGGAGTCATATATACTGTGCCATTATCCCTCTGGCGCTATTTTTTGACAAATCTTTTGCTCTCTCAGTGTGTGTGCGCATTGGCGACATGGGCCTCTGTTTGCCCCTGCTGGCCTCGTTTGTCCTTCCCCGAAGCTGCGACGCGCACTGTGGTTTTCCCCTCCCTCCTTGGGCGGGGGTGGGCGGGGTCTCCCCCACTGCGCGTCGACGTCACGCTTCCCGCACCAGCTGTTCGGCGTCCTGCGTGGCGCCTTATGGCTGGTGCCTGGGATTCCACCCTCCGGCGCTTGATGAGTTCGGGGGGCCGCCCACGGCTGGCCAGTTTTTGTGTCCAGCCGCAGGGGTCTGGGGCGCTCCCCCGTTTTCTCTGGGCTGCTGGTGCCTGACGTTGGGGGCCTTTCTCTGACGACGTTCCCCGCGGCATCGTCCCTCCTGTCCGGGGTCCCCCCCTCTGGCTCTCTTGCCCTCACCATCAACCTGCACAACTTCACAGCCGGCAATCATGCCCTTACTTGCACTTGCACAGGTATGTTTTCTCTGCACTCTCACAGTCACCCCCTTTTCTTTTATAGTCACTCCCTTGACCCCTCTTTCCTTTTCGTTTCCTTTACTATCTATCTTCACACTTTCTCCCTTTGTTCTCCTTCTCCTTTTCTCCTTCACTCAGTTCCTCTTTCTTCTTTCCCCTTTTTGTCTTCGGTACCTTCCGTTCCTGTTTTTCTTTCCCCCCTGCACCCCTTTCTCTCTCTTTCCCTCTTCCTTCTTTATCTTTCTCCCCCCCCCCCCTCTTTCTGTTCTTCTCTTCACCTTCTCAGTCTCACCTTACACCCCACCTTGTCCTAGTTTCTCACTACATTTTATTTCACTTTGCATTTATCTATATTTTTCCATACAGACACTCAGCGCAATTCCTCCCCCATCATGGGACTACCCTTTCACCCCACATATCTGTCCTCACACTTTGACCCTGCCTGGGGGGTTCGGTGTGCCGGTCTCGCCTGCCGAATCATGCCCCCTCAGCTTCGGGCCTGGGCATCTTTGGTTGGCGTGGAATCCTGGGCCGCACCGCCTCTGCGCAGACACCACTGTGAGTCCAGGGCTACAAGTAATAATGTGATATTCATGTCTTACATTTACCCACTTGCATACTCACACTATTCAATACTGCTATCTTCCCAACTCATAGGTATCACCACGGTCATGCTCCTGATGAGTGGCTATAAGGCCCCGAAACAAGGTAGAGCTCACATCTACCGTTAGGTGTACACATGATGAACCTATATGCATAAAACGTTCCTACCTATATGTATTCAATTGTTTGTATTTGCAATTATTGATGTATTATTTCTGATCATATTTTTAACACCATAGAGCTAAGTGCCAACATATGCAGAGCTATGTGCCTAAATATGTACTGTATGAATTTTTGTATTTTTTTTAAAATAATAAATCGCATTTTTTTATCCAACCCATACTTCTGCTCCCATGTGCCTTGTACAAAGTCCCGCACCTGCTCTCCCCCTATTTTACTACTTAATCGGGATGGAGGAGGGGTTTTGAACGGCCCCACTATCCTCATGTAAAGTCCCACCCTATTGCTCTAACTTTCAACACAAAATTAGGGATGGAGGCACATGGTCGTTACATCGAGCAATATACATTCTCTTTAAATATCCCATTATACCCTTAACTTATCCTTAATCACACTCTCCATTTTCATTTGCCCAGTTTACTTTATTATGCCATACTACACTTTGTATCCATCTCCATATATTGACTGCTTCTCTTGGAGTCATATATACTGTGCCATTATCCCTCTGGCGCTATTTTTTGACAAATCTTTTGCTCTCTCAGTGTGTGTGCGCATTGGCGACATGGGCCTCTGTTTGCCCCTGCTGGCCTCGTTTGTCCTTCCCCGAAGCTGCGACGCGCACTGTGGTTTTCCCCTCCCTCCTTGGGCGGGGGTGGGCGGGGTCTCCCCCACTGCGCGTCGACGTCACGCTTCCCGCACCAGCTGTTCGGCGTCCTGCGTGGCGCCTTATGGCTGGTGCCTGGGATTCCACCCTCCAGCGCTTGATGAGTTCGGGGGGCTGCCCACGGCTGGCCAGTTTCTGTGTCCAGCCGCAGGGGTCTGGGGCGCTCCCCCGTTTTCTCTGGGCTGCTGGTGCCTGACGTTGGGGGCCTTTCTCTGGCGGCGTTCCCCGCGGCATCGTACCTCCTGTCCGGGGTCCCCCCCTCTGGCTCTCTTGCCCTCACCATCAACCTGCACAACTTCACAGCCGGCAATCATGCCCTTACTTGCACTTGCACAGGTATGTTTTCTCTGCACTCTCACAGTCACCCCCTTTCTTTTATAGTCACTCCCTTGACCCCTCTTTCCTTTTCGTTTCCTTTACTATCTATCTTCACACTTTCTCCCTTTGTTCTCCTTCTCCTTCACTCAGTTCCTCTTTCTTCTTTCCCCTTTTTGTCTTCGGTACCTTCCGTTCCTGTTTTTCTTTCCCCCCTGCACCCCTTTCTCTCTCTTTCCCTCTTCCTTCTTTATCTATCTCTTTCTCTTCCCCCCCCTCTTTCTGTTCTTCTCTTCACCTTCTCAGTCTCACCTTACACCCCACCATGTCCTAGTTTCTCACTACATTTTATTTCACTTTGCATTTATCTTTATTTTTCCATACAGACACTCAGCGCAATTCCTCCCCCATCATGGGACTACCCTTTCAACCCACATATCTGTCCTCACACTTTGACCCTGCCTGGGGGGCTCGGTGTGCCGGTCTCGCCTGCCGGATCATGCCCCCTCAGCTTCGGGCCTGGGCATCTTTGGTTGGCGTGGCATCCTGGGCCGCACCGCCTCTGCGCAGACACCACTGTGAGTCCAGGGCTACAAGTAATAATGTGATATTCATGTCTTACATTTACCCACTTGCATACTCACACTATTCAATACTGCTATCTTCCCAACTCATAGGTATCACCACGGTCATGCTCCTGATGAGTGGCTTTAAGGCCCCGAAACGACGTAGAGCTCACATCTACCGTTAGGTGTACACATGATGAACCTATATGCATAAAACGTTCCTACCTATATGTATTCAATTGTTTGTATTTGCAATTATTGATGTATTATTTCTGATCATATTTTTAACACCATAGAGCTAAGTGCCAAAATATGCAGAGCTATGTGCCTAAATATGTACTGTATGAATTTTTGTATTTTTTTAAAAATAATAAATCGCATTTTTTATCCAACCCATACTTCTGCTCCCATGTGCCTTGTACAAGGTCCCGCACCTGCTCTCCCCCTATTTTACTACTTAATCGGGATGGAGGAGGGGTTTTGAACGGCCCCACTATCCTCATGTAAAGTCCCACCCTATTGCTCTAACTTTCATCACAAAATTAGGGATGGAGGCACATGGTCGTTACATCGAGCAATATACATTCCCTTAAATATCCCATTATACCCTTAACTTATCCTTAATCACACTCTCCATTTTCATTTGCCCAGTTTACTTTATTATGCCATACTACACTTTGTATCCATCTCCATATATTGACTGCTTCTCTTGGAGTCATATATACTGTGCCATTATCCCTCTGGCGCTATTTTTTGACAAATCTTTTGCTCTCTTAGTGTGTGTGCGCATTGGCGACATGGGCCTCTGTTTGCCCCTGCTGGCCTCGTTTGTCCTTCCCCGAAGCTGCGACGCGCACTGTGGTTTTCCCCTCCCTCCTTGGGCGGGGGTGGGCGGGGTCTCCCCCACTGCGCGTCGACGTCACGCTTCCCGCACCAGCTGTTCGGCGTCCTGCGTGGCGCCTTATGGCTGGTGCCTGGGATTCCACCCTCCGGCGCTTGATGAGTTCGGGGGGCTGCCCACGGCTGGCCAGTTTCTGTGTCCAGCCGCAGGGGTCTGGGGTGCTCCCCCGTTTTCTCTGGGCTGCTGGTGCCTGACGTTGGGGGCCTTTCTCTGACGGCGTTCCCCGCGGCATCGTCCCTCCTGTCCGGGGTCCCCCCCTCTGGCTCTCTTGCCCTCACCATCAACCTGCACAACTTCACAGCCGGCAATCATGCCCTTACTTGCACTTGCACAGGTATGTTTTCTCTGCACTCTCACAGTCACCCCCTTTTCTTTTATAGTCACTCCCTTGACCCCTCTTTCCTTTTCGTTTCCTTTACTATCTATCTTCACACTTTCTCCCTTTGTTCTCCTTCTCCTTCACTCAGTTCCTCTTTCTTCTTTCCCCTTTTTGTCTTCGGTACCTTCCGTTCCTGTTTTTCTTTCCCCCCTGCACCCCTTTCTCTCTCTTTCCCTCTTCCTTCTTTATCTTTCTCCCCCCCCCCCCTCTTTCTGTTCTTCTCTTCACCTTCTCAGTCTCACCTTACACCCCACCTTGTCCTAGTTTCTCACTACATTTTATTTCACTTTGCATTTATCTATATTTTTCCATACAGACACTCAGCGCAATTCCTCCCCCATCATGGGACTACCCTTTCAACCCACATATCTGTCCTCACACTTTGACCCTGCCTGGGGGGTTCGGTGTGCCGGTCTCGCCTGCCGGATCATGCCCCCTCAGCTTCGGGCCTGGGCATCTTTGGTTGGCGTGGCATCCTGGGCCGCACCGCCTCTGCGCAGACACCACTGTGAGTCCAGGGCTACAAGTAATAATGTGATATTCATGTCTTACATTTACCCACTTGCATACTCACACTATTCAATACTGCTATCTTCCCAACTCATAGGTATCACCACGGTCATGCTCCTGATGAGTGACTATAAGGCCCCGAAACGACGTAGAGCTCATATCTACCGTTAGGTGTACACATGATGAACCTATATGCATAAAACATTCCTACCTATATGTATTCAATTGTTTGTATTTGCAATTATTGATGTATTATTTCTGATCATATTTTTAACACCATAGAGCTAAGTGCCAACATATGCAGAGCTATGTGCCTAAATATGTACTGTATGAATTTTCGCATTTTTTATCCAACCCATACTTCTGCTCCCATGTGCCTTGTACAAAGTCCCGCACCTGCTCTCCCCCTATTTTATGTGCCACTTTGCGTTGGTCTATCGCATAAAATCCCAATAAAAGACATTTACGTTTTTGGCTGTAACTTGATAAAATGTGAAAAATTTTAAGGGGTGTGAATACTTTTAGTATATATCACTTCTGGAGATGGATTCAGAATGTTCTTCCATCCTCCAGGCTATGCACAGATTATATTTCTCTAAATAATGAAATATGAATTCCATTCTCAGTATATTTGTGTATTGTTGTATGTCATTATCTCAGTTAGATAAATAGTGACTTTGTTGCCAATGCATAATACTTGTCAGGGCACTGCATGTGGAATGCTGCTTGTTTTGACTAACACCCATTTATCAACAGAGGCTGTATACAGGAGAATAGTATGCTGTTGGAATCTCCTCCAACTTGAACACCAGATACTTCTCATGCAGAGAGACTCTATACAGAGGCGAAGTGGGTGGCTGGCCTGATGGAGCCTGTTCAGTGGTTAAATAAATGGATCTGAGTTATTTACGTTTAGCACTGCTATGTCACCTCTAGAGAGGGGGGGACTTTAAACCCCTAGAATAATATAAACAAGGTTGTGTGTTATTATACAAAGCAGCTGTACAGTGACACAATGTATGCTCTTGCCAAACATCTATCATCAACCATTTCCCCCAATTGTCTCCCTTGTAGTCTCAAATGGTTTGTAGAAATGTAGATATTTCTATTTCAATTGTTTTCTTTTGTACTTGAACAACTGATCTGATCTAAGCCAATTGAAATATAGATCCTCAGGACATCATCTTCACTTTTTAACATAAAGGTCCTACCCTAGCCTGGAATCACACTGATACGGTTGTTAAGTTCCGTGTTTGCGCAGACACAGCAGCCTATTCATTTGAATGTGTTCCCTTTATGTAAAAAGTCCCTGACCCCTTTTTTTTTTAAATGGCAGCATGGAACTGCATGGTGCTGTTGCACCCCTGAATTAATGGCACCCCTGTGAATCTCCAAAAAGCAGTGCATTTTAGCTGCAGGTGCCTTTGGTTGAGCATTCCCGCAATAATGTGAACCTAGCCTTACACTGCCTGGGTTGCCCGAGCCTGACACAGTGCTTGTAGGTTGCAGTGCTGTGGTCTGCTTTTATTATTAAGCTGGCCATACGCCAGTAACATTTTGTTCAAACATTTATACATAAATTCTGAAAAATAATTTGTCAGAACATTTTTTTGGCCCGTCAGAAACTGAATCCTTAAAGTATTAACCACCTCAATATCGGACATTTTCACCTTCCTGCCCAGGCCAATTTTAAGCTTTCAGTGCTCTGACAGTTTGAATGACAATTACTCACTCATGCAACACTGTACCCAAATGAAATTTTTATCATTTTTTTTAACACTTTTTTTTGTTATATAGTGGAAAAATACCAAAAAATTAGAAAAAAATGTTTTTTCTTAGTTTATTATTATTTAACCACTTCCCGCCCGGCCTATAGCGGATTGACGGCCGGGCGGTGGTTCAGTTATCCTGACTGGGCGTCATATGACGTCCTTCAGGATAACATGCCGCCGCGCGCCCGCAGGGGCGCGCATCGCGGCGATCGGTGGATCGGTGTGTCAGTCTGACACACCGCTACACCGATCTTGGTAAAGAGCCTCCGGCGGAGGCTCTTTACCACGTGATCAGCCGTGTCCAATCACGGCTGATCACGCTGTCAATAGGAAGAGCCGTTGATCGGCTCTTCCTCACTCGCGTCTGACAGACGCAAGTAGAGGAGAGCCGATCGGCGGCTCTCCTGGCAGGGGGGGTCTGCGCTGATTGTTTATCAGTGCAGCCCCCCCGCAGATCACCACACTGGACCACCAGGGATCGCCACTAGGACCACCAGGGAAGGGAAACATGTGGATGGCCAGGTATGTACCCCATGGCCATCCACATGTGCCCAGTCAGTGCCAAATCTGTGCCAATCAGTGCCCACAAATGGGCACTGATTGGCACAATTATGTTGCAGTGATGCCCAGCAATGCCACACTTAGGGGCATCACTGCCATCAATTAGTATCATCAGTGCCACCCATCAGTGTCCATCGGTGCCACCTGTCAGTGCCCATCTGTGCCCATCTGTGCCCACCTATCAGTGCCCATCCGTGCCTATCTGTGCCAACTATCGGTGCCACCCATAACTACCCATCAACGCCACCTACGAGTGCCCATCAATGCCACCTACGAGTGCCCATCAGTGCCGCCTATCAGTGCCCATCGTGCCACCTATCAGTGCCCATCAGTGCCACCTACCAGTGCCACCTATCAGTGCCCATTAGTGCCACCTATCAGTGCGCATCAGTGCCGCCTATCAGTGCCCATCATCAGTGCCCGTCAGTGCCACCTCATCAGTGCCACCTCATTGGTGCCACCTCATCGGTGCCTATCAGTGCCCGTCAGTGCAGCCATATCAGTGCCCGTCATTGAAGAAGAAAACATACTCATTTACAAAAAAATTTAACAGAAACAAAGAAAAACGTGTTTTTTTCAAAATTTTTGGTCTTTTTTTATTTGTTGCGCAAAAAATAAAAACCCCAGAGGTGATCAAATACCACCAAAAGAAAGCTCTATTTGTGGGAACAAAATGATAAAAAAATTGTTTGGGTATAGTGTAGCATGACCGCGCTATTGTCATTCAAATTGTGACAGCGCTGAAAGCTGAAAATTGGGCTGGGCGGAAAGGTGTCTAAGTGCCTGGTATTGAAGTGGTTAACCACTTCAGCCCCAGAAGATTTGGCTGCTCAACGACCAGGCCATTTTTTGCGATACATCACTGCGTCGCTTTAACTGGCAATTGCGCGGTCATGCAACGTTGTACCCAAAAAAAATTTACATCCTTTTTTTCCCATAAATAGAGCTTTCTTTTGGTGGTATTTGATCACCTCTGCGGTTTTTGCGCTATAAACAAAAGAAGAATGACCATTTTGAAAAAAACACATCTTTTACTTTTTGCTTTAAATATCTCACATTTAAAAAAAAAAAAAATGTTTTCCTCAGTTTAGGCCGATATGTATTCTACATATTTTTGGTAAGAAAAATCGCAATAAGCGTATATTGATTGGTTTGCAGAAAAGTTATAGCATCTACAAAATAGGGGAAAGATTTATGGCATTTTTATTATTATTTATTTTTTTACTAGTAATGGCGGCGATCTCCGATTTTTATCGGGACTGCGACATTATGGCAGACACATCAGACACTTTGACACATTTTTGGGACCATTGACAACTATACAGCGATCAGTGCTATAAAAATGCACTGATTACTGCAAAAATGTCACTGGCAGGGAAGGGGTTAACACTAGGGGGCGATCAAGGGGTTAACTGTGTTCTCTCACCGTGTTCTAACTGAAGTGGGGATGGGACCTATTAGGGGAGATGACAGATCACTGTTCATACTTTGTATGAACACATGATCAGTCTCTTCTCCCCTGAAAGAACAGGGATCTGTGTGTTTACACACACATATCCCGGTTTTCACTCTGTCACGAGCGATCGCGGGTCCCCGGCGGTCATCGTGCCTGCCAGGCACTCGCATCGGCTCTGGCGGCGAGCCGTGGGCATGCCTAGTGGCAACAATGGGAAGTGACATAAGGTAACGACGATTTACCTTGCCGAGCCACCCTGTCACAGGAGACAAGTCGCCTCCGTTCGCCGGGCTGCGGGGCGCATGCGCAGTGGGCTACTGTTGAGACGTGCACCCGTTCGCAGCCTGATTGTGCGGCGCGCGCGGGTGCACGGCGGTCCACGTGTGCGCGCCGTCGCCCGTGCGGGTGCCCGGTAGCGCGTCACGCTGATGCGCTCGCCGGGAGGCTACTTCAGACGACACCAGCACCCAGTCGGGTTGCTGGTTTGTCGTCAGCTGTGCCCCGCTCTGTGTTTGTTCCTGATTCCTGATTATCTGACTCCCCGATCTCTGCTTGTTAAACGACCACTCTCCTGTCTGCCGGATACCCTGACCTCTGCTTGTTACACGACCACTCTCCTGTCTGCCGGATACCCTGATCTCTGCCTGTTTAAACGACCACTCTCCTGTCTGCCGGATACCCTGATCTCTGCCTGTTTAACGACCACTCTCCAGTCTGCCGGATACCTTGATCTTTGCTTGTTAAAGGACCACTCTCTCTCTGTTTGCCTGATACCTCCCCCTGAGCTCTGCTGTTCTAAGGACTTGCCTATTTGCCCGTATTATACCTCTTTAACCTCTGCTCTTAGTATTATTAGGTACGCCAGTCCTGCACGGACCCACCAGAAGGCTTCTCACAACTCCAGTGTACCTGAGCCATCTTTAAGCTACTACCGGAAACCCGTGCCTCCGCGTGCTTCCGATCCCCTGTACCACCTTCGGGGGTTCGGGTGCGCGTGGTCGTAAGGGCGAGCCACTCTCGGCATCTCGGCCTCGGTGAGTATTGACGTGACAGTACAAACCAGCCAGATGTCCGAGGCCGACAGAGCGCGCTCCCCCTTGGAGATCCTATGCCAACAGGTCTCCACCCTGGCAGACTCGGTACAGAGGCTACAAGAGGGATACACACAAATTGACAACCGTCTCCAGCAATTGACGGGACCACTCCCTTCTGCTGCCGCAGCTCCCGCACCTAGCAATGAAGGCCCGCTTCCACAGGCTGCTGCCAGTCCTACAGTCGTAATGGCACTTCCGGAACCTAGGGTCCCCACTCCGGAATGGTTCTCAGGAGACCGCAAAAAATTTAGAGCCTTCAAGAACGCATGTACCCTTTACTTTGCTCTGCAACCCCGAACCTTCGCATCTGAAGTGGTTAAGGTGGGGTTTGCAATTTCTCTGTTGTCAGAAGAACCTCAGGCCTGGGCCCACGGCTTGATGGAATCAGGGGATCAGGTGCTTAATACTATCGACACGTTCTTCGAAAGTATGTCACAGCTTTATGATGACCCACAACGCATGGCTACGGCCGAAGCTATCTTGCACAACCTAGCTCAGGGAAGGAGACCAATTGAGGATTACACGGTGGAATTCCGCAAATGGGCGGCCGACACTAACTGGAATGAGCCAGCTTTACGCTATCAGTACCGCCAGGGCCTGTCGGAGCTCCTCAAGGATGAGTTGGCTAGGATGGAGACCCCCGCATCTTTGGAGGAGTTAATTCAGGCAGCCACAAAATTAGATAGACGTTTGCGGGAACGTCGTTCAGAACGATTCCAAAGTCCCCGCCCTGCGTGGCCGGCTTCAAGACTCCAACCTATCCCAATATCATCTCCTACAACAGCCAGGTCTACTACGCTTCCCGACTCCGAACCCATGCAGCTTGGTTTAGTACGGCCACCACTAACCTCGGAAGAGAGACAACGTAGGCGGCAGTCCAACTTGTGCCTCTATTGCGGGGGAGCCGGACATTTTCTGTGCAACTGCCCGATAAGGCCTAGTAAGTTCTTTCAGCCAAAATCAATAACTTACCGAGACCATAATACCCCTAAATCTTACGTCATGTTGTTTATCTCGTTACAGCTACCGGAAGGGGAGTCCCGCCTGCCGGCGATCATTGATTCGGGTGCATGCCGTTGCTTTATGGACACTACTTTGGCCCGGAACCTGCATGTGCCCTTACAAACCAAAGCTCAACATCTACAGGTTCACTTAGCCGATGGGTCTCTTCCCAGTTCAGGTCCAGTCACCCAGGAGACCCGACCCATTCTAGTGACCACTGACTCTGGGCACCAAGAGCTCCTACGCCTGGACCTTATTCACTCTCCCATGTTCCCAGTCATTTTAGGCCTACCCTGGCTACAGGCTCATGATCCCTTGATTCAATGGAGTTCTAAAATGGTCTCATTCCCTTCTTCTTACTGTTCTCAATACTGCCGTCCTTTGAAGCCTAAGATCTGCGCTACAATTTCAGCTCCTTCGGTTAACCTCCAGCATGTTCCCCAGAAGTATCTTGAGTTCCAGGAGGTCTTCAGCAAACAAATGGCCGACTGCCTCCCGCCACATCGACCGTATGACTGCCCAATCGATTTACTACAGGATCAGAGATTCCATTTGGTCGCATATTTCCCCTTTCAGAAACGGAATTGGAGGCTCTCAAACAATATATTGACGAAAATCTGGAGAAAGGGTTCATCCGTCCCTCATCCTCACCTGCTGGAGCAGGTATATTCTTTGTCGGGAAGAAGGACGGTTCCCTTAGACCCTGTGTGGATTACCGACAGTTAAATAACATCACCATCAAGAATCGGTACCCACTACCGCTCATTCCAGAATTGTTCCAACGTTTCCGGACAGCCAGAGTCTTTTCCAAGTTGGATCTCCGGGGGGCATACAATCTCATCAGAATCAGGGCCGGAGACGAATGGAAGACGGCCTTCAGGTCCAGGTTTGGGCATTTCGAATATTTGGTGATGCCATTCGGGCTTTGTAATGCTCCAGCCACTTTTCAACACCTAGTGAACGACATTTTCCGCAAATACCTAGACGATTTCCTGGTAGTCTACTTGGATGATATCCTAATTTTCTCTCCCACGATTGAACTTCACAGGGGACATGTCAGGACAGTTCTGGCCATTCTGAAGCAACACAAACTCTACCTAAAAATGGAGAAGTGTGAGTTTGAAAAATCAGTCGTGCAGTTCTTGGGGTTCATTATTTCGGCAAATGGGGTGGAGATGGATCCCCAAAAGATACAGGCTATCCAAGAGTGGCCAGCTCCATCTGACAAAAAGGGAGTCCAACGATTTATAGCTTTTGCTAACTTTTATCGGAAATTCATTGTTGGTTTCTCCACTATAGTGGCACCCATCACTCAGCTAACCCGCCGGCACGGCTCATTTCAGTGGTCCCAAGCTGCACAGGGAGCTTTCATGAAACTAAAGGACCTGTTCAGTTCCGCTCCCATTCTCCGGCATCCTGATCCTTCCCAACCATTTGTATTAGAAGTGGACGCATCGGAAATAGCCACCGGAGCAATCCTTTCTCAGAGACAAGGACCCAAAGCCATCCTACATCCCGTTGCATTTGCTTCCCGAAAACTCAGTGCAGCAGAATTAAATTACGATGTAGGTGACAGGGAGCTGCTGGCCATAAAATTTGCCCTGGAAGAATGGAGGTATTTACTTGAGGGAGCTCTCCATCCAGTGATGATCTTCACAGATCACAAAAATCTTGAATATCTCCGGACAGCAAAAAGACTCAAACCCAGACAAGCTCGTTGGGCCTTATTCTTTTCACGTTTCAACTTCCACATTTCTTATAGACCTGGTGTAAAGAATGGAAAGGCAGACGCCCTGTCCCGGATGTTTTCAGCAGATCTCCAGACTCCGGAACCAAGCACGATTCTCGCTCCTCAAAATTTCCTTGGGCTGACACAGGCAGACTTAGTGTCATCCATCAAGATTTCATCCAGTACTTGTACGGACCCAGAGGTCCGGTCTCTGAAGAAAGATGGAGGTCTCTTTTGGATCCGGGGTAAAATTTTTGTACCACAACGAACTCGGTTAACAACCCTCAAGATGTGCCACGACCACAGGTTGGCCGGCCACTTCGGGGTCAGGAAAACAGCTGACCTAATCTCTCGCTCCTTCTGGTGGCTGGGTTGGAGACGGGATTGCAGGGAATATGTGGCCTCCTGTCCCCCGTGTCAACGGAACAAGGGCCAAAACACCAGATCCTGGGGGTTACTTAAACCACTGCCTATTCCAGAACGACCGTGGTCCGACGTATCTGTAGATTTCATCGTGGATCTGCCGGCCTCAAAAGGCTACACTACAATTTTTGTTGTGGTCGACCGTCTATCTAAGATGGCCCACTTTTTGCCCATGGAGGGTACCCCTTCTGCAGTTGAGACGGCCAATATCTTCCTGAGAGAGGTCATAAGACTTCACGGTGTACCAAGGAGTATAGTGTCCGACAGAGGCGTGCAATTCACGTCCAAATTTTGGAGAGAACTCTGTAAAGCCTTGGATATTAAAGTATGCCTCTCGTCAGCCTACCACCCTCAGAGCAACGGCCAAACGGAGAGGACAAATCAAACCTTAGAGCAATACCTCCGTTGCTTCTGCTCGGGATCCCAAGATGACTGGGCAGAACTTCTTCCATATGCAGAGTTCGCGTATAATAATTCCATTCACGCGGCTACCAACCAGACGCCTTTCTGGGCCAACTGCGGATTTCATCCCACTTTCCTGACTAATGACATTCCCGAAATAGCAGTCCCTGCAGTGCAGGACAGAATAACGTCCTTGCAGACTAACTTCCAGAGAATCCAAAACATGTTACAGAAGGCTCAAAAGGTGTATAAGGAGCAGTATGACCGAGGTAGGAAGGAGAATCCCACATTTAATATAGGGGAAGAAGTTTGGTTGTCCACCTCTAACCTTAAGCTACAGTTGCCATCCCGAAAGTTGGGACCTAAATTCATTGGACCTTTGCCTATCAAAAGGATTATCAATCCTGTGGCCATGGAACTAGCTTTACCTAAAACATACAGGATCCATCCTGTCTTCCACGTGTCTCTGTTGAAGCCTGTTGCATCCAGTTCTTTTCCAGAAAGAGGAGAGGTTCCTCCTCCACCAATCAGGGTGGACGGGGAGAACGAGTTCGAGGTGGAGGCTATCCTGGGTTGTAGAAAGAAGGGCAGGCAACTACAGTACCTGATCCAATGGAAAGGATACCCACCTGAGGACAACTCTTGGGAGCCCGCAAGGAACCTACATGCTCCTCGCTTAATTCAAACCTTTCATCGAGACCATCCGGAGTTGATGTCTAGCTTGGGCGTCCAGTGTCCGCCCTTAGGAGAGGGGCACTGTCACAGGAGACAAGTCGCCTCCGTTCGCCGGGCTGCGGGGCGCATGCTCAGTGGGCTACTGTTGAGACGTGCACCCGTTCGCGGCCTGATTGTGCGGCGCGCGCGGGTGCACGGCGGTCCACGTGTGCGCGCCGTCACCCGTGCGGGTGCCCGGTAGCGCGTCACGCTGACGCGCTCGTCGGGAGGCTACTTCAGACGACACCAGCACCCAGTCGGGTTGCTGGTTTGTCGTCAGCTGTGCCCCGCTCTGTGTTTGTTCCTGATTCCTGATTATCTGACTCCCCGATCTCTGCTTGTTAAACGACCACTCTCCTGTCTGCCGGATACCCTGACCTCTGCTTGTTACACGACCACTCTCCTGTCTGCCAGATACCCTGATCTCTGCCTGTTTAAACGACCACTCTCCTGTCTGCCGGATACCCTGATCTCTGCCTGTTTAACGACCACTCTCCAGTCTGCCGGATACCTTGATCTTTGCTTGTTAAAGGACCACTCTCTCTCTGTTTGCCTGATACCTCCCCCTGAGCTCTGCTGTTCTAAGGACTTGCCTATTTGCCCGTATTATACCTCTTTAACCTCTGCTCTTAGTATTATTAGGTACGCCAGTCCTGCACGGACCCACCAGAAGGCTTCTCACAACTCTAGTGTACCTGAGCCAACTTTAAGCTACTACCGGAAACCCGTGCCTCCGCGTGCTTCCGATCCCCTGTACCACCTTCGGGGGTTCGGGTGCGCGTGGTCGTAAGGGCGAGCCACTCTCGGCATCTCGGCCTCGGTGAGTATTGACGTGACACACCCTGCCGCAGTAAAACTACGGTGGCTGGTCGGCAAGTGGTTAAATAATCTTTCTTCATACCTTTAGGCCAAAATGTATTCTGCTACATTTCTTTGGCAAAAAATAACTCAAATCAGTGTATATTACTTAGTCTGTGTGACAGTTATAGAGTCTAGAAAATTTGGTATACAGTATATATTTTAAAATTAATCAGTTCTGATGTACTGACTGCCTATCTAATTGCCCCTTTTTGGAAAGTAGACAGTTCAAAATATTTAATAGGAGGCATGGTGAGTTTTTTTGCATTGATGGGCACTGGTGAGGCTGCATTGATGGGCACTGATCAGGCTGTATTGATGGGCACTGCTCGGGCTGCACTGATGGATACTGGTGAGGCTGCATTGATGGACACTGGTGAGGCTGCATTGATGGACACTGGTGAGGCTGCATTGATGGACACTGGTGAGGTTGCACTGATGGGCACTGATGAGGCTGAGCTGATGGGCACTGATGAGGCTGCACTGATGGGCACTGGTGAGGCTGCACTGATGGGCACTGGTGAGGCTGCACTGATGGGCACTGGTGAGGCTGCATTGATGGGCACTGGTGAAGCTGAGCTGATTGGCACTGATGAGGCTGCGCTGATGGGCACTGATGAGGCTACACTGATGGGCACTGGTGAAGCTGCATTGATGGACACTGGTGAGGCTGCATTGATGGGCACTGATCAGGCTGCATTGATGGGCACTAGTGAGGCTGCATTGATGGGCACTGGTGAGGCTGCACTGATGGGCACTGATGAGGCTGTGCTGATGGGCACTGAACAAGCTGCATTTATGGGCACTGAACAGGCTGCATTGATGGGCACTGAACAGGCTGCACTGATTGACACTGAACAGGCTGCATTTATGGGCACTGAACAGACTGCTGAGGCTGCATTGATAGGTACTGGTGAGGCTGCATTGATGGACACTGGCGAGGCTGCATTGATGGGCACTGGTGATGGGCATGGATGGGCACTTCATACCCCAGCAGAAGCCTATGGAGGCGAAACGCGTCGGGTTCCTATGACTACACCCCACCACTACCCACTGCGCTATTTTATACTATTTTTATGCTGTTTGATGCAAATTTTACTCTGAGCCGAGTTTTTACCGCCCTCATTTGTAAATTTTTGGAAGTATACTCCCCAATAAAGTGCTGCAACGCTTTTTACCATTAAGGATTCACACTATGTGGAAGCTTTTTTCTTTTTCCTTTCTTTGCCTATTGGCTCACGTGGCTGGCTTTTGAGGAAACGGTCATTCGGCGACCGCAACCGAATCCTGGGGGCCCTGGATCCCATCCTGGCACACCATCCGAGGACGTCTGACGAGATTCCGCACCAGTCTTCGCACAGACCTCCACCCCATACCGCTTGACGGTACAAGCCCGATTGACTCACCGCCAACGGCCTGTGAGTCCACCAGATCCGGTAAGGGCATCCTTTTGTCTTTTCTTTCTCGGTGTTGGGACCATCCACATGAGTCAAGAACCTTCTCGCACTTAAGGACCTGTAATCATCTCATAGGAAGACGACTTACGTCCAGATATTTGTGGGACTTATTTAGTAGTACTCTATCTGTCCTCCAATTAACATTGACCATTCATATATGCATATCCCTTTATAGGGATTTTGACGACCCCTCTTCTGGTTTCAACCCCAATGAACAGTATTTCTGCGTGGAGCTGTATACTTAGCATACTAAGATACCTTGTATTATTATTTATCTATCCTTCTGCAATGTCACTTTGAAATATGGTTGTGTATGCATGATTGTTTCTTAGCCACCCTACAGGTTGTTATCGAGCATTTCACTCCCCCACACACCCAAGTTTTCCATCATTACTTTATTTATTTTCTATACACCCTTTTAGATGTCCCCCAAAAAAACAATTGCTTTTGGTTTCACAAATCCACACTGTAATTGTTATTTGTTCTCTTTAAGGATTACCATTACCTGACCAGTAATCTCTATATCACCATTCACTAGCGCCACACTTTTTTATCTTTATTCCTACTTGCAACGGTCAAATTGCTGTGTTGGCTGCTTTACAAGAGTTGGCGCAATTTCTACACCTTTTTTTACATGGATGGGCACTGATCAGGCTGCATTGATGGTCACTTGTGAGGCTGCATCGATGGACACTGGTGAGGCTGCATGGATGGGCACTGATGAAGCTCAGCTGATGGTCACTGATGAGGCTGCATTGATGGGCACTGGTGAGGCTGCATTGATGGGCACTGGTGAGGCTGCATTGATGGGCACCAGTGAGGCTGCGCTGATGGGCACTGGTGAGTATAATACACTCTTCAAATGTGCTTTAAAATGCATGGTTTCCCTTTTGTGAACAAGAAAATAATGCCGTTATGAGGTTGGGCTAGTATAATAATGATATGGGGCTGGTATGTAATGATTTCCAGAAATAACATATATATCATGCAATCATTACATAAACACATACCACATAAACTGATGGGCACTGAACAGGCTGCATTTATGGGCACTGAACAGGCTGCATTTATGGTCACTGAACAGGCTGCATTGATGGGCAGTGAACAGGCTGCATTGATGGGCACTGGTGAGGTTGTATTGATTGGCACTGATCAGCCTGCATTGATGGTCATTGGTGAGGCTGCATTGATGGACACTGGTGAGACTGCATTGATGGACACTGGTGAGACTGCATTGATGGGCACTGGTGAGGCTGCACTGACGGGCACTGATGAGACTGAGCTGATGGGCACTGTCGAGGCTGCATTGATGGGCACTGGTGAGGCTGCATTGATGGGCACTGACGATGCTAAGCTGATAAAATAGTTTACTATTTGCCAATAAAAAAAAAAAGTATGTCCCCGGATTTCATTTAAAAATCTGGTCACCTTACATTAATGGGCACTGGTGAGGCTGCATTTATGGACACTGGTGAGGCTGCATTGATGGGCACTGGTGAGGCTACATTGAAAATCTTTTCAGATCCACGAAAATGTTTACATCTTTTTGGTGCACCGCAAGAAAAAAAAGTTTGAGAAACACTGTTCCATATCTATAGTGTATCAGAAGGTGTGGCATTGCTGGAAGGGGGCATTGCCATCCGGAATCAGGGAACCAATACATCAGTGACACTACATATACAAACCCATTTCTCAAACATATTCTTTTATTATTAGCACCTACATATTTGCAAATGACACACACCACTTTAAATATCCATGAGTAGGACATCCTTTTCTAATCAAGAAGAAATACATAAAGCTTCCACTAGTGCAGTAGGGATTGCAGACTTGGAGAGACATTTGAGCTGGATCCTTCAGGAACTGTGGTACTCTTACCCTGGTTGCATTGCCAGTGTTACTGTGGGTAGTGGAACACTACTGCAAATTGCAATGTGTTACTAACAGATCCTTGCATTATGGCCATGTTAAAATTTTTTATCTAAATAATACCCCATTTCAACTTAAAGGCAAATCTTTACCAAAGTTGCTTTTCCAGTCCACGCATGGTCACAATTCTACTAATGCATAACCAACTAAAGTTAAAGTTAGATTTTTGTTTCCCTTAAACTAGCATTTGTTGTAAGATTTCAGGCCCACAGAGATCTAAGATATTACTAACATTACATCAGATGTCCATTACAGGAGAAGAGTGGGCATCATAAAAAAACAAACATTCAAAGTCACTTCCCTGCTGCAGCTGTTTCCTCGCCTGTAATAAGCCTGAGAACTGAGGGATCACACGACCGCTGAACGCACAGTTCTCGGTCTTCACTGAGCAGAAAGCAGTGACTGTCAGTCACTCACTCTCTGCTCTGCCCCTCCAGTTCCCACTCCAGGCTTTAGCACGCTGTTTTCTGATTCTGGGTTACAGGAGAGCGCAAGTAAGTGCACTCCTGTGATCCAGAAAAGCAGTATGACCAAAAAAGCTTTGCCTATGCTTCTCTTTTAAACTGGGAAGATTGTGTTGCCTTATCAGTTAAAGCAGACATACACTAAAAAAATCACATTAGCATGCAGCTCTGCATGCTGATATGAAAGCAAATTACTTTCATTAGTTAAATAAACATTTTTTCTTTTATTTATGATTTCTGTTTTTCACTTCCTGTTCTCCTAAAGCAGTATTAAACCCAAAAGCAAACATTTATTATATTATAGCTAAACAATTATATTTGATGTCTGTATTCATTTCCTATTTTTAGACTTCCAGCAAGTAAGTCTGTTGTTTTTCAATGGAACAAGCTCTCTTGCAGTTACAGGGATGAGACAAACCATTTAACACTGACAGAGGTGCTTACTGATCAGCTTTTATTTATTTATGTAAAACCTTTATCCCAAAAAGAAAAAAGTATTAGCTGGAGTTCAGCTTTAATTTATTAGTGTGTTTAAATCTGCTAGAACATCTAACACTCCCCTCCTCCCAGACTGACATTGCTGCTGTCCAAAGGTGCTCCCTGTGCTCCTTCATCCAGAGTGGGGGCACTCTAATACAGGGGGTGTATTACTGGGTAGATCACCAGGTGAAAACAGAGGGGAAAGGCCTAAAAAAGAAACCTAATAGAGCTGCCACTTTTAATGATTCGTAAGCTGAAATATATTTTATTTTTGATTTGGGGTTTAATACCACTTTAAGGCAGTGGTGGTGTAGCCCTTGCATTACAGATGCATCTTGGGAACTCTACATCACCAGTGTCTCCCCCCCATAGATGATGTGCACTGTCACATGTTCCAGGAGGTAGATCCACATTTTTCAGCAAAGAGAAATGGCCACCATGAGAAGAATGGGAGAGAAAAGAAAAGCTTTACTATTTGCTAATGGTGAAGGGCTTTATATGAGGCTGACATACATGACACATCACCAGTTCCCTTTCCTGTACATTAGCAGGTGTTTTGAAAATGATTCCCATTACTGAAAATGATATAAGTCTCATTTCTTTCTCTTACCTAATAATATACACATATATTTTCATTTCTTGCTTTCAATTTCCCTTCTAGGAAATGTGACTCAAAAGAACCTTTCACAATCAGTTTCTTAACTTATATAATGTCATGTACAGGTGTTTTAATGTGTTAAAGAGAATATATACTATATTTATATTTCTCTATATTCATGTTATGCTGTAAAAAACACATCTTTTAACCACTTAAGCCCCGGAAGGATTTACCCCCTTCCTGAACAGAGCACTTTTTGTGATTGGGCACTGCGTCGCTTTAACTGACAATTGCGCGGTCGTGCGACGTGGCTCTCAAACAAAATTGACGTCCTTTTTTTCCCACAAATAGAGTTTTCTTTTGGTGGTATTTGATCATCTCTGCGATTTTTATTTTTTGCGCCATAAACAAAATAAGAGCGACAATTTTGAAAAAAAACGCATTATTTTTTACATTTTGCTATAATAATTATCCCCAAAAAATATATAAAAAAACTTTTTTTTCCCCCAGTTTAGGCCGATCCGTATTCTTCTACATAATTTTGGTAAAAAAAAAATCGTAATAAGCGTTTATTGATTTGTTTGCGCAAAAGTTATAGCGTTTACAAAAAAAGGGGATAGTTTTATGGCATTTATATTAATAATTTTTTTTTTACTAGTAATGGCGACGATCAGCGATTTTAATTGTGACTGCGACATTATGGCGGACATGTCGGACATTTTTGACACATTTTTGGGACCATTGTCATTTATACAGCAATCAGTTCTATAAAAATGCATTGATTCCTGTATAAATGACACTGGCAGTTAAGGGGTTAACCACTAGGGAGCGGGGAGGGGTTAAGAGTGTCCTAGGGGAGTGATTTCTAACTATCAGGGGGATGAGCTGGTGTGTGACGTCTCTGATCTCTGCTCCGATGACAGGGAGCAGAGATCGAGTGACACTTGTCACTAGGCAGAACGGGGAGATGCTGTTTACAACGGCATCTCCCCGTTCATCCACTCCATGAGGCGATTGCGGGTATGCCCGCGGCGATCGAGTCTGCGGGACCCGCGACCTGACTCACAGAGATCGCGGCAGGCGCGCGCGCACACGGCGGCAAATCCAAAGTAACGTACAGGTACGTTACTTTGCGCAGCCGTGCCATTCTGCCGACGTAAATGTACAGGAGCCGGTCGGGAACCGGTTAAAATGATTTTTCTGTTTGTCAGGTAATAAGAAATAGTATATAATATGATATAAATGTGTTTGTAGTATAATATGTGTAATCAAAAAAAAAAAAAGAGGTTTATAGGGCGCACAGGACTAACATGATCCAGAAAATGTCTCTACTAAAATTAGGCAGTCCAAAATAACGAGAGAGGTGTTGGTAAGTATGATGGGATGGTGGGATGATCTTCAGCAAAAAGGGCTTTCCCTGTAGATCTTGTTGATTCAGCTTATCAACAATATAAGAGCACATCGCCTATCAAGAACTCTCATTCACGTCCCAATACCCAGAAAGATAATCTAAGATTCATCACCCAGTTCCACACCCATCACAAACACATGGAAAAAATTATTAAAAAACATTGGTCTTTGCTACTACAAGATGAACATCTACTCCCTACTCTGCCTAATAGACCTCAGTTTGCTTATAGAAAGGCACCCAACATCAAAAGCAAGGTAGCAACCAGCAAACTTAGGGCCAAACCTCTGCCTCCGGGCCATCACATGCCCACGTTTTTAGCTATTTCTGGGATGTATCAGTGCCGTAAGCCCCTCTGCAAGACTTGCAGCTTTGTGACACATGGCCAGAAAGAGTTCCACGTCAAAGGCAAAACATACCCAATAAAGGGCTTTCACACATGTTCCTCTGACCATGTCATATACTGTCTCACATGCCCCTGTGGTCTATTTTATGTAGGGCGCACTATTCGGCCACTACGGAAACGGTTTGGCGAACATCGCCGTTTAATTGAAGGTGGACTAGATAACCATAGTGTCCCCAGACACTACCTCCACACCCATAACAAGTCCACGAATGGCCTTAAAGTATGGATTATTGAGGCAATGCCAAAAGACCTCCCCGCTGCTGAACGTTACCGACGCCTATGCCATAGAGAAATGTATTGGATATTTTTACTTAATGTTTTAGCCCCCGGAGGGTTAAATGAGGACTTTGAAGTTAGCGCCATACTCTAACATGACACTTCCCTTCTGTAGATAGTATTTTAGGCTCCTCCAATAACCCCCATTATTATCCTCATAAAAACCCCCCCCACCCTATACGAAATTTTAACGATTAATTATTGATAGTATTATTGTCATGTATGCTTCCTTTATGGTCTGTAGTTTAATATCAACATCATTCTGCCTGCTCTCACCATCCCCATTCTGTTATGTGTATTGCAGGCTCTATGATTGGTTACTGTCTAGTATTGTTCAACATATTGCACCATTACATTACATTTTCCCTTTTCCTTTTATCCCGTTTTTTAATGTTTTTAATGTTCTTATCATGTTTTTTATAATGGTTTTAAGAATGCTGTAGCAGGTATCCATTTGTTCCCTTTATATGCACAAAACGAACCGATCACAATTAAATAAATGTTTCCCTGCTGCCCCCGCCCACTGGCCAATCGACTGTTAGTGGGTGTGTATATATTCCTCTCAGTCATCAGTATGGCCATAGGTTGAAAAAGGAACGATTGATGGTTCCGAAACGCGTCCCTTTCTGATGACATCACATCCTCGTCCAGGCTGTTTGTTTGCGGTTCAGGCTGGTTATCGAGCCGCCCTGTGGATGACATCACTTCCGGGTTCGCCTCCCTTCCAGCTGATGACGCCGGCCTCACAGCGGCTTCCTGTGTCCTACACCGCTGTGTTCAGTGATCACATCCATCCCATCTGAAGGCTTCCTCTGACCGCTATCCCTTCCAATGCAGCTTAAGTTATGATGTGCCTGATTACCACTTCCATTCTGTAAGTGTTTTTAACCCTTTTTGGGGCATTAAAATTGTCAATCTTCTGCACTTAGAGGCGCCTTTTTTGTTTCTTTATGTCAGTATAATATGTGTGTTACATTAATGTACTAAGCCAGCAGATGGAGCTCCCATCTTCTTTTCACATGCTTTTCAGGCCATCCTTAAAGAGGACCTTCAGTCATTTTTTCAACTTTCCATCTATTAAATTGTCTGCCCTTGTTGTTTTAACTTTGGATAGTAAAACATTTTTTTTCTGCCAGTAAATACCTTTTACAGCCCTTTTCCTGTTTCCTGTCTGGTAAGAAGCCTAGGCTTAGGACATCATGCACAGCTCTCTCTCTCGTGAGAGTTGCCAGGAAGGCAGGGGGATGAGTCATAACAGAGCCAATGAGAGCTGCAGGGCTGCAGAGCTGGAGGTGTGCCTCTTTGTGTAAATCTAGGAAGTGAACAGGCAGCAGCTTTAGCTGCCCACAGTTAAAATGGTTGCAGTCAGACTCAGTGGAGGGAGATTTCTGCAGCATATTTGGCAAGTACAAAATCACAGTATATATAAAATAATATGCAAAGTGGTTGGAGGGAAGCTTCAGAATGGCAAAGATGATTTAATTACAAATTATTTAAGCAGACTGCAGTTCCTCTTTAAAGTTGAATTGCATCTTGAAATGTAAGGGGGAAAAAAAAACCCCAGCCACATATAAAAACATTATTCTACCTCTGACCTACTTGTTATTTTTTTCCCAGAGCACCCTGATTGTCTGTTTAGTCAGTGCTGCTCTCAGCATCCCGCACACTAAAGCTGATGTCATAATAATCACAGATCTCTTCCTGGTAATGCTGCCTGCTCCTGTGCTTGCATCTACATGTAATCACCTGCATGCATAGTTCATGTCTGTTTTAGGGCTTCAGTGATACAGAGAGAGAGAGAGAGAGAGAAGAACAGTGCACAAGCACAAAGGAGTACCATATATACTCGAGTATAAGTCGTTCCGAGTATAAGTCGAGGCCCTAATTTACCACAAAAAAATGGGAAAAACTTATTGACCCGAGTATAAGACGAGGGTGAGAAATGCACAGCTACTGTAAGTGGAAAAGAGGGTCAACAATGCCCATTTGCAGCATCACTGTGCCCATTTGCATGCCTCACTGTGCCCATTTGCAGCCATAGGTCCCCTGAACTTCAAACTCAGTAGTTAAGTGTTCCTAGATGCCCCCTAGCTCCAGCCAAAATTTGGGGTCTCTGAACCCAAAGGGTCCCGAAACGACATTGCTGCAGATGGACACAGTTGACTGAATTTGGGGCCCCGTATCTTGGGGCCACTTAGTGCTAAGAACCCCAAATTTGGTGAGCGAACCCAGTGGAACTAGCACCATAAAATTTCCAAAGCTGGTGTTTCTAGCACCAAGTGGCCCCGAGATACAGGACCCCAAAAATCAGTTCAGAAAATGTCAAGCACTTTTCTGCAGCAGAGAATGAAATTTTCCGAACCGGTTTTGGGGCCCCGTATCTCAGGGCCACTTGGTGCTAGGTTATGCAAGTGAAGGCGCAAAGAACTGGTGATAACAACAATAACAACAATAGTAAGAACAGAGGGATAGGGAACAAACTGAAATATTTCCAGTCTCACATTACATTAAATGGATAGATAATGTCCACATGTATATGTCCAAAGTGGAGAAATTGAATATCTCATTAACATATATAGGGTAAGGTCTCACTGTCATGTGAACATAAGGATTTCAAGGGTCCAGTTAATCATGATAGGTCCACGAGCAGGGCTGCCTTCATCAAGAAGTGAAACCACATTCCAGTCCTAAGGAAAAGCAAAAAAGAGAGGCGCCTCTGGGTGCAGACTAAAAACAAGGTTTATTTCATAAAAAAGTAATGATCATCAAACTCACATTTAGAAGGTCGTCAGTAGGCATAAAATAGTGATCAATACTGAGGAGGACATCATCCATCAAGGTACAAGACAGTCAAAGACAACTCCTAGCAGGGGGCTCTGCCTGTGTGTGAGGAGAGGTACCGCTGAGATGTGAGGCCGGCCGCAGCGGTGACAGGTCACAGTACTAGGCCGAGAGCATGGAAGACTGTAAACATCCGACGAGGAGTGATGACGTCATGTGTCGAGCGACGCGTTGCAGGGCGTACGGGCTGTGATGACGTGACAGCCGCGCCCCTTCATCAGGCTCTAGGAACCCCAGCTTTGCATATGTTATGGCACGAGTTCCACTGGGTTTGCATACCAAATTTGGGGTTCCTAGCACTAAGTGGCCCTGAGATATGGGGCCCCAAATTTGGTTCAGAAAATGTCAAGCACTTTTCTGCAGCAGAGAATGAAATTTTCCGAACCGGTTTTGGGGCCCCGTATCTCAGGGCCACTTGGTGCTAGGAACCCCAGCTTTGGATATGTTGTGGTACCAGTTCCACTGGGTTTGCACACCAAATGTGGGGTTCCTTGCACCAAGTGGCCCTGAGATACGGGGCCCCAAAATCGGTTTGGAAAATGACATTTTTTGCTGCAGAAAAGTGCTTGACTCGAGTATAAGTCGAGGGGGGCACTTTCAGCACAAAAAAATGTGCTGAAAAATTCGACTTATACTCGAGTATATACGGTAATTTTATTCTTGAAATACCATCTGTTGTACTTCTGCAGCCATGTAGATGTCTGTAAGTAGCTGAATGTTACATTGCATTTGATGCATTGCATTGTTTATGGAGAAGGTGCCACTTGAAAAGCTTTAACTTTCATTCTTGCACAGTTGTACAAGTCCCTCTCTGGTACCCAAGCTGCTGACTATGATTTCACTATGCACTGCAAGCTTCTCACAGTGTGCATTAGAAGCTGCAGAAAGTCAGATAGAGCCTGCCTAATTTCCTGGCTGGAGAAGTTATATCATCATCTAGCTCTTTCCTACACAGCTATACTGTCCCTAGTTCCTTTCAGTCATTGGATTTCAGTTCAGTCAATCATGGAGCTTCCAGCATTATGTATGGACCTCACCTAGGGCTATCTGCATGCAAATACAGTCTACCTAGGAATGTCCTGACTGGAGATGTAACATTTCCTGAAAATTTGAAGCCATGAGAAAGAAAAGTTTTTTCCCCTGTTTTTTTCTGGAAAATATTGAAATTTTCAGGAAGATTGGACAAGAAAATCCTGTGGAGTAGTTTTACAAATTGAAAGTCATTTTGTTACACTGGGAATGTGAAATGCAGTGTAAATAAAACTATTGTGCTCAAAAAGGTGCAGCTTATTCAATAAATACTGTACATTAAACTTGCTTTATAAAATTGTGTTTGTATTTCTTATTATAAATGGAATACCAAGGACTGTATGTATATGTTAGGAAAATGTTAACTATACATGAGAACAGGTAACCACCCCCCTTTCCTTCATAATTATTGAAAAGCTTCCGGCCAATGTGCATTTTTAGTTATTGACAATGCTGATCCAGAAGCATATATTGCTCTTGCAAGAGCTTGATCAATTTTCCCCTGATTTTGAGGCCGTGGTTTGCAACACTTCCTTACTTGAAGATGCTGCTGGTGAAGAAACACTTAGTGATGATCCAGAAGCAGCAGAAAGAGTGGTTCTGGAATGAGAACTCTGGAGGGAAAAGCTACGTGCACTTATATTCTGAACCTCATCATTGAATTCCATAAGGTATTTTTAATGTCTTTAGGGCACCTCTGGCATGCCAGGATGTGTTTTGGCATCCTTGTAGCATTTGGAAAAGAATATTTCTTTTCACAATATTTGCAAATTGCAGCTTTGTTCTCAGCAGAAATCGCACCGTGGAAATGTTACCAAACTCTAAATGTTGGTCTCACCATTTTACTGAGAGGAGGAAAAGAAAAAAAAATACATACCAGACTATAGGTAAACATTATGCTATGATGGTGAACAATAATAGGAATCATTTAAAGGTCAAAAAGATAAACAAATTTGTCAGACAAATTTACCCTCTTACTTGTCAATTAAGGCCTGAGAGGCAGAAAGTAACATCTACTGTATCCCAACAATCACACAAATCTCTGAGGTACAGCTTTCCCAACTATAGGTAAACTAAACTGGAGCCTTTCCCCTGCAGTGCCCCCTAGTGGCCGAAATGCATATTTCTCTTGTTTGAGAACTGCATTGAAAAGTACAGCGTTACTTGAATTGTATTCCAGGATTTCCTTTTCCTCAGCTGAGAGCATTTACAATAATGTTTTGGAAATCTTTCATTAAAATCTTCATGTTATAGATTTTGAATACCATGTCATGGATATATTATTTGTATTTGTAAAAAATCATATTCCACACTTTTTTTTTTCAATCTTTGCAAAAAAAAAATCTTTGAAAAAAATGGAAAAAAAATTGTCCCCCCCCCCCCCCAATTTTTTTTTCCAGGCCTTCCCATCTCAAGAGGACTGATGGGACTGATGCCCACCCATATAGGCCTTCTGATTTTTCATAGGCCTTCCCAAGATGAAAGCCCTCTGCTTGTACCAGGGCAAAGGGCTCTTCAGTAGAATACTGAGGCAAGATGCTTTGATGCCTCAAGGAAGCTAAGTACTGCCCTTGCATAAAGAAGCACAGAGGCTCAGTGATGACATCACTGGGTCTAAAATAATGAGGGACAAGTGAGGAGGAAAGAGGGACAGAGGGATTTTGTTCTGAATGAGGGACATTCCCTCGAAATCAGGGAGCTATGTGCTTAGCAGGTTTTTGGGAAGTTTCCACCATCTTTCTGTTTAAATGAGACATGACAGAGAAAACCGGAAGTATTGGGAAATCTCACTAAATAGGACACAACATTTAAAAGCAGAAGTTTTAACCTTTTCCCACTCCATCCAAAACTGCAAAAAAAAAAACCTTTGGCTGCAGTTGTTTGCATAGCTTTCCTCTATAACATACTGTTTAAAAGGAAGAGACACTCCTGTATAGAGAAGCTTTCATTTGCATAGTAATGCCACTTTGTTATTGGTTTTGCATGCTCTAAAAATGAAAGCTGAGAATATGGATAGCTGTTTATTTTGAGACATTCATTGTTTTTTTAGATTGCAGATTTTGTTCCTGGAGATGTGATGTGTTGGCAAACCACTGAGCCTTTACTATCCTATGTTCTGTCCGGCTGTAATTTCTATTCCTGGAAGACTTTCTTCAGTGCAGGCTTCTTAGGGAAAGCCTCCAGTAAAGTCGTCATATCTTTCAATACAGTATATAAAGTCAGTTTATCTCCTGTAACTACAGAGCTGACAGATTTGTAGAGTGTCTGCAGGTATTCCCACCTCAAGGGAATAAGGTACTTAACTATGTGACTATAAAACATGCAGCTAACTGATGACAGTCGTAATAAAAATAATATAATGTTTTATCCTACGTAGCAAAGTCACACATATTGCAGAAAATGATGTCTGCCTGTTCTTTATTATTCATGTTGATCCAGTCAGTCTTATCAGTGTTAAAGAGTAAAAAAATATTTAATCAAAAATTAAAGGACCAATACATTTAGGTCACAAATGCGAAAAGGCTACATAGAACCCAGCTCAGAGCAACAAAATTTATGCAAGCATAACAACAAATCATCTTCCATCCTGTTACGTCCTTACCGCAAAATATTTGCAATATTTATAATGTAAAGACATTAGAAACTGACAGTGGCTGTCTGTTTATGAAAGAAAGAAGAATCCAGGTGCAAACCAGAGACCATCAAGTGATGCTCACATGCACAAGCTGTCATAACCCAAAGGGACTTTATGTATAGTATGTATGGTGGAAAGCAACATTTGTACAACAAAATATAAGTGCTCTAATCTAATTTGTGTTTCTGATATTATTTTAATATAATGCCTTTATAGCTCCTAGAAGGGGATATTAAAAACCTTAAACGCTTTGGCTATGATTACAATTATAGAAAACATCTTTGAATAAAAGCCATTCATCCATTCTTTCCAGCATAAAGCATTTCCCCTCCGGACACTAGAGCTGATAGGGTTTTATATGTAATAGTTTTCATTTAGTAAGGTTTGAAACTGTGGCCTAAGGGGATGTATAGTTGAATTATAATTATACAAACAAATTACAGTTTGGATCAAGAAAAAACGTAAAGCTAACCTGTCGTGTAAATCAGATTGGCCAAAAAGAAAATCCTGTAAAAGAAGAGTTTAAATACTTACCTTTCCCCTACTCCCGACGCTTCCAGCATTGACAATCCCCTTTGTCCCCCCCACTGCACTCAGTGGTTCCTCCTGCCAACCTTCTCATCAGTATGTAAAAAGGAGGGGTTGGGGGGCAGGCGGGTGACACTTCCTCCATTTTTCCCTCCTCGCTGGGAACCAAGTAATGGTCACATGAGAGGCCTACTCCAGGATGGGTTCTTCTGGGCTACACCAGGCATTTTGTACAAGGTCACTGACATACACATGGGGTACCTTTACTTAAACCACGCTCCCGACCTGGTAGGTGACACACATGAATGATCTCTAGTAAACGCTCTTGATATAATAAGCATTACATGGTTACTTGTGCATTCAGGAGATGAAGAGTTTAAATACTTACCTTTCTCCTACTCCCATGCTGCTGAACACTACTCCAGTGAAGAGTGAGCTCCCTTTGATGTCTGCTTAGAACCCAATGGTTCCAGCATTGTCAATCCCCTTTGCCCCCCCCCCCTCTGTGCTCAGTAGTTCCTCCTGCCAACCTACTCATCAGTATGTGGGGGGGGGGCAGGCGGGTGACGCTTTCTCCATTTTCCCTCCTCGCTGGAAGCCAAGTAAGGGTCACTTGAAAGGCCTACCCCAGGGTGGGTTCTTCAGGGCTATGCTACACTATACTTTGTACAGGGTCACTGCCATACACATAGGGTACCTTTACTTGAGCCACACTCGTGACCCGATAGTGACACACATGAATGAATTCTTGTAAACGTTCTTGATATAATAAGCATCACCACGGTTACTTGTGCATTTAGGAGGGACATGCAGAGTCAATGCCCTCTCCAGCGTATTTCCGCCACCTCACACCTAGTAATGGTTTGGGGTTCCGCCATGCACCTAGCGCAGACTCCATGCGTGCCCTTTACTTCACTCTTTCTCTTCAGTACCTGTGCACAGGATGAGGGCCCCAGTGGTGCAGATCTGCTCCCAATGCTGTGGGAGAGAGATCACGGCCAAAGGAGTGTCGACAGCATCTATCTTGCTGCAAGAGGCTGTCTCACATGCCACAGACTGACTGATAGAGAAACCTTCATTACCCATGTAACCACTGTTTCCTCACGCTGGATTGACTCTTGTACAGATGTCTTCATACCCCAATGTGTTTAGTGACCCGGGCTGTAGACTATATGTGCCAGTTACTTACATTGCACCCCTTTAGTACCTTTAGACCAGATAAGGACAAAGTTTCAAGAGCTTTACTTGAATAACTTAGCATGATGGCTTTTACAGCTAACAGTTCAGAATAAAGTGCAGACATTTCCCTAACGTCTCTAGTCCCTAACTCAGGCTTGTGGCTGCCTGTAAAGGAAAGAGTCCATCTTTGGCAGAGTCCATACTTGGCACAATCCAGGAATTGGCATCTTCAGATAGGAATGCAGGTTGTCTGAGTCTTTCCTCTCATAGAGACTATGAGTGTAACTTCTCTCCCGCACCTCTTTCTGTCTCTCTCTGGATCCGGGCCCCCTGTCCCTTTTATAGCTCACAGGACCGGAGAGTCAGATCCAAGAAACCCCACCAAGACAGAAAACCTGGGAGTGCAGCTAACCCTTAACTTCCCACTGGGGCAGCAGTACCTGCCTGCAAGTAAAGAACTTTGTGGTTGGCAGGAGGAACTTCTAAGCACAGTGGGTGGCATACAGTAGGAGATCAACAATCCCAGAAATGTACTTACATGGTACATTGTTGATAATAATTTATTCATGTTTTATTAAAGTGGCTGCTGTGGCCATTTAAACCCAATGAAGTCCAGTGTCTTATGGGGATGGCCTCTTTGGTGGATACCATTGTAGTAGCCATTAATGACAAATCACTCAGTCATGGAGGGTAACAATTTTTCGTGCCCTTCCAGGATTTAGACATTCTTTCTCAACCTCCAGCATTAGCATTTCTTAGTTGGCTACAATTACACTTTATTTTGGTATAAAGGTTACCTAGTAGACTTGGGTAGAGAGGGGCTGCACATTATAATTGGCCTATGTGGGGCAGGAAGCATAAAACTGCTTAAAAGTAGATTACAGCCCACTGCAGTCAATCGTATTCATCCTTTCATTTGTAATCTGCTCTAAAAAAAAATACTCTGTTGTGGACAGATCGGCCATGAGGTCCTAATCAGAAAATCCGAGACAGTTGTAAAACATATGTTTTTTTTATCAAGTAGTATGTGTCTCAGATGTAGCTTTTCACTTTTGCTCATGAGTCTGGATTTCAAGCACTTATGTGGTCTTATCAAACAAAAAAAAAAATTAAAAAAGCCAATGTGGGAGCTGAGGAATTTGTGCACAATATTAAAAAGACCTCAGACGTTAGAAAAATGTTTTATATAATAAATGTTATATGCATCAAAGCTTTGTCATTCTGATCAAAAAGCAAAACATTTTTCTTTGTTAAAGACACCAAAAACTACACTAGAAAACGAAAAACATGTGTCAAGTCAGAGATTTCAAAGAGGTCTGCCTGTTGGTTTATGAGGAAATGAGGTGAGAATGCGCTCAGGGCCGCCTTTGATGGGGTGCCAGACGAAAATGCTTTACCTAAGCTTCTGAGACTCAGGGAAGACAAAAGTGGATCAAGATGAGCCGAGTGGGTTTTTATTTTTCTGATCTAAATGGTTACGCAGCCTGGAGCTGACCTCTCATTTGGCTGACTATAAAAGATCCTAAAAGGAAAAGGAAACCACATTTATAAGCTAAATAACACAGAATGAGCTGTTTACTTTACTATAAATGTGAATTTGGTTCGTTTTTTCTAGTATTATATCATTGGTTCAAATAAAGCTTCTTCCCAACATCAGCCTTCCAGTTGTCTAATCAAATACTAAGTCAATAAAATCTAATTTACAACAGGTGGTCTAGACACAAAAATACAGGTTCATGTTCGTTTGTCATACCTGTGCCTAGAATATTGGCTCTGTCCAGTTTTACCAATCTGCAAGTACCCACAAAGGGGTTAATGTGTATGCACTTGTTTTCCCCTGGCTGATCTCATTTCTGCATGTTAGCTGAGCCAGCCCAGGTGCCAAATATTACAATGCTGTATGTTTCCTGTGTACTCAGGTTGACCAGAGAGCTAATGTGGGATCCTCCGCTCAAAGAGGGGCTTAAACCAGAGTTCTTGTGTCTCATTACCTCCAGGAAGAGAAAAGCCCCAGGTGCTGGCTAAATGCTGATGCAAGTAGAAGGGAACAAGAAGATCTGGACAGCCGCACACCGGAATGGATAAATCCGTCTTTTTATTCAAAATACAGGATCATGGGGTACACAAAACACGACTGTGGGCTATGAGTAAGCACTTGGTGTAAGTGCGAAACGCATCAGCTATTCTTGTACCACCCCACAGTCATGTTTTGTGTACCCCATGATCCTGTATTTTGAATAAAAAGACAGATTTATCCATTCCGGTGTGCGGCTGTCCAGATCTACTCGTTCTCTTCTACTGACTGGAGAGCTAGCCTAGGGGTAACCAGGCTGTAAGGGCTAATGCTTTTCTTGCCATTTTCAGCCGTTTTACTGCTTCCTACAGGTCAACCAACATAAAAAGGGGGACCATGAGTCGATCCCTGGGGAAATACTGCCAAATACAGGCAGAAAAACTTTGAAATGAACTGCTGCCCCTACGAATATACTATCACCTAGGTGAAGTACACTTAGTTTAATTTGGAGGGAGTGTAGGTGTGGCGCTGTTCCAATTAGAAAAAAACTTAGTTGTTTGACTTTTAAACCTAATAAGGTAATACTATTGTGTTGCACCCTCTGCAGAATGCAATACTAGATGAATAGAACCTCAAAGAAAAAAATGACAAATATTATCTGGGATTGTATACTGATGTTCAGTGTCTACACCCTCTGTAAGGTGCAACACCTTATAGTTTGTATACTAGGTGCAGCACAAGATAGAAAAGGACCTTGCAATGAAAAATAATCTAACTCAATATAGTAACCAGGATGATAAAAGGCGAGAAATGTAAGAGATTTAGTGCTTATAATAGAATCATTCTACTGTGTTACACCCTCTGTGCAATATATCTCTAACCAGTATTATTGCCTTTAATATAGAAAAAAAAAAAAAATTAATTAATGATGAAAATACAAAACAAAAAATGTGTGTATTCTTAGGCCTTATATTTAAAGTGTCTGGTGTTATACCCTCAGCCAGTGTGTTATACCCTCAACCAATGTGGGGTATGAATACGTGCTGTGATGTATGGCCACAAGAAATGATAAAAACCTTTACTACTGAGTGTAATATCCAATGTGATTGCTCCAAAATTATTTCTATAGGTGTGTTACACCCTCTAAAGATAAGGTGTTGAAATTAAATGGAATATGTGCTAGTGCAATTTCAGTGGATTTGATACATGAATCAAAAAAAATATATATATAAAAAAATATATAAATCAAAGAATTATTAGTTAGTGTGTTGTACCCTCTGGCAGCATTCTTGAGGAGTGATACTTACAACTAATTATATCTACTGATCTACAGTGCTGTTAAACCAATAGGGTTAGACACCCTGTAATATTCTGTAACAATTGATGATACTTTATAACATAAATTATGGCAAAAAAAAAAAAGGAACCAAGTATGATCTCTTCATGTGCAAAAAACAGATAAAACAAATAAAACAAAGTGACTTTGTGCTCATAAAAGTGTCCAGTGCTTGTCCGAGAACTGGATGAGAGGTGTCAGAATTTGTGGAAACACTCTGTTCTAATTTCCTAATCCTATCCCGTGGTTTCGGGAAGACCCCAACACCTGTAATCCAGCAAGCAGGGCTGACAACACTGTTTGGATTTTCAGTGCAGAAAAAGCACTTTGTTTTCATCCAAAAAAGGAAGTTAGAAGCAGACTCAGGGGAATTCAATAAATCCCTAATGATACGTTTCTGGTGCTATGGCCCTTTAAAATGGCTTACGCCAGCATGACAAATCTCAACCACCCATTTTGGTAGCTTTACTAAAATGTGCAGAAGATTTAGGTAGTTCTTCATAGTGCCACGTTTACAAAGTGGTGCTAATAATGCACCAAATATGAAAATAATTACCTACAGTTTGTAGGTAATGAAACTGGAGGTAATGAAAACCAAGTTTAAGTTGGCATACAAGAACAGGCAGAGTGCCTGTCTCTGTACTCTATGTAGTAGAGCGCCAACTTGTCGCTGGCTGTTAAGAAGGCTGTTGGCTTCACAGCCAGCAGCCTTCTGACAACCAGTGATGCTGACCATGGGCGAAGTCTGACAGGGAAGCTAAGACACTAGTTCCCCATCCAGTCTGCTCTCACCTTTTGATTGGCAGAGGGCAGTGGGTGAATTTTATAGAAAATAGCAGGCTGTCTATTGGCTAATGATCCAGCCACTGCCGCTGTCGATTACAAGGGGAGTGGACCTGAAGGGGAACTAATGTCTGTGAATCCCCATCAGGCTCTGCCCACCGAGCTTCAAATATCCTGCTGTTGGGCTGTCTGTGTGGCAGCTGCAGTAACAGGAGGCACTGAGGGTAGAGTGTCAGTTTGGATACCTCCACATGCGCCCAGATTCATGTACCTGTTTACAGGCAAATTACATATTTGTTGTGTGGAGGGACATCTGAATTTTAGGTTGTCTTAAAGGGTGAGTTCACCTTTGTACACTTTTTTTTCCCCTAAATTCCAGCACCCCTATGCACCAATATAGCATTCATGTACTTTTTTTGAAAAAATATCAACGCTTTCCATTAAATCTACACACTTTTCTTGTGTTAATCCATGTATCCAGACGTTTCCATTAGTAATGTCTTTCTTCCTCACAGACTGTAGGTCAGTTCTGAAGCTTCTTTGGGGTGATTGCTGTGTGTAGGGCAGCCCATTCAGGTGGATGGGCTGCCCTATGTGTTATGAGTCCAGAGAGCAGACAAGTTTAAGTGAAAGAATTGTCGCTACTCATAACCAGCCCATGCAGACACACAGTGAGAAGTGGCATCAGCCCACGAGTCTTGTCCTGTCCACTGTGGCTTAGTTTAGAGGGTAGAACTAATACTTAGACTGCTTTCACACTGAAAGCGTCGGCCGTTAGCGATAATGTAATGCACGTCTTAGCAGCCCTTTAGCGCTGTTTAAGCAGCATTTTGCGACGCTTTTTGGCTGTTAGTGGGGCGCTTTTAACCCCATCGCATTTTTGCAATGGGCAGGACGTTTTGGGAGCGCTAAATACAGCACTCCCAACCCACCCCAAAGATGCTACCCCAGTGTGAAAAGACACATTGGAATGAATGGGAGGCAGTTTTCAGGCACTTAGCAGAGGCTATTTCTAGTGCTAAAGCACCTGAAAACTGCCCCAGTGTGAAAGGGGTCTAAGCCTTGGTGGGTAAGGTGAAACGCATCAAGAGGCGTGGTCTGGCGGAGACTGGTAGGCTGAGGCTGCTCTTTCCTGTTCATCTATGTGGGCTGACTGGGAGAAGCGACAATTCTTTCGTTGATACTTGTCTGCTCTCTAGGTTTATGACAGATCAATGGCTATTTTTTCTGTATTTGCAGTGTTTTCAAAAGAATATAACATTGGAAAATGTATTGCAGGGATATAATGAATATTTGTTTTTATTTTGCCCAGATATACAGTTTAATTATTTAATTTACCTTTACAGTGAGTCAAGTGCTTTAACACAACACTAAATCTTTGCCAAATCTATGAACCTAACCTTTAAGGATAAGTCCACCCTAACACTAAAATCCCTGCATCTACAGACATCCACGATGTAACACTAACCTATCTAGACCTGTAAAGAAGAAATCAGTATATATAACTTTTTTGAAGCCGATCCAACCCCATCCCACACTGAGCTGTCAGCTGCAGCTTTGCTGTGTAGGTGGGTGCAGAGGGCACAGCGGACAATGGAAGCCCCATAGTAAGTCTTTGGGTGACATCATTCCTCATTCATTTTACAACCGTTGTCGTCTGTGTCCTCTGCAAAGCTTCTGCCGCTGGATCGGCTTCAAAAAAAGTATGTATAGCGATTTCTACTTTACAGGGTTAGATAGGTTAGTGTTAGATCGCGGATGTCTGTAAATGCAGGGATTTTAGTGTTAGGGTGGACTTATCCTTTAAAATGGAAGTAAAGGGAAAACCTAACTAACTCTAAACCTACTCCCACCCACATTCTAAGCCTAATCTATCTAGCCCTGTAAAGAAAAGATCGCTATACTTACCTATTCTGCAGCCACTCCGGTCCAGTCCCAGGCTAAGCTGTCAGCGGCGGCCTCAGTGTGTAGAAGAGGCAGCTGACAACAGAAGCCCCATAGTAAGTCTATGGGTGGCATCATTTCCCAGGCGTTTTCCAGCTGTTGCCAGCTTTCTCCTGCACACAGAGGGCGCTGCTGAAGACTGGACCGGAACGGCTTCAGAATAGATATGTATAGCCATCTTTTCTTTACAGGGTTAGATAGATTATGTTTAAAATGTGGGTGGGAGTAGGTATAGAGTTACTTAGGTTTTGCCTTTACTTCCACTTTAACCACAATCTAAATAAAAAACGAAACATTAACCCTAACCAAAAGGCATACCTTACCCCATAACCAAGCAATGTTAACCATAGTACAAGCTGCTATAACTGCAATTAATCCTTTCACAAGTAATACCAATATCACACTGAAAATGCAATACTCCAAAACAAATGCTACAAAATATCAGTCATAGAAATTTTTGTGCTGACATACAGTATGCCAAATTAAATTAAACTATGTTCATCAAGAACAAATGATCCATATATCCTAGGGTCACAGGCGCCTGGGTGCAGAAATATTTCTGGCGCCCCAGCATGCGCGTGGTCATCTTACTTACTCCTCCCCGCTTCGGCGCTGATGCCTATTGATTTCAATGGCAGAGGCGCTTTAGAAGCAGTGAATACACCACTCCTCAGTGGTGGTGCGTCCATTAAGGGCGCACGGGTGTTGCCCCCTCTCTCCAGCCACCTCCCAGGCATGAATATATCCATGGCTGCTGTAGCCAACCCCTATTCAGGCGTCCAGCCCCTTTTTGGACACCGGGTGCCTGAATTCCAGCGGCGGGGGTGTTTTTGAAGCACCTGATTAGAGCCATAGGCTCTGTCTGAAGAACATGGAAGAGGTGGGTGGAGCTAGTTTACTAGGCACGGAGGCGGCACGCTCTGAATGCTGGGGCGGCCGCGGCCTCTGACATCATTGGTTGCTGGACGCTGGGCGGCAGGCGATTCTAGCAACCAGTGCAGCGTGCAGCAGAGGCGACCAGCCAGGGCAGACATTGGAGTGTCAGCGTGGACAGGACGCTGCTAAGTCAAGTGATGTGAGTGCCAAAGCTTTGGTGCCCCTCCTCTGCAGCAGTTTGCAGCGCCAGGGCATGGTGCACCCCGTGCACCCGCCCAGGATTGGCCCTGTTAAAGTGGGTAGCAAATGTATAGTTGTCTGCTATATCTAGTTTCACATATATTATCTTTGCCTTACTAGCACTATAAAAGGGTCTTCAATCATTCAGTTTTTCCAAGCTACACTATTTTATGATTTTACCTAATAGGCTATTATTCATTTGGGAGCCATACGAAGTGAGGTCCAAATCTGAAGCTTGCCTCGCTTTGCAGGAAAATGCAATCAGTTCTATCATTTCAAACACATAATTAATTTCAATGTAGACACCTGAGCAGTCTTCGAGTACTTTATGTCCTGCAGCTAAATATCAAAGAATAGGCTTGTTACCAAGGTTATTCTAGTGCGGAATCTCAGAGGAACTCTTGAAATTCCATCATACAGATAATAAAATAATTGAGACAGGAAGAATATTTTTTAACAGTGTTTTTATTTAAGCACCAGCAAATACTGTTATTATGTCAGGCATTAAAGGGGATATATCTTAATCTGTATTACCTATTCTGTATAATTTTACATTTAAAACACAAACATACACTAAGAAGGATAGCTATTGCTGTATATAATTCAATAATATATAATACATTCTTAAAACACTGACATTTACAGTGTACATTCAGTTTACTGAGAACAAAAATTATTGAAAATTCTGATACTGTTTTAGGAAACTGACAGATATGCTCTCCTCCTGGTCTCACCTCCCATTATCTTGGTTTGGCAGGATTGCTGCGGTTCGTATGTCTTATCGTCCAAAATTACTATATTTTTTCCGAGTGTGGGCGGTCCCGATCCCTTCACATATACTGCGTATTCATCAAAGTAAACTTTTGAAATTTATATGGGGCTCTGTTCGCCCCCGAATCAACAAATGGGTCTTATACGCTTGGAGGATCAATGGGGGACTTTTGGTTCCCAACTTACAGGCATACTATACCGCACTCCCACCCTATTCCTGTGTCATCATTACCCTGGCTCCCTCCTATACATCGCCCGACTAGACTCGGACCATGCTTGACTCATTCTCTCTACCTATGGGACTCTGTAAAATTTTCAGCAGCTTTAATATCCCCCCATTTACCTCTACTTCGCCTTACACACTGTCCGCTATTCCCTCCCTGCTACGAAAATCCTAAGCAATTCTCCTGGTGGACTGATAATGGTTTCACTGATATTCATTCTTTGTTCACCCATAGGAGAATATTGAATTTTGAATTTCTTAGATCTTCCCATGATATTCGTCTACGAGAACATTACAGCTATCTACAAATTACACACTTCCTTCAATAACTGATAAAATCTCAACCTACCCCATATACTTTGACCCCTTTTGAGAGTTTATGCAGGGCAGAACCCCATTCCCCAGAAATAACTTCTTTGCTCTACTCTTCAATCATTTCCTACAGGAGACCCCCAGTATGATGCTACCATTTACAATGGGAAAAATGGGATGGGAAGGCAAACAAATCCAGAGGACTGGCAGATCATGACGATAGCCCTTTCCAAAGGATCCAAGAATGTCCTTATATTGGAAAATGCTTATAAGGTGTTTTATAGAGTTTATTACATGCCTGCTAGGTTGGCCCATTTTATTCCATCCTATTCTCCTCCGGGGCTGCTCGAAAGACGGTACAATGGCTCATATTTGGTGGAAATGTCCCAAGGTCTGCAGACTATGGGTCAGGGTCTATACTCCTCTTTCGTAACATGTTTCACACCAACCTTAAAAGAGACCCCTATGAAGCCCTCCTTTGTAAACCAATCCCGGAACTACTTCGTTCTGAGCGCCAATTGGCCCTACATCTTTTCACTGCCATTAAGTTGACCATTGCAAGAGCCTGGAGGTCCCCAGTGCTTAGTTTTGAAGCAGTCAAGCATCGTATGAACGATATCATGATCAATGAGAAATTATCAGCCCTTGCTTCAGACAGACGGACACCCACAATAAATTTATCAAGGTATGGCAACGTATTTCCAACCTTCCAGGTTCGACGATAGACTTCTTTCAATTTAAAGGTCTCCCGCTGGACTCTTCTCCCTTCTTTTCTTCTCTACTTTTCTTCCTCCTTCTTTTTTAACATCTTTTTCGCTTTTCTCCCTTCTTTCCCTCTTGCGCTTCAGTTTCAGCCCTACTACATTTATTTTTTTTATAAAAGTTACAACATTTGTCATTAATGTACAGTAAATTTGCATATATAGGCAGCCTCTCTTTTTCAATTGAACTGTTTTGTACTTTGCTCGATCATATGATGCGCCTAACCTTTATTTAACCATGCACCATAATCTGGAGCACCGAGTGCTCCGCCCTGAGGACTTCAACCAACATTACATTACAACTTGTTTTGGTGACGTTTCTAATATTTCTATTGCATCCCTCCATTGGGATCCTTTTCTGTATGCTATGTTTAATGTAAACATTAATTTATTTTTTCTACAAATAAAATACTTTGTAAAAGAAAATTCTGATACTGTATGATCCCAAATTACAGACATTCGCCTATGTTCTGAGAAACACGTCTCCTATCAGCTGTGTCATACAGCTGGCTGCATTTGAGCAATTCCAAAAACCTGAACTCCTGTTAATAGTATCATCACTTCCATCTACAGCAAGCATTTTTGCAGTTTGGTAAAACATAATTTTAACCACTTGCTTACTGGGCACATAAACCCCCCTCCTGCCCAGACCAATTTTCAGCTTTCAGTGCTGTCACACTTTGAATGACAATTGTGCGGTCATGCTACACTGTACTCAATTTTTTCACACAAATGGAGCTTTCTTTTGGTGGTATTTAATCATCATTTGGGTTTTTATTTTTTGCTAAACAAACAAAAAAAGACAGAAATTTTGGAAGAAAAAAAAGTTTCATAGTTTGTTATAAAATTTTGCAAATGAGTAATTTTTCTCCTCCATTGATATTGCTGATGAGGTTGCACTGATGGGCACAGATAAGGCGACACTGATAGGCACAGATAAGGCGACACTAATAGGCACAGATAAAATGACACTGATAGGCACTGATAAGACGACACTGATGGACACTAATAAGACGGCACTCATGGGCCCTGATGGGTGACACTGATGGGTGGCACTGATGAGTGGCATTGATGGGTGGCACTGATGGGTGGCACTGGCAGATGTCACTGATGGGCACTGATAGGTGGCACTGATGGGCACTGGTAGGTGGCACTGGTAGGTAGAATTGATAGGCAGCACTAGTAATGACGCACTGATTAATTTATAGGCGGCACTGTGGGCACTGATAGGCGGCACTGTGGGCACTGATAGGTGGCACTGAGGGCACTGATGGGTGACACTGTGGGCACTGATGGGTGGTACTGTGGGCACTGGTAGGTGGCGCTGGTGGGCACTGGTAGGTGGCGCCAGGATTGGGACCAATGTCACTCTCGCAGCCGCCGGTGGTCAGCTTTTTTTTCCTCCTCACGCTATCAGCAGGGAGCGTGCAGGCCGCTCAAGCACGGGAGGACATCCGGGGATGCTCTCCCGGTAAATGAAGTCCGCACTGTAGCCGCCTTTCGGCTATAGCGCGGACAGCAAGTGGTTAAGGACCGGAAGATTTTCCCCCTTAATGACCAGGCCATTTTTTGCAAAACGGCACTGCGTCGCTTTAACTGACAATTGCATGTCCTTTTTTTCCCACAAATAAAACTTTATTTTGGTGGTATTGGATCACCTCTGCGGTTTTTATTTTTTGCGCTATAAACAAAAAAAGGCCGACAATTTTGGAAAGAAAAACAATATTTTTTACTTTTTGCTATAATAAATATCCAAAAAAAAACATAAAAAAGAAACAAATTTATTCATCAGTTTAACCAATATGTATTCTACTACATTTTTTTGGTAAAATAAAAACGCAATAAGCGTATATTTATTGGTTTGCGCAAAAGTTATAGCGTCTACAAAATTGGGGATAGATTTATGGCATTTTTATTATTTAATTTTTTTTACTAGTAATGGTGGCAATCTGCGATTTTTAGCAGGACTGCGACATTGCGGCGGACAGATCGGATACCTAACTGACATTTTTGACACTTTTTTGGGAACCAGTGACATTAGTACAGTAATCAGTGATAAAGATATGCACTGTTATTGTAGTAATGACTCTAGCAGGGAAGGGGTTAACATCAGGGGCGATCAAGGGGTTAAATGTATTCCCTCAGTGTGTTTACTAACTGTATGGGAGATGGGCTGCCTGGGGTAACACACAGATCCGTCTTCCTGCATAGCAGAAATACAGGATCTGTATGATCTCCACTGTCAGAATGGAGATTTGCCTTGTTTACACAGGCAGATCCCCATTCTGTCACTGCGGGAAACAATCGCGGGTGGTCGGTGGACACGCCCACAAATCGACGTTTACGAGCTGACGTACAACTGTGGTGGCTGGTCCTTAAGTAGTTAATGAAAAACCATAAAGGTTTGGGGTCAATTAATTTTTTTTAAAAGGCCCGCCTCTGGCCTCGGCTCACCTTCACCTGGAGGCCCATAACATGCTTTGTTAGTTTTTTATATTTTCATTTCACAGGAAGTCTTCAGGTTGTTTACATGACATGCTGGGTCCTCTTCAGTCTTTTCTTGGCAGTGGGTGGTGCCTCATGACGCAGAGAGAGATGCTGACTTGATATTAACGTATTAGACTACCTGCGATAGGAAAAAAAATTCTATAAATAACACTATCAGGAACAGCTACCCTTCTTTGTGAAATCACAAACAAAAAAGTACAACAAATAAGGCATCACTAATAAATCTATGTGATAATAATTTTGTGCAACATCAAATAGTTATCAATAAAGTGCTAAACACCCATAAAAATGTCTCTGTGCATAAATATATTACAAAAAATTCAATACAGATTGATAATACAGATATCTCCCTCACTTTACACTCCTTGTCCTCCTGAACAATCAATACTTCCCTCTTTTAACCCAGCTACTATAGAGGAAGTCACTAAACTTGTTTCTAATGCCCACCTAACCTCCTGCCCCCTGGACCCTGTTCCTTCTCAAATACTATGGTCACCATCTGACTCAATCCTACACTCCTTAACTCATATCTTCAACCTCTCATGCCGCGTACACACGAGCGGACATTACGGCGGACTTTGCCCGGCGGACTTTTCGACGTACTTTCCGACGGACTTTGTGAATGAACGGACTTGCCTACACACAATCCACCAAAGTCCGTCGAATTCGTACGTGATGACGTACGACCGGACTAAAACAAGGAAGTTCATAGCCAGTAGCCAATAGCTGCCCTAGCGTGGCTTTTTGTCCGTCGAACTATCATACAGACGGCGGACTTTTCGACCGGACTCGATTTCAACGGATAAATTTTAAACAAGTTTCAAATCTAATTCCGTCCAACTTTTGAGAAAACAAAGTCCGCTGGAGCCCACACACATCGAATTGTCCGACGAAATCCAGTCCGCCGGGCAATGTCCGCCGTAATGTCCGCTCGTGTGTACGCGGCATCACTCTCTACTGGCATCTTCCCCAACCCTTTAAAACATGCGCTAGTCACTCCCATACCAAAAAAGGCCTCAGACCCCACCAATCTTAACAACCTAAGACCCATCTCTTTACTCCCTTTTGCCTCCAAACTCCTGGAACGTTTAGTCTACAACCGAGCGACCACCTTTTTGAGAATAACCTTCTTGATCCCCTTCAGTCTGGATTTCGCCCACAGCACTCCACAGAAACTGCCCTCCTAAAACTCACAAACGACTTACTAACAGCCAAAACCAACAGTCATTATTCCGGATTCTTACTCCTGGACCTTTCCTGCCTTTGATACAGTTGACCACCCCCTCCTCCTCAAAAAACTCAATTTGCTTTGTCTCCATGGCTGCACTGTCCGTTGGTTTGAATCTTATCTATCTCATCGCACCTCCAGTGTCACTTACAACTCCACTTCCTCCTCTCCAACTCCTCTTACCGTTGGGGTCCCCCAAGGTTCTGTCCTTACTAACAGACATATCAGCCTGGATGTCAAACCACTTCCTCAAACTGAATCTATCTAAAACCGAGCTCATAATATTTCCTCCCCCATGTGCTCCCTCCCCTGACTTCTCTGTCAAGATCAATGGCACATCTATCAGTCCGTCCCCACATGCCAGGGTGCTAGGGGTAACCTTAGACTCTAAACTGTCCTTTCAGGCCCACATACAATCCCTGTCCAAATCATGCCGCCTTAGCCTCCGCAACATTTCCAGAATACGCCCCTTTTTAACTAATGACACCACCAAGCTTCTAATTCACTCCTTGGTTATCTCTCGCCTTGACTACTGCAACTCCCTCCTCATTAGATTACCTTTACATAGACTATCCCCCCTTCAGTCCATAATGAATGCCGCTGCAAGACTCATTCACCTTACCAACCATTCAGTGTCCTCCACCCCTCTCTGCCAATCCCTCCACTGGCTTCCACTCACCCAATTAATAAAATTCAAAGTACTAACAATAATTTACAAAGCCATCCATAACTCTGCCCCCAGCTACATCACTAACCTAGTCACAAAATACCAACCAAGCCTCTCTCTTGGGTCATCCCAAGACCTCTTGCTTCCTAGCTCCCTTGTCACCTCCTCCCATGCTCGCCTCCAGGATTTCTCCAGAGCTTCTCCCATCCTTTGGAACTCCCTACCCCAATCTGTTCCACTGTCCCCTAATCTATCCATCTTTAGGCGATCCCTGAAAACCCTTCTCTTCACAGAAGCTCATCCTGCTTCTAACTAACACTGTTTTACTTCCTCCATCAGCTCATCCCCCCACAGCTATTACCTTTTGTATCAATTGACCCTTCCTTTTTAGATTGTAAGCTCTAACGAACAGGACCCTCTGATTCCTCTTGTACCAAATTGTACCAAATTGTAATGTAACTGTAATGTCTGCCCTCATGTTGTAAAGCGCTGCGCAAACTGTTGGCGCTATATAAAATCTGTATAATAATAATAATAATAACAAACAGCCTTCAGGAATGAAGAGGAAAAGGGACCTGCACAAGCGAAGTTTACAGTTGCCCACAGCTAGTTGGGGGCAGGGACGGGCAGGAGTAATTTAGCCAAGGGTCCCAGACTTTCAAGAATTTTGCATGTGAATCCTTCACAATACTGGATATCTGCTCATCAATCACCAGGGCAGTCATCCTGGTTTTCACTCCCTGAAAAGCAACAGACGAAGCCTTCCAGGCCTGGGCTATACTTTGCTTGGCAGATATAAAAAGGTATGAGGCCAATTTCTGCTGGTGTGCGAAAAGACACTCCATGGAAATGTTCCTGCCTAGGGATCTCGTGTGTCTCTCGGAGGTCCTCCCATGATGGAAACGAGCGCATAGTTAAAAAATGGTGCACACCGATAAAGCCATTGGAGGTCCACCAAGAAAAGCATAATTGAACTTTTAAATAGTGCTCCATCTGAAAACCCAAACTTTAGTGCTCAAGTGTCTGTTCCATTGGACAGGTTCAACTCACCAAAGGAGATGGACCTTTAAATTAATAAAGGTCAAACAAGCACTCAATATGCTGTTAGTAATGCATTACTCCTCGCAGACCCCGGAAGGCTCCATTCAAACGTACAGAAATGTTATCAATGACATGCTCTGTATCATTACACGGTGAATAAAGGGTGCTGTGGTGACACTCCCATAGGGGGCATGCCTCAGATATAAACAGTGAGAACTCCCTTGTCACTGGCCTACCTTTACACAGGCTATCCCCTTTAGTCTATCATGAATGCTGCTGCCAGATTCATACACCTTACTAACTGATCCTTGGTTGCTGACAATCTCTGCCAATCCCATCACTGGCTTCTACTAGCCCAACATATAAAGTACTAACCACAATAAACAAAGTCATCCAAAACACAGCCCCGAGCTATATTTCCAACCTCATCTTGAGATATCGCCTAAATCGTCCACTCCGCTTCTTCCAAGAACTCTTGCCCTCTAGCTCCTCTATTATGTCCTCCCATACTCACCTCCTGGACTTTTCCCGAACCCCTTCTATCCTCTGGAACTCTATACCCCAGGGTGTCTGGTTAGCTCCTACCCTGCCCGCGAGGCAACCCCTAAAAACTAATTTATTTAGGGCCCTTTCACACTGGGGCGGTTTGCAGGCGCCATTGCACTAATAATAGCGCCTGCAAACTGACCCGAAAGTGCCACTGATTTATCTCCAGTGTGAAAACCCCGAGGGCTTTCACACTGGAGCGGTGCGCTAGCAGGACGGTAAAAAAAGTCCTGCTAGCAGCATCTTCAGAGCGGTGAAGGAGCGGAGTGTATACCGCTTCTTCACCGCTCCTACCCATTGAAATCAATGGGACAGCGCGGCTATACCGCCGACAAAGGCGCTTTTGCGGTGGAGACTTTTTGCAGAGGCGTTTTGCGGTGGTTTTTAACCCTTTCTCAGCCACTAGCGGGGGCTAAAACCGCCCCGCTAGCGGGCGCATACCGATGGTAAAGCGCCGCTTACAATAGCGGTGCTTTATCGCCAATGCCGCCCCCGCCCCAGTGTGAAAGGGCCCTTAGGGAAGCCTACCTCTCATCCACCTAAAAACTGTAGTTTGGCCACCTCCATCAGATCATCCCCTGCAATTATTATTTTTCATACCATCTCCCCCACTTTAGTTTGTAAGCTCCATGAGCAGGCCCATCTTAATCCTTCTGTATTGCACTGTATTGTAACTGTACTGTCTCCCTTTACAATGTTTAAAAACAGACCAATGTAAAAAATATTAAAACTGATCCAAACTCATTACATATTAGCTGGTAAAGGCTACAAGTAGGTGATGGCCTCTTCAGGGCCCCAGTATGATGGCGTTTCACATACTGTATATATTACTAGATTTTCCCTCATTTTTTTTTTTTTTACATTAGAAAGTGCAATCAGCATCATTACAGGGAATCTGTAATGAGTACTTATAAAGTCCTGATCAATAGGAATATTTGTATTTTAACTGTAACTTCCAGGAACAACGATTATTATTATACAGGATTTATATAGCATGACAGTTTACGCAGCGCTTTACATAAGGGCAGACAGTACAATTATAATACAATTTAATACAGTAGGAATCAGAGGGCACTGCTCGTTGGAGCTTCCAATCTAAGAGGGAAGGTCGAGAGATACAAGTGGTAATAACTGTGGCAAATGGGCTGATGGAGAAAATAAATGTACAGTTGTTAGATGGGGACCAGATAGACTTCTCTGAAGAGAGTTTTCAGGGATCGTCTGAAAGGGGACAGAGTAGGAGATAGTCCGAGAGATTTGGGTCGAGAGTTCCAGAGGATGGGAGAAGCTCTGGAGAAGTCCTGGAGGCGAGCGTGGGATGAGGTGACAAGGGAGCTAGAGAGCAGGAGGTCTTGGAAGGAATGAAGAATGAGATGAGAGAGCCTTAAAACAACCCCTATCTCAGTGCAGCAGTTCAACAGCATGAAGAAAACTCTCAATTGATTGGCACTAAAAGCTTCTACACAGTAAACCCTGAGACATAGAAGAGGGGGGGGGGAAGGTGCTGCGCTAGCCAGAACAGCGAGCTGCTGTTAATCTCTGTATGCAATCAATTAAACTGTATGCTGATATCCCATAGTGAATAAAATCGCATAATGAATAAAATCGCATAAGTTTGTGTACACACTGAGAACCTTGTGAAATAATAAGGGATGTTGAGATCTTGTGTCAATAAAAAGCAATGTGAAAAAACATCTTCATATAAATAATAAAAAGTGAGTGTTTCCAAAACACATTCAATTCATATAAATAAAAATAAAAAATGCATCCTTAATATTTGTGCAAAAAAAATATCATATAAAGTGCCGGTGCTATGGTGACCTAAACATCTCTATTCAGTCAAATCAATCAAAAAATAAATAATAAAATGATAAGTAGTATAATAAGTAATATAATGTCCCAACAGTGGTGATCCTAAAATACTGTGCTTGATCTGAAGCTAGAACAGTAAATAACATGCCAATAAGTGCAACAACTTAAAGTGCAATGTGCTAATGTCCTTTAGGGTGCATAAAAAAGTCTTAGTGCTCAAATAAACAGCAGGGTCCTGAGCCAGCATCAATCCCGTCCCTGTCTCCAAGCTTGGCGGCGTTGAGTGATCCTTATGGCAGCTGGGTTCAGATAGCTATAGTCCTAGCTGGGGTCCTGGACCAGCGCGGGTCCTAACTCTGCCTCCACATCTCAAGTGTATGTATAAAACGGGTATGAAGGACAAAGGTACTGGTTAGTAAAGTAGGTTTTAACAGGGTGGCGCTTTATTTAGAAATATAAGTAAAAGTAGTCAAATTATAAAATGTATAAATGAATCCTTTCTCCTACGAGCAGCGAGCTCGTTATGCCTCAAACAATGTGAAAAAGCCTATTCCGTCCCTACGCGTGACATCACTGATCGCGTGACTTCTTCAGGGGATGAACAAATCCCCTGAAGAAGTCACGTGATCGGTGATGTCACGCGTAGGGACGGAATAGGCTTTTTCACATTGTTTGAGGCATAACGAGCTTGCTGCTCGTAGGAGAAAGGATTCGTTTATACATTGTATAGCGTGAGTACTTTTACTTATGTTTCTGAATAAAGCGCCACCCTGTTAAAACCTACTTCACTATCCAGTACCTTTGTCCTTCATACCCGTTTTATACATACACTTGAGATGTGGAGGCAGAGTTAGGACCCGCGCTGGTCCAGGACCCCAGCTAGGACTATAGCTATCTGAACCCAGCTGCCATAAGGATCACTCAACGCCGCCAAGCGTGGAGACAGGGACGGGATTGATGCTGGCTCAGGACCCTGCGGTTTAGCTACTATTTTGCGGTTGACCTAGCACCGCTAGGTAAGGGGCCACTACCTACACTAGTGTGTTATGCACGAAGAGGACACAGAGTGAATTGCACCCCAGACACCCCACTGCTGTTTATTTGAGCACTAAGACTTTTTTGTGCACCCTAAAGGACATTAGCACATTGCACTTTAAGTTGTTGCACTTATTGGCATGTTATTTACTGTTCTAGCTTCAGATCAAGCACAGTATTTTAGGATCACCACTGTTGGGACATTATATTACTTATTATACTACTTATCATTTTATTATTTATTTTTTGATTGATTTGACTGAATAGAGATGTTTAGGTCACCATAGCACTGGCACTTTATATGATATTTTTTTTGCACAAATATTAAGGATGCATTTTTTATTTTATTTATATGAATTGAATGTGTTTTGGAAACACTCACTTTTTATTATTTATATGAAGATGTTTTTGCACAATGCTTTTTATTGACACAAGATCTCAACATCCCTTATTATTTCACAAGGTTCTCAGTGTGTACACAAACTTATGCGATTTTATTTATTATGCGATTTTATTCACTATGGGATATCAGCATACAGTTTAATTGATTGCATACAGAGATTAACGGCAGCTCGCTGTTCTGGCTAGCGCAGCACCCCCCCCTTCTATTTCTGTTTATTTTGGGTTGGTGCTTGGCCCTTTTCCGGTGCGTGCAGCTGTCCAGTCGCATACGTTTTCTTCAATTTTATATTTTTATTTTTCTTTCTTTTTTTCTCCAATTGGGTAGCACAGGAATACTTTTACTATAAACCCTGAGACATGTCCATTGTAAAAGTGTTTTCTTAGTGTATTCCACCTCCTGCAAGCCTCTCCTGTGCTTCTCCTATTTGACTTCTACAATCAGTTGATATATACTCGAGTATAAGCCGACCCGAATTTATATTCGGAAAGACAAAAAAATGGGAAAACTTATTGGCTCGAGTATAAGCCTAGTGTGGGAAATGCAGCAGCTACTGGTAAACAATGTCCATCTGCAGCCTCACTGTGCCCATCTGCAGCCTCACTGTGCCCATTTGCAGCCTCACTGTGCCCACCTGTACCTTTGATTACAAACAGCGGGTGTCTCCGGCTGTGTCATGCAACTGCAGTCTTACAGTGGACAGCCGCCGAACAGTTAACAAAGCCCCGCCTCCTCCTCATTCGTGATAGACGGAACACTGATTCAGTTTCCCAGCATTGTATCAGTGTTCAGTGTTCCATCTATCACGGACAAGGAGGAGGCGGGGCTTTGTTATAGTGGACGGGCGCCAAACTGTTAGTATAAGGCCGAGGGGGGCTTTTTCAGCATAAAAAATGTGCTGAAAAAGTCAGCTTATACTTAAGTATATAATGGTCACCAGGGACTTGTCTGTTCTTTAGACATATTTCAGGACTTCCCTTCTTGGTGTTTTGTGTAACCCAAAACACCAAGTACAAATACTATAGCTGCTGACTTTTACTATTAGGGCACTTACCTGTCCAGGCATTAAGTGGTGTCCTCAGCCGAGCCTATTCTTGAATCGGCTCTCGGATGCTGGCGCCGCCATCTCGGCTAAGGGAAGATGACTTAACAGCCAGTTTCCTACTGCGCCACGCTCTGTGAATGGGCTGGCTGCAGGGGGAAGGAGAAGGGGGGGCGAACTTCCGGCTCACTTCGCTGCGGTAAACTCAGCCGGAAGTGGGAGTGGATACCTGTCAAAACCAGGTACCCGCTCCCCCCCCCCCCAAAAGGTGCCAAATAGGGCAGCAAAGGGGGGAGAAGGCAGACAAGCAAAGCTGCCCTTTTTGGGTGGCGCTCTGGATTCCTAAAGGCATGGCAAGGATTCCTAAAGGCATGGGTATTTGTCTGGGGTAGTTAGATTGGATATATTTGGTAGGTATAGTGTGAGGGGAGATGGATGTTGTGGGGTAGAGTATATGGAAGGCTCTGGAAGTGTGGTGTAGACCCTTTTTGCCTCATGTATGTATATTTAGAACAGTCTGTATAGTGATATAATCTGGTCTTTTGCATGCACACCCCAATCATTTTTTGATGCCTCTAGTACCAAGAAGAAAAGGAAGAGGCACATTACATGCCAGGTTTTAGCAAGGTTTCCTGTAGTTTTAGAGAAAATTGAGTACTATCCATGATACTTTTTTTTATTTGCACTAACATTCAATTTTTCATGGACGCAAGACACCACTGATTTTCTGAACAAGCTTAACAATATACAACAATTACCACCAAAAACCTAGTCACTATGGATGTAGAATCTCTGTACAGTAACATCCCTCAGAAGGATGGGTTGGCAGCATGTCACAGATTCTTATCATCCACAACAAACCACAAATACACTGCTGAGGATGTTACACAGCTCATCGAATTAATTCTTACACATAACTACTTTACTTTCAACAATGACATCTATCTCCAATGTATGGGTACTGCTATGGGAAGTAAAATGGCACCCCAATATGCAAATTTCACAGACAGTATCACAGACAGTACTCAATTTTCTCTGTCACAATTGCACTAATACGGCTACTATCACCTGTAGTTTTAGCAAATACTCTTCTGGCCAGAATAGATTGACTTAGTTTCCAAATAGTTAATTGCTGTCTCTGAGTATGAGCAAAATCCACTGGCTGTTGCAGACATTGGTGAACCCTGTAATAGTAACTTGTATGTAACTTGTATGTAATACAAGATAAAAATAGAGCAGTGGCGGAATTACCAGGGTCGCAACAGTCGCAGTTGCGACTGGGCCCGGCATTCAGCCACTGTGGGGGGGCCCAGCGGGGTTGATCTTCACACACAACTCTGAGCGGAGATCGTGTGTCATAGATTAATAGCACAGAGAGACTCTGGCGGCATTAATGTTCTATTTGTCGGTCCTCTCTGGCAGGGATGAGAGAGGAGGACACACAGCTGATCTCACGGCTCCCCCTTCTCCCCCCTCCCCTCTCCTCTGTGCTCCGCGGGAAATATGAGCTCTTTAGCTTCACACTTGAGTGCCCGCGGAACACACAGGAGAGGGGAGGGGGGAGAAGGGGGAGCAGTGAGATCAGCTGTGTGTCCTCCTCTCTCATCCATGCCAGAGAGGACCGACAAATAGAACATTAATGCCGCCGGAGTCTCTCTGTGCTATTAATCTATGACACACGATCTCCGCTCAGAGCTGTGCTGTCCTGAGAAGGCAGACAGCACTGATATAAATTAATAGCAGGGACTGATGAGCACTAATAGAAGGCACTGATGAGCACTAATAGAAGGCACTGATGGGCACTGATGAGCACTAATAGAATGCACTGATGAGCACTGATAGAAGGCACTGATGAGCACTAATAGAAGGCACTGATGAGCACTAATAGAAGGCACTGATGGGCACTGATGAGCACTAATAGAAGGCACTGATGAGCACTGATAGAAGGCACTGATGAGCACTAATAGAAGGCACTGATGAGCACTAATAGAAGGCACTGATGGGCACTGATGAGCACTAATAGAAGGCACTGATGAGCACTGATAGAAGGCACTGATGGGCACTGATGAGCACTGATAGAAGGCACTGATGAGCACTGATGGGCACTGATGAGCACTAATAGAAGGCACTGATGAGCACTGATAGACGGCACTGATGAGCACTGATAGAAGGCACTGATGAGCACTGATAGAAGGCACTGATGAGCACTGATGAGCACTAATAGAAGGCACTGATGGGCACTGATGAGCACTAATAGAAGGCACTGATAGACGGCACTGATGAGCACTGATAGACGGCACTGATGAGCACTGATAGAAGGCACTGATGAGCACTAATAGACGGCACTGATGAGCACTGATAGAAGGCACTGATGGGCACTGATGAGCACTGATAGAAGGCACTGATGGGCACTGATAGAAGGCACTGATGAGCACTGACAGACGGCACTGATGAGCACTGATAGAAGGCACTGATGAGCACTGATAGAAGGCACCGATGAGCACTGATAGAAGGTACCGATGAGCACTGATAGAAGGCACTGATGAGCACTGATAGACGGCACTGATGGGCACTGATAGAAGGCACTGATTGGCACTGATAGAAGGCACTGATGGGCACTGATGAGCACTGATAGAAGGCACTGATGGGCACTGATAGAAGGCACTGATGGACACTGAGAAAAGGCACTAATGGGCACTGATAGGAGGCACTGATGAGCACTTATAGGAGGCACTGATGAGCACTGATAGGAGGCACTGATGGGCACTGATAGGAGGCACTGATGAGCACTTATAGGAGGCACTGATGAACACTGATAGGCCACATTGATAAGCAGAGAGGGGAGGGGGGAGAAGGGGGAGCAGTGAGATCAGCTGTGTGTCCTCCTCTCTCATCCATGCCAGAGAGGACCGACAAATAGAACATTAATGCCGCCGGAGTCTCTCTGTGCTATTAATCTATGACACACGATCTCCGCTCAGAGCTGTGCTGTCCTGAGAAGGCAGACAGCACTGATATAAATTAATAGCAGGGACTGATGAGCACTAATAGAAGGCACTGATGAGCACTAATAGAAGGCACTGATGGGCACTGATGAGCACTAATAGAATGCACTGATGAGCACTGATAGAAGGCACTGATGAGCACTAATAGAAGGCACTGATGAGCACTAATAGAAGGCACTGATGGGCACTGATGAGCACTAATAGAAGGCACTGATGAGCACTGATAGAAGGCACTGATGAGCACTAATAGAAGGCACTGATGAGCACTAATAGAAGGCACTGATGGGCACTGATGAGCACTAATAGAAGGCACTGATGAGCACTGATAGAAGGCACTGATGGGCACTGATGAGCACTGATAGAAGGCACTGATGAGCACTGATGGGCACTGATGAGCACTAATAGAAGGCACTGATGAGCACTGATAGACGGCACTGATGAGCACTGATAGAAGGCACTGATGAGCACTGATAGAAGGCACTGATGAGCACTGATGAGCAATAATAGAAGGCACTGATGGGCACTGATGAGCACTAATAGAAGGCACTGATAGACGGCACTGATGAGCACTGATAGACGGCACTGATGAGCACTGATAGAAGGCACTGATGAGCACTAATAGACGGCACTGATGAGCACTGATAGAAGGCACTGATGGGCACTGATGAGCACTGATAGAAGGCACTGATGGGCACTGATAGAAGGCACTGATGAGCACTGACAGACGGCACTGATGAGCACTGATAGAAGGCACTGATGAGCACTGATAGAAGGCACCGATGAGCACTGATAGAAGGTACCGATGAGCACTGATAGAAGGCACTGATGAGCACTGATAGACGGCACTGATGGGCACTGATAGAAGGCACTGATTGGCACTGATAGAAGGCACTGATGGGCACTGATGAGCACTGATAGAAGGCACTGATGGGCACTGATAGAAGGCACTGATGGACACTGATAAAAGGCACTAATGGGCACTGATAGGAGGCACTGATGAGCACTTATAGGAGGCACTGATGAGCACTGATAGGAGGCACTGATGGGCACTGATAGGAGGCACTGATGAGCACTTATAGGAGGCACTGATGAACACTGATAGGCCACATTGATAAGCACTGTTAGGCAGCACTGATAAGAGGCACTAATGTGCACTGAAAGGCTGCACTGATAGGTGGCATTGATGGGCACTGATAGGTGGTACTGATGGGCACTGAGGAACACTGATAGGCAGAACTCAGGCAGTATTGATGGGCTTTGATGGACAGAATTGAAGAGTACTGATAGGTGGCACTGATGGACGCAGTTAGGTGGCATTAATGAGCACTGATAGGTGGTGCTGATAGGCAGAATTGATGGGCACTAATAGGCAGCATTAATGAGCACTGATAGGTAACACTTGCAGTTGGAAGTGATGGGCACTGATGATTGGGGCACTGATTATCAGTGTAAACAATTTACTGACATTCTTGACAGTTAATGGCAGTCCTTTCCTAACACAAACACAGCGTGTGAGGAAAGGGCTGTGGATAACCAGTCTGTTTACATGTGATCAGCTGATCACATGGTAAAGGGCCGATGTGATTGCGCTGGATGCATGTCCAAGGGGTCATGTGGGAAGCACGGTTTTGGGAGGATGTCCATGGACACTCTCCCAAAATTGGAAGCCGGGGCTCGGGTGGAAGGAGGGCCCATCGTGGTTTCTTGCACCGGGGCCCTGAAGGTTCTAGTTACGCCTCTGAAATAGAGAAAAGTTTGTTTTTTGATGTATTAATAATGATTATGTTCAGGGGCGGACTGATAACTCATGGGGCCCCCGGGCAATAGGAGATTATGGGGCCCCCAGGCAATCAGAGATTATGGGGCCACACAGTATACACACACACAGTATACAATCACACAGTATACACATACATGTACACACAGTATACACAGACAGATGTAAAAAAAAAACACAGATTTATACATACTGTCCCTGGTTTTACTGAGGCTGGCAACCCTGATGGGGCCCCCTAGTGGCCCAGGGCCCTCGGGCAGTGCCCGAGTGGCTCAATGGTCAGTCCGCCCCTGATTATGTTCATTCTATATCATGCTGAATACATGATATGACAAAGAGGATCATGCACAACATATAGGTGGTAGTGTCCTCTTTCAATTAAATGAAGTTTGGAATGGTTATCGCAGTTCTTTTAAATTAGACACTTCTTAAAATGTTAATGTACTGAAATGAAATTGACAATTCACAGCAAAACAATGACTCAGTTGGAGGCCTATTATCACCTACTCACAGCTAGCGGGATAATTACATAAAATGCATAGTTCAGAAAAGGACATATACAAGTCATGTGGAACATCAGGAAACATTCTGTACAATCTAGGACAAGTCTAAGGACACAGAAAATTGCAATACTGTAACAACATATTAGCTTTTTAACCATTTATTTTGCCTATTTGAAAAATGTTAAAGACAATGTGATTTTATACACAATTCCTCTGCATGTATTATAGTCAGGATAAAAAAAACACATACCCACTTCAGCTCTCATACCTGTTTAGCCTCTATGGACCAGACCATATTTTTTTACATTTCTACTATGTGTCTATTCATGAATCTATAACTTTGTAGTATTGGGATTTGGGGATTTGGACTAGAGTATTGAGATTAGGGGATTGGGACTAGAGTATTGTGATGCAGGTCCGGTGCTAGGGGCTTGGGATTAGGGGATTGAGATTAGAGTATTGAAATTAGGGGATTGGAACTAGATTATTGAGATTAGGGGTTTGGGACTAGAGTATTGAGATTAGGGGATTGGGACTAGGGGATCTGCGTTAGGGGATTGGGATTAGGGAATTGGGACATTGCCAGACTGCTGGTTGGAAGCTAAACATTGGGGACCTTGAGTGGAGAGTGAACAAGTCTTGCTTTTTGACTGCTGGTGATTGCTGGGTGGCATTTTTAGGTTCTTTTTGGGGCTTTTCCTTGTAGCTTTTTAACACCTTTTTCTGACACTTTTTAAACAGCTTTTTTATTTTTTGCTTCCTTCAGCCTACTAATTAAGGGGGCTGGTTAATTGGTCACAGGTGCTTAAGGCCTATATAACCTTCTGTAGAACTAATTTTGAGCCTGCTCATCTTTCAGCTTACTGGAGCTCTGTCCAAGTGGAACTGGTCTAAGTGGTGAGTTCAAAACCAGAGTTGAAAACAGGAGGTTATAACAGGGGTCATAGTACCTGTGTAGTGTGAGTACCTGAGTGTTGTCTGAGTAGTGTGTGTGGATCGTTAGTACTTGTGTATTGTGAGTGCATGTAGGTCTGCGAGTGCGCGTAGTTCTGCGAGTGCACGTAGTTCTGCGGGTGCACGTAGTTCTGCGAGTGCACTTAGGTCTGCGAGTGCACGTAGTTCTGTGAGTGAAGGTAGTTCTGCGAGTGCACGTAGGTCTGCGAGTGCACATAGTTCTGCGAGTGCACATAGGTCTGCGAGTGCACGTAGGTCTGCGAGTACCTGTGTATGGTCTTGTTGAGTACCTTTGTATTGTCTTGTTGAGTACCTGTGTATTGTCTTGTTGAGTATTAGTGTCAGGAAGCTAGCTGTTAGGTAATTTGGACAGGGTATAATCCCCAATCCTTATTAAATTTAATAGGTACGATGCCCGGCGGGTGTGGAGTGGCAACTCGTTGTACATCTTGCAGCATGTATGCGTTCCTTGATCTTCTGATCAAGGGTGAATACTGCTGTGCAAAATGTAAACGCATTGTTTCCCTGGAAGCCCAGGTTCTGAATCTGGGGAAGCAACTGTCAGCACTGAGATGTCCCTCTATACTAAAGGAGAGCCAGGAACGTACACGGCAGGGCCAGCACAGAGGCGGGTGGAGACAAAGAGGTGCAGGCACTAGCAAAGAGTAGATGGGTGACAGTCAGGAAGGGTAGAGGGGGAAGTGCCAAGGAGGCCGATCCAGGACTGGAGCATCCCAATAAGTACGCTCCATTGAGTGACATTGGTGAAACCAGTCAGGGACCAGCACTGCTGGAGCTGAGGGACTCTCCTAGCTGCCGGGGTGAAGAACTCCTTCAGTGAGAGTGGGGGGGGAGTGAAGGGAAAGGAAAGACAGATTCTGGTGGTAGGGGACTCAATTCTTAAAAGGACAGAGAGGCCAATCTGTAACAAAGACCTGAAGCGCCGAACAGTATGTTGTCTACCCACGCTCGGGTTCGTCACATCACGGATCTGTTGGACAGATTACTGGGAGGGGCTGAGGAAGACCCAGCTATCATTGTGCACGTTGGCACCAATAACAAGGTCAGAGGCAGATAGAGTGTCCTAAAGAACGATTTTAAGGACTTGGGAGCTAAATTGAGGAAAGGGACCTCCAAGGTCGTATTCTCAGGAATACTACCAGTACATCGAGCCACACCAGAAAGGCAGAGGGAGATTAGGGAAGTAAACAAGTGGCTGAAGAGCTGGTGTAGTAAGGAGGGGTTTGAGTTCCTGGAGGACTTGGCCGACTTCTCAGTCAATAACCAGTACTATAGAAGGGACAGACTGCACCTAAATGAGGAGGGTGCAGATCAGCTGGGAATGAAGATGGCCAAAAAGTTAGAGGGGTTTTTAAACTAGACGATGGGGGTGAGGGTCCAGAGGTAGAGATAGCCCGGAACATATTCCAGAGGGTAGTATTGGGGGGATTAGTGGTTTGTTGACCAAAGCAAATAAACCCAAGGTAAGTATAGTAGCAAGTCCTAGTTGCAATCTCGAAACACCCAATAAGAGGATAATATGTGACCGGTCTAAACTACATGGCATGTACATTAATGCCAGGAGCCTGGCGGACAAGATGGATGAACTAGAGATACTGTTGTATGAGGAGGATTTGGATTTTTGTGGGAATTTCAGAGACCTGGTTCAACATTTCTCGTGATTGGATGGCAAACATTCAAGGGTATGCCCTTTATCGCAAGGATAGAGAGGCTAAAAAAGGGGGAGGGGTATGCCTATATATCAAGAATAATGTACAAGTGAATGTGAAAGATGACATCACTAAGGGAGCTAGGGAGGAGGTGGAATCCTTATGGGTAGAACTCCAAAGGGATGAAGCTAAGGGGAAAATAATACTGGGAGTATGCTATATAGGCCCCCTAACCTGAGGGAGGAAGGGGAGACAGATCTCCTATCACAATTTGGATTAGCAGCAAGGATGGGAAGTTTTATCATAATGGGGGATTTAACTATCCAGACATAGACTGGGCAGAGGGAACCGTGCATTTATCTAAGGTTCTCCAGTTCCTAAATGTCTTGCAGGACAATTTTATGGGTCCGATGGTAGACGCACCAACTAGAAATAAAGCGTTACTGGATCTACTGAATAACAACAATACAGACCTGATCACGGATGTGGAAATACGGGGCAATTTAGGTAACAGTGATCACAGGTCAATTGGCTTCAGTATAAATAACACAAATAGGAAACACAAGGGGAACACAAAGACACTGAATTTCAAAAGAGCCAACTTCCCTAAACTACGAACCTTGCTAGAAGGCATAAATTGGGATAAAATCTTAGGAACAAAGAACACGGAGGAGAGATGGGTTTGCTTTAAGAGCATATTAAATAAGGGCATTAGCCAATGCATCCCATTGGGTAATAAATTTAAAAGAGCGAACAAAAGTCCTTGATGGCTTAACTCCAATGTAAAAATGCATATAAAAGCAAAGGAGAAGGCCTTCAAAAAATACAAGGTTGAGGGATCATCATCAGCATTCAGACTTTATAAAAAATGGAACAAGAAATGTAAGGGTGCAATAAGGATGGCTAAAATAGAACATGAAAGACACATAGGAGAGCTAAATAAATCCCAAGAAATTCTTTAAAGTGGTCTTCCACCCAAAAATGGAACTTCCACTTTTTGGATTCCTCCCCCTCTCCGGTGTGACATTTGGCACCTTTCAGGGGGGAGGAGGGAGCAGATACCTGTCTAATACAGGTATTTGCTCCCACTTCCTGGCATAGATCACCGCAGTGATTTCGGTGACCTACGCCATTTCCGCCGCCTACTCTGTCCTCCTCCACCGCTGTATTCTGTGAGACACAGAATACAGCAGGGACCTGAGAGGACTCAAAGCGCGACTCACGCGGCTTCACTTCCTTATTCCCTTACCGAGGATGGCAGCGGCATCACCCGAGAGCCGAAGGACGATTCGGCTTCCTCTGCCGACACCATGGGCTCCCTGGACAGGTAAGTGTCCATATATTAAATGTCAGCAGCTGCAGTATTTGTAGCTGCTGGCTTTTAATATTTTTTTTTCAGCGAAACTCCGCTTTAAGTATGTAAACAGTAAAAAAGGGAGGACAGACCATATTGGCCCCATAAAGAATGAGGAAGGACATCTGGTTACAAAGTATGGGGAGATGGCGAAGGTATTGAATTTATTCTTCTCCTCAATCTTCATGAGGGAATCAGGGGGCTTCAGTAACCAAAACTACAGTATTTAGCCTCATGACACATCACAGGAAGCACCTCCATGGTTAACAGAGGACAGAATTAGAATTAGACTTAGGAAACTTAACATTAATAAATTACCGGGACCAGATGGCTTGCACCTGAGGGTACTTAGGAAACTCAGTCAAGTAATTGCCAGACCTTTGTTCCTAATTTTTACTGACAGTCCACTGACTGGAATGGTACCAGCTGATTGAGAAAAGCCAATGTAGCACCAATATTTAAAAAGGGCCCAAAATACATCCCTGGGAATTACAGACCAGTTAGCCTAACATCAATAGTATGTAAACTCTTGGAGGGGATGATAAGGGACTATATACAAGATTTTAGTAATGAGAATGGTATCATTAGCAGTAATCAGAATGGATTCATGAAGAATCGTTTCTGCCAAACCAATCTATTAACCTTCTCTGAGGAGGTGAGTTGCCATCTAGATAAAGGAAGGCCCGTAGACGTGGTGTATCTGGATTTTGCAAAAGCATTTGACACAGTTCCCGATAAACGTTTACTGTACAAAATAAGGTCCATTGGCATGGACCATAGGGTGAGTACATGGATTGAAAATAGGCTACAAGGGCGAGTTCAGAGGGTGGTGATAAATGGGGAGTACTCGGAATGGTCAGGGGTGGGTAGTGGGGTCCCCCAGGGTTCTGTGCTGGGTCCAATCCTGTTTAATTTGTTCATAAACGACCTGGAGGATGGGGTAAACAGTTCAATCTCTGTATTTGCGGACGATACTAAGCTAAGAAGAGCAATAACTTCTCCACAGGATGTGGAAAACTTGCAAAAAGATCTGAACAAATTAATGGGGTGGGCAACTACATGGCAAATGAGGTTCAATGTAGAAAAATGTAAAATAACGCATTTGGGTGGCAAAAATATGAATGCAATCTATACACTGGGGGGAGAACCTCTGGGGGAATCTAGAATGGAAAAGGACCTGGGGGTCCTTGTAGATGATAGGCTCAGCAATGGCATGCAATGCCAAGCTGCTGATAACAAAGCAAACTGAATATTGGAATGCATTAAAAATGGGATTAATTCCAGAGATAAAGCAATAATTCTCCCACTCTACAAGACTCTGGTCCGGCTGCACCTAGAGCATGGTGTCAAATTCTGGGCACCATTCCTCAGGAAGGATGTACTGGAAATGGAGCTAGTACAAAGAAGGGCAACAAAGCTAATAAAGGGCCTGGAGGACATTAGTTATGAAGAAAGGTTGCGAGCACTCAACTTATTCTCTCTGGAGAAGAGACGCTTGAGAGGAGATATGATTTCAATATACAAATACCATACGGGTGACCTCACAATAGGGATAAAACTTTTTCGCAGAGGGGAGTTTAACAAGACTCATGGCCAAATTAGAAGAAAAGAGGTTTAACCTTAAACTGCGTAAAGGGTTCTTTACTGTAAGAGCGGCAAGAATGTGGAATTCCCTCCACAGGAGGTAGTCTCAGTGGGGGGCATTGATATGATCTAATATGCTTATTAGATAAGCACCTGAACACCGCAGCATACAGGGATATACAATGTAATACTGACATATAATCACACACATAGTTTGGACTTGATGGACTTGTGTCTTTTTTCAACCTCACCTACTAGCTTAGGGGATTGGGACTAGAGTATTGGGATTAGGGGATTGAGACTAGAGTATTGGGATTAGGGGATTGGGACTAGAGTATTGGGATTAGGGGATTGGGGTTGGCGGATTGAGACTATAGCAGCCCTCAAATTTTCCACTCGCCTACTCGCATTTTGCAAGTGGAAAATGATTGTGGGCGATCGTGGTCTGCCTCGGAGCGAGGAGCAAGCACCACTGGCAAGCGGGGTTGAATGAGAGCTGTTCTCCCAGCGATCGCCCAGGGAAGAGAGAGTGCAAGAAGAGGCGGGCTGGCCAGATTATCACAGAGTGGGGATTGCCCTCTGTAACAGCTTTCATTTAAATTGCCGTCCGCTCGTGGTCACACACAGTCCTGCCTCCTGACCCAGCGCCTGTGACAGACAAAACATGACCCAGCATTGGACCGGCGTTCTGTCCGTCACAGGCGCTGGGTCAGGAGGCAGGACTGTGTGTGACTGCGAGCGGACAGCAATTCAAATGAAAGCTGTTACAGCTGGCAATCCCCTCTCTTTGATGATCTGGCCGCCCTCTCTCTTCTTAGGCACAGGTTACGCTGCAGGGATGGGCACAGGCGAAGCTGCATTGATGGGCACTGGTCACGCTGCAATGTTGGGCACAGGTGAGGCTGCATTGATGGGCAAAGATGAGGCTGCATTGATGGGCACAAGTGAGGCTGCATTGGTGGGCTCTAGTCACACTGCATTGATCGACACAGGTGAGGCTGCATTGGTGGGCACTGATCACGCTGAAATGATGGGTACAGGTGAGGCTGCATTGGTGGGCACTGGTCACGCTGCATTGATGGGCACAGGTCAGGCTACATTGATGGGCACTGGTAATGCTGCAATGATGGGCACAGGTGAGGCTGCATTGGTGGGCACTGCTTACACTGCAATGATGGGCACAGGTCAGGCTGCATTGATGGGCACAGGTGAGGCTGCATTGATGGTCACAGGTGAGGCTGCATTGGTGGGCACTGGTCACACAGCATTAATGGGCACAAGTGAGGCTGCATTGATGGGCACTGGTCACGCTGAAATGATGGGCGCTGGTGAGGCTGCCATGAAGGGCACAGGTGAGGCTGCATTGGTGGGCACAGGTCAAGCTGCATGGATGGGCACAGGTCAGGCTGCAATGATGGTCACTGGTCACGCTGCAATGATTGGCACAGGTGATGCTGCATTGGTGGGCACTGGTCATGCTGCAATGATGGGCACAGGTGCGGCTGCATTGATGGGCACAGGTGGGGCTGCATTGATGGTCACTGGTCACGCTGCAATGATTGGCACAGATGAGGCTGCATTGGTGGGCACTTGTTACACTGCATTGATGGGCACAGATGAGGCTGCATAGATGGGCACAGGTCAAGCTGCATTGGTGGCTCCTGTTGAGGCTGCCCTGATAGGCACGGATAAAGTTGTTGTTCATGTTTATTTTTGTAACTTAATTATGCATAAAACATTTAAGTGTCATTTCATGAGATAATTTATGAGGGCGTGTTTAGGGGGGGATTTAGGGGCGGGGCAGGGTAGGGGTTGGGTGGGCCAACTGCTGGCGAGTAACTCTTAAGGCCTGGCTGGTAGCTCAGGGCTTGTAATTTTGAGATAACAACAAAACCTGGGGAATGCCCAGGAAAAAATTCCAAGCCTACTTACCACCAGCTCGCAGACAACCAATTGACCTGTCTAACAGTACGCGTTAAAAACAGGGGTTCAGTCCGCACGCATTTGCAAACGCATGCGTAAGCCACAGAGCCACGTCACGGCACCCTGTAATCTGTGGTCCTAACACTAAAATTTGGGTGTCCCCACAGTGGAGGCACATGCATTCTAATGGATAAGTGAGGGCAGGTGGACTGAAGGGAGCCCACCCCTTCTTAAAGGTACAGGACACACCAAACACCCAGCAAGTAGCACAATGGCTGCAAAGGTGCTGGTGCGTTGCTGGACCAATACACACACACCCACGTGATTGCAAAAATCTTGCCACCACCCTCACTTATAGCTGGCTATCGCAGTAAGAGGCATTGGAAGGCCACAAACAGATAACAACAAAACCTGGGGAATGCCCAGGAAAAAATTCCAAGCCTACTTACCACCAGCTCGCAGACAACCAATTGACCTGTCTAACAGTACGCGTTAAAAACAGGGGTTCAGTCCGCACGCATTTGCAAACGCATGCGTAAGCCACAGAGCCACGTCACGGCACCCTGTAATCTGTGGTCCTAACACTAAAATTTGGGTGTCCCCACAGTGGAGGCACATGCATTCTAATGGATAAGTGAGGGCAGGTGGACTGAAGGGAGCCCACCCCTTCTTAAAGGTACAAGGTGTGTGTGTGTATTGGTCCAGCAACGCACCAGCACCTTTGCAGCCATTGTGCTACTTGCTGGGTGTTTGGTGTGTCCTGTACCTTTAAGAAGGGGTGGGCTCCCTTCAGTCCACCTGCCCTCACTTATCCATTAGAATGCATGTGCCTCCACTGTGGGGACACCCAAATTTTAGTGTTAGGACAACAGATTACAGGGTGCCGTGACGTGGCTCTGTGGCTTACGCATGCGTTTGCAAATCCGTGCGGACTGAACCCCTGTTTTTAATGCGTACTGTTAGACAGGTCAATTGGTTGTCTGCGAGCTGGTGGTAAGTAGGCTTGGAATTTTTTCCTGGGCATTCCCCAGGTTTTGTTGTTATCTGTTTGTGGCCTTCCAATGCCTCTTACTGCGATAGCCAGCTATAAGTGAGGGTGGTGGCAAGATTTTTGCAATCTTGTAATTTTGAGCCCTGGACTAGAAATTGGGCGATTGAGATTAGAGTATTGGGATTAGGGGATTGGGACTAGAATATTGAAATTAGGGGATTGGGACTAGAGTATTGAGATTAGGGGATTGGGATTTGTTTTATCATTTTAATTAATCGATGCACTTTAATAAAAGACAGACAAAAATCATATCAACATTTTTCTTTTTATTATATCCCTGCTAGCAAATGTGTAACATTTCAAAATATTCAGAATTGGTAAAACAAACAAACTGCAAGTATTGGTCAAAATATATAAAAGAATACACCAACTATACAAAAAAATGGTCCAGCAACTTTAAAATGTTGGGGTAAATTGGATTTGTAAGGATTAAATCATATCTCCTTGCCAATTTAGTGCACCAGCAGGGCTAAAAAAATAATCTGGCAACTAATCCCTTATTGTGAAACCCCATCTTGGACCACGGACATGAGCACAATCAGCAGGTTCAAAATTGTCTGACAGTGTGTCCTTAAAATTCACGCCATCTCTTTCCCGTACCAAATTATGTAGCCCACATGCTGCCTTTACTACTTTGCACGCATTTTGGACCATTAACAAATCTTTTAATCAGTCTCTTCTAACAGGAGAAGTTCCCCATGATTGGAGAACAGCTAATATTGTACCTATCCACAAGAAGTGCAGCAAGGTGGAAGCTGGCAATTACAGGCAAGTGAGTTCAACATCAATTGTAGTCAAGTTAATGGTATCACTCCTGAAAAGAAGGATCATTAAACACCTAAAAATACATAGCTTGCTGGACCCAAAGGAGCATGGCTTTACTGAGGGAAGATCATGTCAGACTAATCTGATTGAATTTTTTTATATTACCAGTGTTTTGGACCAGGGTGGTGCTGTGGACATAGCGTAACTTGATTTCAGCAAGGCATTTGATACAGTTCCACATAATGATCTAATACAAAAGTTGTACAAGCTAGGACTTAACCCTTGGGTGGTTCAGTGGATATGCGGTTGGCTAAAGCATGATACCAGAGTGTGGTTATAAATAGGGTTCACTCAGAACAGAGACCAGTCACTAGTGGTGTACCACAATGCTCTGTACTAGGTACGGTTTTATTTATCCTATATGTAAGTGATATAACTAAAGGTTTGTTGGGTAGTGTATGTCTTTTTTGCTGATGACACAAAGGTGTGCATCAGGGTTAATATCCCTGGAGGTGTCTGTAACATGGAACATGATTTGGCATTGCTGGAAGATTGGTCAAAGCAGTGGAGACTGCAGTTCAATATTTCTAAATGTAAAATAATGCACCTAGGGAAAAAGAATCCCCTTAGACAGTACAACATTGGGGGTACAGTGATATTCAGCACTACAGAAAAAAAAGATTTGGGGGTGCTTATTTCAGATGATTGCAAAATGAGCAAACAGGCAGTGGGAAAAGCAAATAGAAGTCCAGGATGCATCACTAGAGGGATCACCAGCAGGAGGAAGGAGGTTCTGATTCCCTTATATAGATCTTTAGTGAGACCTAATTTAGAATACTGTCCAGTTCTGGTGACCTCACTTACAAAAAAATATTAATAAGATAGAACGTGTCCAGAGATGGGTAACAAAGATGGTGAAAGGTGTGGAGGATAAAACATATCGAGAGTAGGGATGAGTCAAACACCTCCGGGTTCGGTTCGCATCCAGAACATGCGAACAGCCAAAAAATTTGTTTGAACACGCGAACACCGTTAAAGTCTATGGGACACGAACATGAATAATCAAAAGTGCTCATTTTAAAGGCTTATATGCAAGTTATTGTCATAAAAAAGTGTTTGGGGACCTGGTTCCTGCCCCAGGGGACATGTATCAATGCAGAAAGAAGTTTTAAAAATGGACGTTTTTTCGGGAGCAGTGATTTTAATAATGCTTAAAATTAAGCAATAAAAGTGTAATATTCCTTTAAATTTCGTACCTGTGGGGTGTCTATAGTATGCTTGTAAAGGGGCGCATGTTTGCCTTGTTTAGAACAGTCTGACAGCAAAATGACATTTCTACAGGAAAAAAAGTAATGTAAAACTACTATAGCTAGCGCCGACTATAATAAATTGTCGGTCCGGCAATACACATAAAAGTTCATTGATAAAAACGGCATGGAATTTCCCCACAGGGGAACCAAAAAAAAAAAAAAAATGCGTGGGGGTCTCCCTAAATTCCATACCAGGCCCTTCAGGTCTGGTATGGATATTAAGGGGAACCCTGTGCCAAATTTTTTTTTAAAAATGGCGTGGGGGTCCCCTTCAAAATCCATACCAGACCCTTATCCGAGGATGCAACCTGGCAGGCCGCAGGAAAAGAGGGGGGTGAGAGAGCGCCCCCCTCCTGAACCATACCAGGCCACATGCCCTCAACATTGGGAGGGTGCTTTGGGGTAGCCCCCCAAAGCACCTTGTCCCCATGTTGATGGGGAGAAGGGCCTCATCCCCACAACCCTTGCCCAGGGGTTGTGGGGGTCTGCGGGCGGGGGGCTTATCGGAATCTGGAAGCCCCCTTTAACAAGGGGACCCCCAGATCCCGGCTCCCCCCTGTGTGAATTGATAATGGGGTACCTCTACCATTTTACAAAAAAAGTGTCAAAGAGGTTAAAAAACACAAGAGACGATTTTTGACAAGTCCTTTATAAACTTCTTCTTCCATCTTCTTTCTTCAGGTCTTCCTTCGGTGTTCTTCTTCTTCCTCCATCTTCTTCTTCTCCATCTTCTTCTTCCTCCGCTCTTCTCGTCTCGCATCTTCCTCCGGCTTCTTCTCCGCTCTGTCCGCACGCTCCGCATGAGTGGGAGTCTTTCGCCGTGTGACGCTTCGGTTCTTCTGACACTTTTTCTGACACTTCTTATATAACGGAGGGCGGGGCCACCCAGTGACCCCGCCCTCCTCTAACACATGGGGACTTCACGGGGACTTCCCTGTGGCTTTCCCAGTGTTGTCAGAGGGGGTTACGTATTACAATTCACATGGGGGGGCCAGGATCTGGGGGTCCCCTTGTTAAATGGGGCTTCCAGATTCTGATAAGCCCCCCGCCCACACACCCCCCACAACCACCGGGCAAGGGTTGTGGGGATGAGGTCCTTCTCCCCATCAACATGGGGACAAGGTGCTTTGGGGGGCTACCCCAAAGCACCCTCCCAATGTAGAGGGCATGTGGCCTGGTATGGTTCAGGAGGGGGGGCGCTCTCTCGTCCCCCCCCTTTTCCTGCGGCCTGCCAGGTTGCGTGCTCGGATAAGGGTCTGGTATGGATTTTTGGGGGGACCCCACGCCATTTTTTTAAAAAAATTTAGCGTGGGGTTCCCCTTAAAATCCATACCAGACCTGAAGGGTCTGAAGGGTTTTAAAATTTTGGTTCGGGGTTCCCCTGTGGGGAAATTCCATGCCGTTTTTATCAATGAACTCTTATGTGTATTGCCGGACCGACAATTCATTATAGCCGGCGCTAGCGACTTTTTTTCCTTTAGAAATGTCATTTTGCTGTCATAAGGAAAAGCAAAAAAGAGAGGCGCCTCTGGGTGCAGACTAAAAACAAGGTTTATTTCATAAAAAGGTAATGATCATCAAACTCACATGTTGAAGGTCGTCAGTAGGCATAAAATAGTAATCAATACTGAGGAGGACATCATCCATCAAAGGTACAAGACAGTCAAGGACAACTCCTAGCAGGGGGCTCTGCCTGTGTGTGAGGAGAGGTACCGCTGAGATGTGAGGCCGGCCGCAGCGGTGACAGGTCACAGTACTAGGCCGAGAGCATGGAAGACTGTAAACATCCGGCGAGGAGTGATGACGTCATGTGTCGAGCGATGCGTTGCAGGGCGTACGGGCTGTGATGACGTGACAGCCGCGCCCCTTCATCAGGCTCAGAGCGCGGCTGTCACGTCATCACAGCCCGTACGCCCTGCAACGCGTCGCTCGACACATGACGTCATCACTCCTCGCCGGATGTTTACAGTCTTCCATGCTCTCGGCCTAGTACTGTGACCTGTCACCGCTGCGGCCGGCCTCACATCTCAGCGGTACCTCTCCTCACACACAGGCAGAGCCCCCTGCTAGGAGTTGTCCTTGACTGTCTTGTACCTTTGATGGATGATGTCCTCCTCTGTATTGATTACTATTTTATGCCTACTGACGACCTTCAACATGTGAGTTTGATGATCATTACCTTTTTATGAAATAAACCTTGTTTTTAGTCTGCACCCAGAGGCGCCTCTCTTTTTTGCTTTTCCTTAGGACTGGAATGTGGTTTCACTTCTTGATGAAGGCAGCCCTGCTCGTGGACCTATCATTATTAACTGGACCCTTGAACTCCTCACGTTCACATGACAGTGAGACCTTACCCTATATATGTTAATGAGATATTCAATTTCTCCACTTTGGACATATACATGTGGACATTATCTATCCATTTAATGTAATGTGAGACTGGAAATATTTCAGTTTGTTCCCTATCCCTCTGTTCTTACTATTGTTGTTATTGTTGTTATCGCCAGTTCTTTGCGCCTTCACTTGCATATCATTTTGCTGTCAGACTGTTCTAAACATGGGAAATATGCGCCCCTTTACAGGCATACTATAGACACCCCCCAGGTATGAAATTTAAAGGAATATTACACTTTTATTTTTTCACTTTAAGCATTATTAACCATTTCCCACCCGGCCTATAGCAGATTGACGGCAGGGCGGTGGTTCAGTTATCCTGACTGGGTGTCATATGACGTCCAGCAGGATAACATGCCGCCGCGCGCCCGCGGTCTGACACACCGCTCCACCGATCTTGGTGAAGAGCCTTCGGCGGAGGCTCTTTACCACGTGATCAGCCGTGTCCAATCACGGCTGATCACGATGTCAATAAGAAGAGCCGTTGATCGGCTTTTACTCACTCGCGTCTGACAGACGCGAGTAGAGGGGAGCTGATCGGCGGCTCTCCTGACAGGGGGGGTCTGCGCTGATTGTTTATCAGTGCAGCCCCCCCACATATGACCACACTGGACCACCAGGGATTGCCACTAGGACCACCTGGGAAGGGGCAACATGTGGATGGCCAGGTATGTACCCCATGGCCATCCACATGTGCCCAATGTGCCCAATCTGTGCCAATCAGTGCCCACTGAGGGCACTGATTGGCACCATTATGTTTCAGTTCTGCCCATCAATGCCACCAATCAGTTTTATCAGTGCCACCAATCAGTGTCATCAGTGCCACCTGTCAGTGCCCATTAGTGCCACCTGTCAGTGCCCATCTGTGCCCATCAGTGCCCACCTATCAGTGCCCATCAGTGCCACGTATCAGTGCCACCCATAAGTACCCATCAGTGCCACCCATAAGTACCAATCAATGCCAACTACGAGCGCCCATCAATGCAGCCTATGAGTGCCCATCGGTGCCACCTATGAGTGCCCATCAGTGCCGCATACCAGTGCCACCTATCAGTGGCCATCATCAGTGCCCGTCAGTGCCACTTCATCAGTGCCACCTCATTGGTTCCACCTCATCGATGCCCATCAGTGCCGCCGTATCAGTGCCCGTCAGTGCAGCCATATCAGTGCCGTTATTGAAGAAAAAACGTACTTATTTACAAAAAAATTTAACAGAAACAAAGAAAAACTTGTTTTTTTTAAAAAAGTTCGGTCTTTTTTTATTTGTTGCGCAAAAAATAAAAACCACAGAGGTGATCAAATACCACCAAAAGAAAGCTTTATTTGTGGGAACAAAATGATAAAAAAAGTAGTGGTTCTAAGACCAGCGCGAACAGAAGGGGCGAGAGCAGGCATCCCAGTCTCGTGCCGTTCCAGATAGGGAACGCTGTGGAGAGGCTACCATTAACCTTAACCTGGGCAGTGGGAGATACGTAAAGTGCTGAAATCCAATGCAGCATATGTGGGCCCAAACCGATACCCTGAAGCACAGCATTTAGGAAGTCCCAGTCCACGCGATCGAATGCCTTCTCCGCATCAGTGGACAAAATCGGGTATGGAGGCATTTGATCGCGTGTACGCTCCCAGTGGATAAACTGGAGGCCTCTATTGGAGTTGTCTCTAGCTTCCCATCCCACTATAAAGCCCGTCTGGTCTGCGTGTGTCAATTCAGGTAATAAATGTTTTAAGCGGTTGGCGAGAATTTTAGAAAAAATTTTAAGGTCCGTGTTCAACAGGGAAATTGGGCGGTAGCTCTGCGGTTGGGTGGGATCCTTTCCCTTTTTTGTGAGCACTGTAATGTGTGCCAACGAGGTCTCCTGTGGGAGGTGTCCATTGGTTGCTAGGGAGTTGAGGAGGGCACAGAGAGGAGCCTGAAGTTTGTCAAAGAACTTTAGATAGTAGGCCCTGGTGAAGCCATCAGGCCCAGGGCTTTTGCCAGTGGGTAGGGACTTAATAGTGATCAGTAATTCAGCTGTTGTAATTGGGTGTTCTAGGTCAGTTGCTTTTTCTTTTGAATAGGGTGGGGAGCCCTATTGAAGAGAGGCAAGTTGTTATTCTGGACTTTTTAAGAGCTGGAGAGGAGGCGGAGTCCAGATTGTACAAGGTCGCATAGTAGTCGCGGAACATAGAGGCTATTTTTGATGTGTGTTGTGCTGGTTCTCCTGTAGAGGAGTGTAGCTTATGCACGTGTGCTAGAAGTCTATAAATGACTTGACTTGCTTGACTTCTAGCAGGGACTCGACTTGACTTGCTTGCTTTTCGCCACAGTAACTTGGGACTTGCTTGTGACTTGCACATATGTGACTTACTCCCATGTGTGCTTTACAGTGTATTTGTGCAGTTTGCAAATTATATCACATGGGTTGTCTGCATCTTGTGAGGGGGGTCAGAGGGCCCTGTGTGCCCTATCAATCTCAACTGCTTCCTTGGGGGGGAGGCTTAGGAGTCCCTTGAAAATGCCTTGCAGTGTGGAGACAATGTCCTTAGCTCTTGTTGCCTCTGGTAACCCCCTTATGCGTATATTGGATCTGCGGCTGCAATTCTCATAATCATCTAGCTGTGAGATTAGAGTCTCTATTTGGTGGTCTTGGGCTGTGCATTTGTCCCTAAGCTGGGTAATGGCAGGCAATGCTTCCTCCTCTGTTCCAGCGTCTCCAGCCTGTTGCCTAGTGGTGTCTGCTTTCAACTGCTCTATGTCCTGTTTAAAGGTCTTTTCAACCCTGGTGGCAAAACGGTCCAGGTCCTCTCTAGTGGGGAGAGACCATATGTGCTGCTTTAAATCCCTGTCCCCCACCAGCTCTGAGACGTCTGATCCCTGATCTAGTGAGACCGAGGAGCCAGGGGATTTGGGGGGGGCAATGTCTCTTACCATTTGTGGAGTCTGGATGGGAGACATAGCAGGTTGTGGCTGTGCTTGGGTCCCCGCTGCAGCGTCAGTCCCACGGCCCCTCTTGGCAGCCATTTTAGGTGTCCCACCACTAGGCTGCCCCCCCGCCGCTGAAATATGCTCCTATGGAGCCGGTACCGTGCTGTGTGGGGCCCGTGTTTCTTGAGGAGGCTCTCCGGTGCTGGGAGCAAAATATCCGCTGGATCAGGCTGTTTTAGATGTTGGGTGTGTGGAGCTCTGGAGTTCTGCTTCCTCACTCGGCCATGTCCAAGCCACGCCCCTTAACAGATCTTTTTAATCAATCTCTTCTAATAGGACGGGGACATGACCTCAAATTAACTGGAGGAAAGTTCAAAACTAATCTTAGAAAGTATTATTATACTGAAAGGGTGGTTGATGATTGGCATAAACTAAGGACAGAGGTAGTGAGACAGTCAACACTAAACGGCTTGAAACAGGCTTGGGATAAACATAAATCTATAGTCAGACAACCAGGTTAATGACAAAAAACAAAAAAATAACCCCCCCCCCAAAAAAAACCCCTTCCCAAAAAAAACAAAACAAAAAAAAAAACAAAGCAAAAAGAAAAAAAATAGGCAGACTCGATGGACTACTTGGTGTTTTTCTGCCGTCAGTTTTCTATGTTTCTAGGTTGATTGGTTTGAGGAAAATTTGCCATTTGTTGGCAAGAATTCCAAAAGAACATTCCACTAGTGAAAAGCCTCACCAGCCACAAAAACAAACGGCATAGCAGGACTTTCTGTCATGGGTAATGGTCAGTTATCAGGCAAATCAAGTTGATTTGCAGCAACACACTTTCCCAATTTAGCGTTCTGGAAGATAGTAGAGTCTGCACAGCTCCCAAATGCTCCTATATCAAGAAAGAGTAATTTATAGTCTGCATCTACCATCAGCACAATTGAAAAATATTTTTTGTAATTAAAATATCGGCCTCCTAGGCAGTTTGGAAAGTTTGTTTTCCTCCAGAAATGCTGGGCAACTTCATCCCATTTCTCTTTAGTAGGAAAAACCATGAATGCATTCTTTAGATTCCAGATAGCATCACAAGTTAGCTTCGCAATCTCACTTATGGTAGATATTCCTCTGCGAAATATATAATAATATAGAGATGTGTACTTATTTCCTGTGGCAAGATAGCTGTAAAAAACAAATCAAATTTATTTTATCATACAGTTAAAGCAATGGAAACACGCTGGAAAACCATGCATGACAACTTTAGAAGAGAATATAGGAAGCAGAAGACCAGCAAAAGTGGTTCTAGCGGGAAAACAACTAGAATGTACTGCCACTATCAAGAACTGCACCTTTTGAAGCCTGTCATGGAGCTGAGAGAGTAAGTATAACAACCTATATAGATCTCATAGAGTAATTTTTTTTTAATTGTATAACTCGTTTTTAATATTTTTTTAGGACTCAAAGCAACATGGACTCTGATAGTGATGAAAATCTTGATGAGACATTCCGGAAGAATCACAAGATGTGGAAAAGGCCCAACTACTGTTTGGCGATGATGAGGATGACACCCCAGAAACCACTTTAACAACCCCTGAACCTGAGTTGACAACTCAACACAAAAAATCCAAAAAGAAAAACGCACAAGAGCAGTCTCAGTAATTTGTTGATGTGGTTAAAAACTATTAGATACCCAGCAAAAGGACCTTGGTGAACATTGGTCATTTGGTTGAAACATGTCATATCCTGCTGCTGCTGGGTCAAGCTATGGCCCAGGTTTTGCTTTTCCTCCTCATAATTTCCCATCATATAACCATACACATGTTCAGGGAGAGGCATTTAAACCGCCTGTGTATAGGCAACAAACCCAACAGCCTCCCCTTCCCCCTCCCCCCCCCCCCCCCCTCGAGAAGAATCACAAAAATCAGGTTTTAACAGAGAAGAATCACAAAAATCAGGTATTAACAATTCTGATGCTCCTCCATCTTATCATGAGCTTTGAATTATATGCCTGAATACTTTCCCACATTTACTTATTTATGCATAACTGCATGTTCTTTAAATATTTGGGGGTCTGCACTGGAATCTGACCACATGTATACCTCCCAACCATCCCGATTCTGCGGGACCGTCCTATGATTTAAAGTAAGTCCCGGGGTCCCACAAATCTGGGCTCCACAGATCTCGGCTCCCCTCATTAGGAGTTTCCTCACTGCAGCCAGTAAGGATTTCTGCAAGCAAGACATCTCATCTTCTCCCTCCCCCCTCAAACTTATTTCCAGTCATTGGTTGCCAGGACCGCCAGCACCCTAGCAACCGATGACACGGTTCACGGGTGAGCACTGTGGAGGAAAGTGCCTCCGTGCAGAGCGGCTCTCCTTCCCAGCCCGGCCCCCTGACTCCTGGCAGTTCACATGGGAAAAGGGGGGCATTGAATGGTAGAGCCCCCCGTCCCATTGGCAGCACAAGTGGTTGCAGAGCCCTGTGTTTTCACTCTCTGAGCACTCCTCCTGGCTCTTGGTTAACACTGTGAATGGAGATCGGGTAATAGAAGTCCCTGCATGCAGCCCAGTGGGAAGATTCTGACAACTGGCCCCATTCCTGCTTCTGTCTTCTGTCACTATGCAGCGCCACTGTGATCCTCTACTGTCTCTGTAAAGTGTACACTATAATGCCTCTGTACTGATGGAATGTGCTTTGTAGAAGGTAAATGAGGGAATCTTTCCCACATCACTGCATGCATGATAACTCCTCACACCTGTCCCTTCTGTCCAGCTGCTCACTGTCTCTTCTCTCCCACTGCTTGTCCAGCTTTCACTACAACCGCAGCAGCCCCCTCCCCTCCTTCCCCTTCATCCTCTTCATCCTCAACCTTTCATGGTCCGCAATCTTTTCATATACTAGCAGGGCCGGTACTAGACTATTTTGCACCCTAGGCAAGACCAGCTAAAAAAAACTGAATGGCTTTGTGCAGTGTCATTAAATAATAGCACAATACACTCTTTGATCATAGATCCCAGTGTGTATTATGTGGCAATCTATCACAGTATTTTTTTTTTTTTTTATAATGGCACTTTTTAATTATTTCACTGTGTGCCATTATAAAAAAAATATATTAGTGGCGGAACACCAGGCCCCGATTGCAAGTGCGACCCTGGTTGTTCGGCCTGGATTGAGAGCATCATGGGCCTGGTGCGGATTTTGGTGGGCCCTGGATTATGAAGCCCCTTGCCCTGTATGCTACATTAAAATTTTCTCTACAGCCTTGCCTTTATTAACCACCACCTGTGCCTAAGCACTCCTTCCATCACCACCCACTGCAACTGGGACCCCTTTCCTCATTATCTACTGTGCCTGCAGCCTCCCTTGCCTTACCACCCATTGCACCTACAGCCCTCTTCCCTCCCCACTCAACATGCCTGGGCCCCCTCATCCCTCACTATCAGGAGATGGTCACAGACTGCATAATAGTGGTGGTGCATCCATAAAGGGCGCAGGAGCATCACCCCCTCTCTCCTGGCACCGCTCTATCACCATAGATAGATTCATGCATTGCATGAATCTATTTATGGTCGCCGCCCCCTATTCAGGTGTCCGGTCCCTTTTCGGGCGCCGGACACCTGAATTACAGCGACGGGGGGGGGGGGGGGGGTTTGGAAGCACCTAATTAGAGCCGTAGGCTCTAATAGGCACCCAAAAAGGTGAACAGCAGGCGCAATGCTGTGCGTTCGCTGTTCACTCAGCTGTGTGTTAGCAAAGCGAAGGAATTCGCTTTGCTAACACTGAACCGCCCCTCAGCCAGTCAGGTGCTCGGGTCTGTTACCTGTCACCTGATTGGCTGAAACATCAGGCACTGTGATTGGACGCCTGATAGAGAGGACGGAAGAAGACATCGAGGAGCGTGCAGGACACCGCTGCTGACCCGCTGCGAGACAGGTAGGTGCCAGGCGATGCACACTGACAGCATTTGATGGGGCACAGTAGCAGCAATTGATGGGCACACTGGCAGCAATTGATGGGTACATTAGCCGCGTTTGATGGAACAGTGGCTGCGCTTGATGGGCACAGTGGTTGCGTTTGATGGGCACAGTGGCTGCGTGGACAAAGCAGATCACATGGTAAAGAGTCTACGTCAGAGGCTCTTTACCGAAATCGGTGATGCGTTGTGTCAGACTGATACACCTCACCAACAATCGCTGTGTTACGCGCCTCTGCGGTTGCGTGATTGTGGCTTAACTTGCTGGACGTCATATGATGTTCAGTCAGGATAACTTAACCACTTTGTGCGCATCATTCTGCTATATGGTGGGTGGGAAGTGGTTAAAAATGTAAAAAAAAAAACAATTCTAAAAACTGTAAAACAACGAAAAAAAGAATATATATCTCTCTATATATATATCTATCTATATATAGATATATATATACATACACTGTATAAAAAAAAGAAGATAATTAAGGGTTTGTTCACACTTTGGTCTATGGAGAGTGATCGGCATTCGGATTGCTTTTCAGAGAGCATTTGGCAGGTGATAAAGAGGTGTTGTATTGCCTCTTCACCACCTGCTTTAACCACTTCAACCCCGCATTAGCATGCTGCAACCGTGTGCATGGCACACAGTTGGGGGGCACTTGCAGAGCAGCGCCAGTCACTTGAATGGGTTACATTCAACAGAGGGCATAATTCATGCCGCAGCTGTAAAGCAAAGCATTGTGGATACAGTATGTTTACACCCCCAGGTGCTGCCCCTGCAGCTAAAGGGGTAGTGGTAGAGGCACACTGGGGCTTCCAGATTATCCCCTGCAGCCATCATAATTTAACCACACCCACTTTTTGCCACGGCGTGCTATGCTTGCCACAGGTCAATCTCCACCCTAAATGTCCCTCATTCTCCACTTCAAAAGTTGGGAAGTATGCACATGGGTGTTCACACCCATGCAATCAGATTCCTGTCAGATTTTCAGTTGAAAGCACTTTGCCAATTGTTAGTATTTTTTGTAGAAAGCACAATAGATTGCTCTGACAGCCATCGCATGTGATTTGCAGCACAATGCCGCACACATCACATGCGATGTCTCTGCGATGCAAATTCAGCCATACAGTTTGTATGAATAAATTTGCCTCACTTTTGCACTAAAACAGTCAAGAAACATTTTGGTTTCTTTTGGGATCAGAACTGGAGTCTGACCACATAGGTGTTCTCAAACATGCGATCAGATTCCTGTCTGATGTCACACTTTGCTCTATTGGAGATGCATGCAAGAGAGAGAGATGCAATGTGGGTCAGGCACTGCAATTTCATTGGTTCACACATCACACAATTTATAAAAAAAAGGTTGAATGTTTTGGATAATACTTGAGGTTTCTACTAGTACTTGACAATTTTCTTACTATACTTGAAATTTTCTACTACTTGAATGTTTTATATTAAAAATAGAATATTTTGTTACCAAAGTCATGTTGCTATATTTGGTGCACTTTATATTCTGCACATGTTAGTTTATATTAACTGATTGGATCAGTCACATTTAACATTTTTTAAGTGCTCTTTTTTTGCATATGTTATGCAATACATTTTTTTTGCTATTTGAAGTATGTTGTTTTTTTTTATTGTGGATACTGGGTTACATGGGAATGGATCTTAGGAGTGGCCACATCAACAGTTTTAGTACATTCTGAGGAAAGAAGTACACACTGGTGCAACATAAAAAGGCCTGGACGTCCATGGAAGACAATAGTGGTGAATGATCACAGGACCCTTTCTATGGTAAAGAAAAACCCATTCACAACATCCAGTGAAGAACACTCTCCAGGAGGTGGGAGTATCAATGTCAAAATCTACAATCAAGAAAAGACTTCACATATGGTTCACCACAAGGTGCAAACCAGGGCTGTCTTTTCGCATGGGCACGCTGGGCAGTAGCCCGGGGGCCCCACCTGCCCAGAGACCCCAGCCGGGGCCGGACTGGCCTACCGGCATACCTCCCAACCGTCCCTGAATGGGCGGAATTGTCACACAAAGGGAGGGCTTTCCCGCACGTCAGTGGCATAGCGTGGGGGGTGCCGTGGCCCCAGGCGCGACATTTAGGGGGGCGCAATTTCATGCCAGTAGTGTCACTACTGGCTGCCTCCTCCTAATTTAATTTCCTGTGTCCCCCGCGCTCTGCCACCATGTCCAGTGTTTTGCGCCCTGTGATTGGGCGTATGGGGGTCATGTGCGGCGTGGGGCTGGCCTATCCGCGATCACGGTTGCTCCTGAAGTCCCGCCTCCGCACATGACCCCCATACGCCCAATCACAGTGCGCCGGGAAACAATGAATATGGCGGCCGGAGCACAGGGGAGACGAGCACTGGAGAGTGTGAGCCGCCGGGGCAGCTGTCTTCTCCTCCTCCTCCTCCTATCCTCCAGACCGATGCAAGACACCGATACGAGAAGGTGAGGAATGGATAAACACGGCGGGGGGGGGGGGAGAGAAGAGAGAGGCGCCGTATATGTAGTGTCAGTATAGGAAGACTAGGCAGGACAGTATAGTGTACAGTGTAGTATAGTGGTCAGTATAGTGTAGTGGACAGTGTAGTGTTGTGGATAGTGTAGTGGTCAGTGTAGTGTAGTGGACAGTGTAGTATAGTGGTCAGTGTAGTATAGTGGTCAGTATAGTGTAGTGCACAGTGTAGTGTAGTGGTCAGTGTAGTGGACAGTGTAGTATAGTGGTCAGTGTAGTATAGTGGACAGTGTAGTATAGTGGTCAGTGTAGTGGACAGTGTAGTATAGTGGACAGTGTAGTATAGTGGTCAGTGTAGTATAGTGGACATTGTGGTGTAGTGGTCAGTGTAGTGTAGTGGACAGTGTAGTGGTCAGTGTAGTGTAGTGGACAGTGTAGTGGTCAGTGTAGTATATAGTATTGTGGTCAGAGGCGTAACTAGAACCTTCAGGGCCCCGGTGCAAGAAACCACGATGGGCCCTCCTTCCACCCGAGCCCCGGCTTCCAATTTTGGGAGGGTGTCCATGAACATCCTCCCAAAACCGTGCTTCCCACATGACCCCTTGGACATGCATCCAGCGCAATCACATTGGCCCTTTACCATGTGATCAGCTGATCACATGTAAACAGACTGGTTATCCACAGCCCTTTCCTCACACGCTGTGTTTGTGTTAGGAAAGGACTGCCATTAACTGTCAAGAATGTCAGTAAATTGTTTACACTGATAATCAGTGCCCCAATCATCAGTGCCCATCACTTCCAACTGCAAGTGTTACCTATCAGTGCTCATTAATGCTGCCTATTAGTGCCCATCAATTCTGCCTATCAGCACCACCTATCAGTGCTCATTAATGCCACCTAACTGCGTCCATCAGTGCCACCTATCAGTACTCTTCAATTCTGTCCATCAAAGCCCATCAATACTGCCTGAGTTCTGCCTATCAGTGTTCCTCAGTGCCCATCAGTACCACATATCAGTGCCCATCAATGCCACCTATCAGTGCAGCCTTTCAGTGCACATTAGTGCCTCTTATCAGTGCTGCCTAACAGTGCTTATCAATGTGGCCTATCAGTGTTCATCAGTGCCTCCTATAAGTGCTCATCAGTGCCTCCTATCAGTGCCCATCAGTGCCTCCTATCAGTGCTCATCAGTGCCTCCTATAAGTGCTCATCAGTGCCTCCTATCAGTGCCCATTAGTGCCTTTTCTCAGTGTCCATCAGTGCCTTCTATCAGTGCCCATCAGTGCCTTCTATCAGTGCTCATCAGTGCCCATCAGTGCCTTCTATCAGTGCCAATCAGTGCCTTCTATCAGTGCCCATCAGTGCCATCTATCAGTGCTCATCAGTGCCTTCTATCAGTGCTCATCGGTACCTTCTATCAGTGCTCATCGGTGCCTTCTATCAGTGCTCATCAGTGCCTTCTATCATTGCTCATCAGTGCCGTCTGTCAGTGCTCATCAGTGCCTTCTATCAGTGCCCATCAGTGCCTTCTATCAGTGCTCATCAGTGCCCATCAGTGCCTTCTATCAGTGCTCATCAGTGCCGTCTATCAGTGCTCATCAGTGCCTTCTATCAGTGCTCATCAGTGCCGTCTATCAGTGCTCATCAGTGCCGTCTATCAGTGCCTTCTATTAGTGCTCATCAGTGCCCATCAGTGCCTTCTATTAGTGCTCATCAGTGCTCATCAGTGCCTTCTATCAGTGCTCATCAGTGCCTTCTATCAGTGCTCATCAGTGCCATCTATCAGTGCTCATCAGTGCCTTCTATTAGTGCTCATCAGTGCCCATCAGTGCTCTTCAGTGCCTTCTATCAGTGCTCATCAGTGCCCATCAGTGCCTTCTATCAGTGCTCATCAGTGCCTTCTATTAGTGCTCATCAGTGCCCATCAGTGCCTTCTATTAGTGCTCATCAGTGCCTTCTATTAGTGCTCGTCAGTGCCTTCTATCAGTGCTCATCAGTGCCTTCTATTAGTGCTCATCAGTGCCCATCAGTGCCTTCTATTAGTGCTCATCAGTGCCTTCTATTAGTGCTCATCAGTGCCTTCTATCAGTGCTCATCAGTGCATTCTATTAGTGCTCATCAGTGCCCATCAGTGCCTTCTATTAGTGTTCATCAGTGCCTTCTATTAGTGCTCATCAGTCCCTGCTATTAATTTATATCAGTGCTGTCTGCCTTCTCAGGACAGCACAGCTCTGAGCGGAGATCGTGTGTCATAGATTAATAGCACAGAGAGACTCCGGCGGCATTAATGTTCTATTTGTCGGTCCTCTCTGGCATGGATGAGAGAGGAGGACACACAGCTGATCTCACTGCTCCCCCTTCTCCCCCCTCCCCTCTCCTGTGTGTTCCGCGGGCACTCAAGTGTGAAGCTAAAGAGCTCATATTTCCCGCGGAGCACAGAGGAGAGGGGAGGGGGGAGAAGGGGGAGCCGTGAGATCAGCTGTGTGTCCTCCTCTCTCATCCCTGCCAGAGAGGACCGACAAATAGAACATTAATGCCGCCAGAGTCTCTCTGTGCTATTAATCTATGACACACGATCTCCGCTCAGAGTCGTGTGTGAAGATCAACCCCGCTGGGCCCCCCCACAGTGGCTGAATGCCGGGCCCAGTCGCAACTGCGACTGTTGCGACCCTGGTAATTCCGCCACTGATTGTGGTCAGTATAGTGTAGTGGTCAGTGTAGTGTAGTGGACAGTGTAGTGGTCAGTATAGTGTAGTGGACAGTGTAGTATAGTGGTCAGTGTAGTGTAGTGGACAGTGTAGTATAGTGGTCAGTGTAGTATAGTGGTCAGTATAGTGTAGTGGACAGTGTAGTATAGTGGTCAGTGTAGTACAGTGTAGTATAGTGGTCAGTATAGTGTAGTGGTCAGTGTAGTGTAGTGGTCAGTGTAGTGGACAGTGTAGTGTAGTGGACAGTGTAGTGTAGTGGACAGTGTAGTGTAGTATAGTGGAAGTGTAGTATTGTAGTCTGTATAGTGTAGTGGACAGTGTAGTGTAGTGGTCAGTGTAGTATTGTGGTCTGTATAGTGTAGTGGTCAGTGTAGTATAGTGGACAGTGTAGTGGTCAGTATAGTGTAGTGGACAGTGTAGTGTAGTGGTCAGTGTAGTATTGTAGTCAGTATAGTGTAGTGTAGTGGACAGTGTAGTGGTCAGTGTAGTGTAGTGGACAGTGTAGTATTGGGGTCAGTATAGTGTAGTGGTCAGTATAATGTAGTGGTCAGTGTAGTATAGTGGACAGTGTAGTGTAGTGGACAGTGTAGTATTGTGGTCTATATAGTGGTCAGTGTAGTGTAGTGGTCAGTGTAGTGTAGTAGACAGTGTAGTATAGTGGTCAGTGTAGTGTAGTGGACAGTATAGTGGTCAGTGTAGTGTAGTTCTCAGTGTAGTGGTCAGTATAGTGGACAGTATAGTGTAGTGGTCAGTATAGTGGACAGTATAGTGGTTAGTGTAGTGGTCAGTATAGTATAGTGGTCAGTGTAGTGTAATGGTCACTGTAGTGTAGTTCTCAGTGTAGTATAGTGGTCAGTATAGTATAGTGTAGTGGACAGTGTAGTGGTCAGTGTAGTATAGTGGTCAGTGTAGTTCTTAGTGTAGTGGATAGTATAGTGGTCAGTGTAGTGGAAAGTATAGTGGTCAGTGTAGTTCTTAGTGTAGTGGACAGTATAGTATAGTGGTCAGTGTACTTCTTAGTGTAGTGGATAGTATAGTGGTCAGTGTAGTGGACAGTATAGTGGTCAGTGTAGTTCTTAGTGTAGTGGACAGTATAGTATAGTGGTCAGTGTAGTGGACAGTATAGTGGTCAGTGTAGTTCTTAGTGTAGTGGACAGTATAGTATAGTGGTCAGTGTAGTGGACAGTATAGTGGTCAGTGTAGTTCTTAGTGTAGTGGACAGTATAGTATAGTGGTCAGTGTAGTGTGTAATGGTTAGTATAGGAATCAGGTAGGTCAGTACTATTGTATTTGAAGGGACTCGGGGAGTGATAAAAGTCCGCAGGTTAGGGGGGGGGGGCGCAAATTACTTGCCTTGCCCCGGGTGCTGACAACCCACGCTACGCCACTGCCGCACGTGCACACAGAATCCCGCAGCCTGAGGCTGGTTTTCTCACTGTGCGTGTGAAAATCTTCTTTGGTTGGACCTTCCGGCTGCTTGTCCTCATGGTGATTGGCTGCAGCTCATAGCAATCATCCTGTACTCACACCATGACTCACTCTGTGCGTGGGGGCCGAGTCAGTTGCCGATCTGTGCTGAAGATGAGGAGGTGCTTTCCAATAGAGTAGGGCAGGTCAGTGTGCGCCTGATAGAAAAGTTGCTGCAGTTAAGCTGTGACAGTGTCCTGACAGATGACAGACAGATTTCTGGTGAAGCCTGTGACCAGAAACTTATCAGATTATTGGAAGACAGAAGCTGGGCTCAGGCTGCAGACACAGAGCACCACTAGTTCTGTCTGCTTCATCTGTACAGGACTTTGCAGGAGATAAGGAGAGTGTGTGCTGAGAACAGGGAAGTGTTCTGTGTCTCAATCTGAATTGCACTGTTTATGCTTTCTCTCCTGAGCTCTCTGTCCACCCCCATTCATCCTGAATACTGCAATCTCCCCATCCACCCCCCCATCCCATCCTGTGGTCCCCCCCATTCACCCCCCATCCCAGCCATCCCCCCATCCACCCCCATCCCAGCCATCCTGTGATCCCCCCATCCACCCCCCATCCCAGCCATCCTGCGATCCCCCATCCTAGCCATCCTGCGATCCCCCTATCCCAGCCATCGTGCGATCCCCCCATCCCATCCATCCTGTGATCCCTCCATCCCAGCCATCCTGCGATTCCCCCAATTCCAGCCACCCTGCGATCTCCCCATCCACGCCCTATCTGCACTCTGCACATAGCTCATTCCAGAACCCTGCACTCATGTATGCAACTCATCCCAGAACCCTGCACCCTGTATATAACTCATTCCAGAACCCTGCACTCTGTACATAGCTCATCCCAGAATCCTGCACTCTGTACATAGCTCATCCCAGAACCCTGCACTTATGTATGCAGCTTATCCCAGAACCCTGTGCTCTGTATATAACTTATTCCAGAACCCTGCACTCTGTATTTAGCTCATCCCAGAACCCTGCACTCTGTACATAATGCACTCCAAACCCTGCATGCGTTTATCCTTTTTTTAAATGAATGTGCTGGGGTTCGTATGTATCCATGAGACTCTTACTTGCAAAACAATAATTAAAGCATATTTTATAGGTACAAGGAAGCCCGAGTTTTGCTTAATGATGCCCCGTAAGCTCCTCCCACTGTCAGAACTTTGACCACACCCACATTTGCAGCGGTGCGCTATGCAAGGTTACTTCCTTCCTCAAGTGTCCCTCATTCGGAAGTTGGTTGGGAGTTGGGAGGTACGCCTACCTGGATACCTGGAGATTTTCCGGTAGGCCGCCTGCCCTGGGGCCGCTTTGAGTTGTGGCTGCAGTGCTCTGCTCTTTCCCCCCTCTCCTCCTGTGTATCACGGAGCTGGCTGGGTCTGTGTTCGGCGGTCGCGCTGTAACAAGGTCCCGCCCCCCTAGACCGGCTCGTGTAATAGTAGATTGAATCAGTGTTCTGCCTATAACACGAGCCGGTCTAGGGGGGCGGGACCTTGTTACAGCGAGGCCGCCGAACACAGACTCAGCCAGCTCCGTGATACACAGGAGGAGATGTCCGCTGTGAGTGTGTTACCAGACGATGGTGAGTCTGTATTAATTGGCACAGTGATGCTGCATTCATAGGCACAGTGAGGGTGCAATTGTGGGCACAGTGAGACTGCATTCATGGGCACAGTGAGGCTGTAATGGTGGGCACAGTGAGGGTGCAAAATGGTGGGCACGGTGAAGCTGCAATGGTGGGCACAGTGAGGCTGCATTCACGGGTACAGTGTGGCTGCAATGGTGGGCACCATGAGGCTGCATTCATGGGCACAGTGAGGCTGCAATGGTGAGCACAGTGAGGCTGCATTCACGGGCACAGTGAGGCTGCAATGGTGGGCACAGTGAGGCTGCATTCACGGGCATAGTGAGGCTGCAATGGTGGGCACAGTGAGGCTTCAATGGTGGGCACAGTGAGGCTGCATTCATGGGCACAGTGAGGCTGCAATGGTGGGCACAGTGAGGCTGCAATGGTGGGCACAGTGAGGCCACATTCACGGGCACAGTGAGGCTGCAATGGTGGGCACAGTGAGGCTGCATTCATGGGCACAGTGAGGCTGCAATGGTGGGCACAGTGAGGCTGCATTCACGGGCACAGTGAGGCTGCATTCACGGGCACAGTGAGGCTGCAATGGTGGGCACAGTGAGGCCACATTCACGGGCACAGTGAGGCTGCAATGGTGGGCACAGTGAGGCTGCATTCATGGACACAGTGAGGCTGCATTTGATGGGCACAGTGAGGCAGCATTTGATGGGCACAGTGAGGCTGCATTTACGGGCACAGTGAGGCTGCATTCACGGGCACAGTAAAGCTGCATTTGAAGGGCAATTGTGTGTGATTGTGTAGACAGGGCCCCAGTGCACTGTATTGCCCAGGGCCTATAATGCTCTTAAGATGGCACTGGTGCAAACCATTCATAAGCCTGAACAATAGAAAAGCCAAATTAGACTTTGCCAAAAAAGATCTAAAAAAGCCAGACCAGTTCTGAAAAAGCATTCTTTGGACATATGAAACTAAATTAGTCTGTACCAGAATGACGGTAAGAAAAAAGTGTGGAGAAGGCTTGGAACAGCTCATGATTCAAAGCACACAATGTCATCTGTAAAACATGGTAGAGGCAGTGTGATGCCACTGGTCATTGGTGTTTATTGATGATGTGACAGAAAACAGAAGCAGCCGGATGAAAGAATTCTGCAGTGTTTAGACATATACTGTCAGCCCAGATTCAGCCAAATGCAGCAAAGTTGATTGGACGACGCTTCACAGCACAGATGGACAATGATCCAAAACACACTGCAGAAGCAGCCCTGGAGCTTTTGAAGGAAAAGAAGTGGAATATTCTGCAATGGCCGAGTCAATCACCTGATCTCAACCCAATTGAGTATGCATTTCACTCGCTTAAGACAAAACTAAAGGCAGAAAGACCCACATAGAACAACTGAAGGAAGCTGCAGTTATGCCGCGTACACACGGTCGGACTTTCTAGAAAGCTAGGTCCGACGTACTTGCCGCCAGACTTCCGGCGGACTACCGCCGGACTTTCTGAACGGCCGGACTTGCCTACACACGGCCGGACTTTCCGGAATCCGGTCTTCCCGACGGACTTCCGCCGGACTTTCAGAATGAACGGACTTTCCCACACACGGACAAGTCCGTTCATTTTGAACGTGACTCGGGTACGACGGGACTAGAAAAGGAATTCAATCTCGCCGCTTTTTTTGGCGAGATTGAAACCTTGCGAGCCCCGTCGCAGGCCCTTAGGTCTGGTATGGAACTTTAAGGGGGTCCCCCCCCCAAAATCCATACCAGACCTCGATCCGAGCACGCAGCCCGGCCGGTCAGGAAGGGGGGTGGGGACGAGCGAGCGCCCCCCCCCCCCACCTGAACCGTACCAGGCCGCATGCCCTCAACATGGGGGGGTGCTTTGGGGGAGGGGGCGCCTTACGGTCCCCCCCACCACAAAGCACCTTGTCCCCATGTTGATGAGGACAAGGGCCTCTTCCCGACAACCCTGGCCGTTGGTTGTCGGGGTCTGCGGGCGGGGGGCTTATCGGAATCCGGGAGCCCCCTATAATAAGAGGGCCCCCAGATCCCGGCCCCCCCACCCTATGTGAATGAATATGGGGTACATGGTACCCCTACCCATTCACCTAGGTAAAAAGTGTTAATAATAAAACACAACACAGGTTTTTAAAATAATTTATTAAACTGCTCCGGGGGGGTCTTCTTCCGTCTTCGGGGGTCCCTCCGCTTCATCTTCTCCCGGGGTCCGGTTGGTTCTTCTCCGCTCTCTTCTCCCGGTGTTCCAGTTCTTCGGCCGGCTCCTCTGCTGTGTTCAGGTAGCTCTCTTGCCAGCAGAGGTCCGGACTTCTGAGCTGCTGGGCTTCTTGTCTTCTCTTCTCTTCTCTTCTCCCAGATGTTGACACGACGCTCTCTCCGGCTGGACTGGTCTCTGAGGGCTGCGTTGTGACTTATATAGGCGGAGACCCCGCCCCCATATGATGTCACAGGCCCTGGGCATGCTGGGACTGTGACATTTTAGGGGGCGTGGTCGACCACGCCCCCTAAAACGTCACAGTCCCAGCATGCCCAGGGACTGTGACATCAAAAGGGGGCGGGGTCTCCGCCTATATAAGTCACAACGCAGCCCTCGGAGACCAGTCCAGCCGGAGAGAGCGTCGTGTCAACATCTGGGAGAAGAGAAGAGAAGAGAAGAGAAGACAAGAAGCCCAGCAGCTCAGAAGTCCGGACCTCTGCTGGCAAGAGAGCTACCTGAACACAGCAGAGGAGCCGGCCGAAGAACTGGAACACCGGGAGAAGAGAGCGGAGAAGAATCAACCGGACTCCGGGAGAAGATGAAGCGGAGGGACCCCCGAAGACGGAAGAAGACCCCCCCCGGAGCAGTTTAATAAATTATTTTAAAAACCTGTGTTGTGTTTTATTATTAACACTTTTTACCTAGGTGAATGGGTAGGGGTACCATGTACCCCATATTCATTCACATAGGGTGGGGGGGGCCGGGATCTGGGGGCCCTCTTATTATAGGGGGCTCCCGGATTCCGATAAGCCCCCCGCCCGCAGACCCCGACAACCAACGGCCAGGGTTGTCGGGAAGAGGCCCTTGTCCTCATCAACATGGGGACAAGGTGCTTTGTGGTGGGGGGGCACCGTAAGGCGCCCCCTCCCCCAAAGCACCCCCCCCATGTTGAGGGCATGCGGCCTGGTACGGTTCAGGAGGGGGGGGGCGCTCGCTCGTCCCCACCCCCTTTCCTGACCGGCCGGGCTGCGTGCTCGGATCGGGGTCTGGTATGGATTTTGGGGGGACCCCCACGCCGGTTTTTCGGCGTAGGGGGGTTCTCCTTAAAGTTCCATACCAGACCTAAGGGCCTGGGATGCCCCCCCGCGCTCGCCGCAATGGGAAAATTTGTTTTTCCTATTGCAGCGAGCGCGAGATGCAGTAACCTGCTCCTCCGTCGTATCTGGTCCTTCGGACCAGCATACAGACGAACGGGCTTTCCGTCAGGAACTGAGTCCGGCGGAGGTACGACGTAAAGATTTGAAGCAGGCTTCAAATCTAAAGTACGTCGGATTTCCGCCCGAAACGGTCCGTCGGAAGTCCGATGGAGACCACACACGGTCGGATTTTCCGCCGGACTCGGTCCGGCGGCGTCCGTCGGACTTTTGCAGGTGAAAAGTCCGACCGTGTGTACGCGGCATTAGAGTTGGCAAAACATCAGGATGTTCCAGACTTCAGGCACTCATTGCCAGTAAAGGATTCTAAACAAAATATCAAAAATGAACATTTTATTTATGATTATATTCATTTGTCCAATCACATTTGAGCCCCTAAAAATGGGGGGACTATGTATAAAAATGGTTGCAGTTCCTAAAATGTGTACTTGATATTTATATTCAACCCCTTGAATTAAAGCTGAAAGTCTGCACTTCAAATTCATTTGGATTGTTTATACAGAGCCGAAAGTATGAAAATTGTGCCTGGGTCCAAATATATATGGACCTAACTGTATATACAGTATACTGTTCTTATACCTTTACAGCCACAGTGACGTTTGCCAAAAAGGATTTGAAAATAGCTGCTGACTCCAAACATAATAGAGAAAAGGCTACATCCCAAGGGAAAGAAGGGAAACAGTGGTTTGGCTGCTATTCCCCCACCTGGGAACACCTGCAGCCCTTACGAAATCTGTTAAATAATGAGCTGAATTCAAGCTGAAAAAATCTGGATGAATTTCTGAAATATTAATCATTTGGCACAAACAAGCAAAAATATTACCTGTAAGCATTTTATAATGTGTATTGAAAAGAATCAATCCTCAGATAAACTGATAGATTAGATTGCAGAAGTGTCACTAAAGCTAGGAGCCCGCACAAACTTACTCTGTCTAGGATACAAATCACTTAGTCCCCTTCTCCAATGCAATAACACAAGAATATGGATGGGTGCTTATTTTCACAGGGGGTTCAGAGAATACTGTTTGAAATTTGTAAATCCCATTGAAGTCTATGTGGATTAGCAATTGTAGCGGTGTAGTTGCCACTCAGGGCCAATCCTAGGGTCACAGGCGCCTGGGTGCAGAAATATTTCTGGCGCCCCCACATGGGCATGATCATCTTACTAACTCCTCCCCTTTACTAATGTTTCTATGGCAACAACTCCACCTCTCCATCTGTAAGCCCCACCACTTTGCTTTGACAACTTGGTTAACGGCTTTGACAAGTCGAAATAAATGTTTTATTTATTGACAATTCTATGTCAAGTGCATGTAAATCAAATCGTGTAGCAGAAAAAAAACTTGGAATATAAATATGAACTGAACAATATTAAACTTTTGAACAGAAAATGAGGTAGCAGAAAATCTATAACTACAGATGCAAAATATGCAAGATAGATTGATTCTGTACTTTTTACATTTTCAATAAATATAATCACTAAAGTGCAAATAACAGATTTGCATAATGCATACAATCACAAAACAGTGCAAATATCAATTAAATAAAGTTAAAGCGGCTGGCTTCCCATCCTCCTTAGCAACCAGCCATATACAGTGTGTTTAAAGAGAAAAAAAAACAGCAAAATGCATGAAAACTGCATGCAAAAACAAGGGTTTAAAAGTGCAAAATGTGCCTGAAAAATGCATCAAGTGCAGCAGCATAGATGTGAACCTAGCCTCAGAGTGCTCTGATTAACCCCAAATAAAGTTCAGCTGTTCTTTCCTGACATTTTCTTATGCTGGCCATACACTATACGAAAAATCGGCCGAACACATTTTCGAAAAACGAACGTTCGACCGTGACCGCAAACGATCATGCCATCATGTAATGACCGATAAATTGTTCAGTTGAGATAAATAAATAATTTTTTGTTTGTTTTTTTACATATACCTAGTGCAGACAGTTCGGACGGGAAACACATTAACCTTGCAATTTATCGTACGTTCGGCAGAAATTTTCCAAACTTGCTGTTAGTTTTTTTCCACAAAAACGTCACAAACGATTATCGATTTGTGCCCATTAACTTGCCGAAAAACAAAAAAAGTGTCTATATGAACGATTTTTCGGCCGATTTTTCGTATAGTGTATGGCCAGCATTAGTCGCATCCTACAGCAAAAGCCATGGTCCACAGTGGCCTTCCAAAGCATCAGAGGGATCTCGTTGTTAAAAGTTATCAGTCAGGAGAAGGGTACAAAAGAATTTCCAAGGCATTAGATATACCATGGAACACAGTGAACACAGTCATCATCAAGTGGATAAAATATGGCACAACAGTATAATTAGTACAGTGACAGTGCATATTATTAGCATCGATCACTGTATTAGTGTCACTGGTCCCCAAAAAGATATACTGCAGCGGGGCAGCACATGCAGGCTCAGTCATGTGTGTATATATACATGATTGAAACTGCTGTGGTTTAGAAGAATGCTGCGTGCCCCTTCTGTACGTCGTTCTCCAGCACGGGGGTCTACTTTGTATGCAACGGTATTTTTCAACAAGATAAAGTTTAAAAAAAAATGTGATTGCATTTTGTGAATAACAGCAACCCCCAGGACCATAAAATTGCTATGTTTCTATAGGGTCCGGGGTTTAGTAACACTTTAAACTCCGGTGACTCCTACTCAAGGGTGCAGGTGGCTACAGAGCCCACCCATTGGCTTTTTAGCATCCACTAGAAAGGGAAAAGCACTGCCACACAGGAACTCAGCCCGAGAGGTGAGTAAACATGACGACTTCAGCCTGACTCCACCCAAGCCATGGTCCCTGATGCATTTCACCATCGGGACTTTATTATGGAGATCTGGCCTGGGTGGAGTTTTGAAGCTTTTTATAGACTTTTTGTTGATTCACCTTTTGGGCCGGGTTGCTGCGTTTCTCCCTTTTTGTGTTGTGAACACTTAGGGCACTTTCATACTGAGGCACTAGCGGCTTTTCAGCCGCTAGTGGGGGGCACTTTTAACCAACCGCTAGCAGCCGAAAAAAGGGTTAAAAGTGCCCGCAAAGCACCGCTGCCGATTTCAATGGCAGGGGCGCTTTAGGAGCAGTGTATAAACCGCTCCTCAGTGGCGGTGCGTCCATTAAGAGGGCACGGGTGCCGCTCCTTCTCTCCAGCCACCCCTCTGTGTATAATGGATAGAGTCATGCATTGCATGACTCTATCCATGGCCGCTGTAGCCACCCCCTATTCAGGCACCTGGCCTCTTTTCGGACACCAGGCGTCTGAATTACAGCAGAGGGGGGTGTTTTTGAAGCACCTGATTAGAGCCATAGGATCTAATAGGCTTCAAAAAAGGTGAACTGCGAGCGCAAAACAGTTCACCTAGGTGTGTTAGAAAAGCAAATGAATATTCGCTTTCCTAACACTGAACCACCTCTCAGGCAGTCAAGTGCGCAGGTCTGTTACCTGTCACCTGATTGGCTGAAACGACAAGCGATACGATTGGACGCCTATCGGGGGGGGGGGGGAGACGCATTGGGGACACAGGAGCCACTGTCTGACATGCTGCAGGGTCCCACCGCTCACCGCCGCCACCCGCCACCACCGAGACAGGGTAAGTGCTGGGCAGACGGTGAGGGGCTGTCATAGTGGCACAATTTGATGGGCACAGTGACAGCATTTGATGTGGCACTATTTGATGGGCACAGTGGCAGCGTTTGATGGGCACAGTGACTGCGTTTGATGGGCACAGTGCCAGCTTTTGATGGGCACGGTGGCTGTGTTTGGGCACAGTGGCTGTGTTTTGATGGGCACAGTGGCAGCTTTTGATGGGCACAGTGGGTGTTTATTGGGCACAGTGGCTGCATTTGATGGCACAATGGCTGCATTTGATGGGCACAGTGGCTGCGTTTGATGGCACAGTGGCTGTGTTTGATGGGCACAATGGCTTTGTCTGATGGGCACAGTGGCTGTGTTTGATGGGCACAGTGGCTACATTTTATGGCACATTGGCTGCGTTTTGTTGCACAGTGGCTGTGTTTGATGGGCACAGTGTCAACTTTTGATGGGCACAATGGCAGCTTTTGATGGGCAGAGTGGCAGCTTTTGATGGGCACAACAGTGGCTGTGTCTGATGGGCACAGTGGCTGTGTTTGATGGGCACAGTGTCAGCTTTTGATGGGCACAGTGGCTACATTTGATGGCACATTGGCTGCGCTTTATGGCACAGTGGCTGCGTTTTATGGCACAGTGGCTGCGTTTTATGGCACATTGGCTGTGTTTGATGGGCACAGTGTCAGCTTTTGATGGGCACAGTGGCTGCGTTTGTTGGCACAGTGGCTGCGTTTGATGGCACAGTGGCTGCGTTTGATGGCACAATGGCTGCGTTTGATGGGCACAGTGGCTGCGTTTGATGGCACAGTGGCTGTGTTTGATGGGCACAGTGGCTGTGTCTCATGTGCACAGTGGCTGTGTTTGATGGGCAATGTCATCTTTTGATGGGCACAGTGGCTACGTTTTATGGCACATTGGCTGCGTTTTTGGCACAGTGGCTGCGTTTTATGGCACATTGGCTGCGTTTTTGGCATAGTGGCTGCGTTTTATGGCACATTGGCTGTGTGTTATGGCACAGTGGCTGCATTTTATGGCACAGTGTCAGCTTTTGATGGGCACAGTGGCTGTGTTTGGGCACAGTGGCAGCTTTTGATGGGCAGAGTGGCAGCTTTTGATGGGCACAACAGTGGCTGTGTCTGTTGGGCACAGTGTCTGTGTTTGATGGGCACAGTGTCAGCTTTTGATTGGCACAGTGGCTGCGTTTGATGGCACAATGGCTGCGTTTGATGGGCACAGTGGCTGCGTTTGATGGCACAGTGGCTGTGTCTGATGGGCACAGTGGCTGTGTTTGATAGACATTGTCAGCTTTTCATGGGCACAGTGGGCATTTGATGGGCACAGTGGCTACGTTTTATGGCACATTGGCTGTTTTTTATGGCACAGTGGCTGCGTTTTATGGCACAGTGGCTGTGTCTGATGGGCACAGTGGCTGTGTTTGATGGGCAGTGTCAGCTTTTGATGGGCACAGTGGGCGTTTGATGGGCGCAGTGGCTGCATTTTATGGCACAGTGGGTGTGTTTGATGGGCACAGTGTCAGCTTTTGATGGGCACAGTGGCTGTGTTTGGGCACAGTGGCAGCTTTTGATGGGCAGAGTGGCAGCTTTTGATGGGCACAACAGTGGCTGTGTTTGATGGGCAGCACAGACTTACTTTCAAACAAGTTCCTTGACCTTCCTGGACCCTGGTGCAGTGCAGGGACAGGGAGCTACTCACTGTGACTCACAGCAAGGCAGGCGCTGCGCCGCAGCTGAGCAGCTCTGCTCTCTCCAGGAGGAGTACTGTCCTCTCTTCAGACCAGGCAGCTCCAGTTCCGCTACCTCTTAACCACGCTGTCTGAAGATAGAAGAGGTGGGCGAAGCTTGTTTACTAGCCGTGGAGGCGGCGTGCAAAGAATGCTGAGGCGGCTGCGACACGCTCTGAATGCTGGGGCGGCCGCGCGTCCCTGACTGACGTCACTGGTTGCTAGCTAGACGTGCGATTCTAGCAAGTGAAATGAGTAACCAGTGTGTGCAGTCAGCTTCGGCGCCCCTCTACTGCAAACAAATTACAGCGCTGGGGTGCGGTGCACCCCATGCACCCTGGACAGGATCGGCCCTGTTGCCACTAGTAACAGACAATCCACCAATTCACCCCGCTGCCAGACTTCATGCAACACTTGCAGAGACAATGAACAGTCTTTTGCTGGTTTTGTTTTTGTTTTATTGGGGGGTACAACTTGGTTGCGGAAAAGGGTATATTGGATGCCCATAGGATAGTTTAATTGCCATCATATTTTAGAGAATATACACACTAGCACATATTTAGAGCCAGAAGGTATGATGTGCATCTGTAAAAGTTATGTTTCTCCTCCTGCATCTCCATGCAGACTGTTGCTCCTTCTCTGCTCTACTCCCGTAGACTATTTGCTTCCAAGGATTCCTCATTCAATACCGTGTAGAGAATGAGGACACCACTTATGACCGTGCAGAAATGATGTTCCGAGAAACTTCTTTCCTCCTGCAGAAAGCTTCTCCTCAAGTTCCCTTCCTGCACAAACTTATTCTGAACTGAAGCAATGTCACATCTTCTTCTATTAAGGCAAGAAGGACCCACTCTGAATAAGTCCTTTAGCAGGTTCTGGTTGCTACTAGACCTGAGGCCTGCAGTACCTCTACCTAAAGGCCTAGTACAGTCGTTTAAAAGCTTTCTCATGGACGGCGGACTACTGTTCTCAGCCAGCCCAACTTGCAAATCCTGTGCTCTCAGGCCACATCGATTTGACACAGATCCCAACAGTCTCTCCTCTGATCCAGGACTCCCCATCATTCACCGTGTAAATGATGAAGACTTTGCTTATGACCGTGTAGAAGCAAAGTTCCCTCACAGACTTCCTGGCACATCCAGTCCTCCACTGTGGTAACACTCACCGACCTTTCACTGCCCTGAGTCCTTGATGAGGAACTTGACCGGATCATACGTTCCGGCAGCTTCACCTGCCCCTTCTGCTCCAGGAGTTCTTTATCACCGACTGTGTGGTGACAAAGAAAATGCCAATGACCGTGTAGAGGCAAAGTTCCTTCACAGATTCTCCCTGAGCCTCCTCCTGCGATCGGCGCACCCCTCCCAGATGAGGCTGCCCTCCTGCTGCTGCCTAGTATTCCATTCCTCACTTCACTCAGCCGACTTCTTCCCCCAAGTGGCATGTTACCTCAGCCTATATAGGAAGAATTTCTGATGCTTTCCCACGCCCAGGTGCTGTGTATAGGCTGCTGGCGAAAAGGAGTGCTGACAACATACAGTATTCCATGTGCTAGAGGGCGTTCCACCTATAACAGGTACACGCTATCGACAGTTGTCGCTGCAGTAAAACTTCCGTTACACTAGGTAACCACTTGTGACACCAGTGGCATACCAAGTGGGGGGCGGGCCGCCCTGGGTGGCACACACTGGGGGGTGTCAGGCCGGCGCCCCCCCGTGACTGAAGCTGTGACAGCGCCACGGGGTGGCTTTAGGCAGCGGCAGATAAGAGCATCAGGGAGAGGCAGCTACAGTGGCGATACAAAGGGGGGGGTGCGGGGTGACATCGCTGCACCATCCATCCCCTCCTCTCCCGGTCACTGGTGTTCTGCACTTCTCGATAGAACACCTGACGTCACACAGGCACAGCCGAGTGAAGCCGCCTTCCCCTCCTCTCTGTTTATGTGTACAGAGGGGCAGGGGACCTTCTGTGCATGTGCCGCCACGCTGATCTGAGGTACTGAATGGGGAGGGGGGTTTGCACTGAGGGGGGGTCAGCACTGAGGGGGGGTTTGCACTGAGGGGGGTCTGCACTGAGGGGGGGTTTGCACTGAGGGGGGTGTCTGCAATGAGGGGGGTTTGCACTGAGGGGGTGTCTGCACTGAGGGGGGTTTGCACTGAGGGGGGTCTGCACTGAAGGGGGGGTGTCTGCACTGAAGGGGGGTGTCTGCACTGAAGGGGGGTTTGCACTGAGGGGGGTCTGCACTGAAGGGGTTGTCTGCACTGAAGGGGGGTCTGCACTGAAGGGGGGTCTGTGAAACATGCAGGGGGTCCAGAGCTGTGGGTGGCTGTTTAAAGTAAAGGGGTCTCGAGATACAGGATGCTGTGTAATGTAAAGGGGTTCAGAGGTGCATGGGGATGTGTAATGTAAAGGGGTCCAGAGGTGCAGGGGGCTGTGTAATGTAAAGGGGTCCAGGGATGCAGTTGGGGAGAGGGGGTAAACAGTAGTAACAAAGAGGTATTGAAGGATGCAGAGGTATGCAAGGGGCACAGTGGTTTGTTTTTTACATGTTAACGTGGGGGGGGGGGGGTGCCAGATATTGGATCCGCCCGGGTGCCAAATGCTCTAGGTATGCCCCTGCTTTATACTACTCTCCTCCACACCAATATTTTCATACCCCAACGTGTTTAAGACCCACATGGTAGACAGTGTGTGTCGGTTACATGCACTTCTGCACTTCTTCCTCTTCTTTTAGGTTTGCGTGCCATTTATTTTTTTGAAACCCTGATTCAATGAATGGTGGGCAGCCTATTAATTCTTTTGGCTGCCTGCTTGTAGGATTTCCCTCCTCCATTTTCTCCATCCCTGCTCTAGGCAAACACTGGCCAAATAATGGTGTATTTCACCAAATATATAAAATGCAAAAGTGATGCACAAATGCATAAAAAAACTCCACTTACTCCACCATACAAGCTGCACATGTGGGTACAGTGTATTTCCCAAAATGCATCACTTTTACATTTTATATATTTGGTGAAATACACCATACATGCATGTATGGTGTTTAATCATATTTTTCTATTTTCTGCTAGGTTAAAACAATGGGATGGGGTTTGGTGTTTCAAGTATTATTTTTTTAGGGGTAAAAAATAAAATCTCTTGGATCATGATTAAGGAAAAATTGGCTAGTATCCTCCAGGACAAACAACTTTGCTTTGAAAAGGTTTGGAACCCATGGATTAGATACCTCCAATCTCTTTGATGGGTGGGGTGTCGGGGTGGTCGGCAGTCTGGGACATGGTGTTTGGCTGTATATCTTTTCTCTTCTCTTCTTCCTTTTCCTTTCTTTTCTTTCGTCTAGCTTTCGTTTAAACTCCTTATGGACACTTTGGTGTAGGCTTCAGGGCCTCCTCTAGCCTAGCTAAGTATAGAAGCATGGTGTTCCTCTACTTAGTACTGGAAACTTTGTTTAGTTTTACAGAATCTATTTTTATAGTTTTTTTTGTTTTCTCAAGAACAGTACATGCATTACAGCATGTGCAATTATAACCTCTGCAATACCTACCTTATATGGATGACCCCAACCTCTTCTCCCTGTGTTTTCTGTACACCTTTCTTCTACCCCTCAGGGCAAAGTTGGTTGAGGACTGCCACTTTAATATTGCTTAGTTGTGGTATGATCAGAATAAGATGGTTTTGTTATTTCTCAGTATAACACTGTTGCTTGATATTCACTTGTACAAATTTGTACCTTATTGTTTGTTTAAACTTCTTCAATAAAAATTATTGGAAAAAAAAAAGACAACCCCTAGACCAGGTCAGCAACTGGTCAATAGCGGGCTACCTGTCGACTGCGCATAAGTGACAAGTAGACCGGAAACAGGTCTGCCCGCCGACCCTCGCCATCTTCTGCTAACTGCCAGTCCTGAATGAATGAATGATTTGTAAAGCGCGGCAAATGCGAACTGAATCGCCTCAAGGCGCTAGGTGTGTTCTCTGTAGTCAGCTGCTAGAAAAGGAAGGTCTTTAGTTTTTTCCTGAAGGCCTGGTGGTTTTCTTCCATGCGGATGTTGGTTGGAAGAGCATTCCATTGTCGAGGTCCTTGGCCTGCAAATCTTCGTTCTCCCTTTGCTTTGTAGCGGAATTTGGGAATGATGAGGAGGTTTTGGTTAGCTGATCGAAGACTGCGGTTCGGTGTGTAGTGTTTTATTTTTTCCCGGAGATATAACAGAGCGTTTGCTTGTATGCATTTGTGGGTGAGGCAGAGGGTCTTGAATGTGATCCGATTCTTTACGGTTAGCCAGTGTAAGCTCTTTAGGGATGGGGAGATGGATTCCCAGGGCTTTTTTCCTGTTAACTGTTTAGTCCTCTCTCTGCCCTCAGCCTCCTCCGCTGTGCCTTTGGTCCTTCTCTCTCCCTCCCCTTTAGCCTCCTCCGCCACTGTCATCAGTGAACAGTGGAGAGTGAAAGGCAGCATAGCTCAGGACGGGGGGTGGAGGAGGAGCTGACCAAATGTACTTTTCTTGTTAACCTGCAGGTGGTTGGTTGCTAGGTCTTAAGCAATCAATCACCAGCTTGTTAATATGAAAAGTCACTTGGCTAGCTCCTGCCCCCTGTACAGAACTGTGTTGCCGGCCTCATGTGTGTGGGGGGTGATGTGAAGGGGCTGTGGACACTGTTATGGGCAGGGCCACCCCCAAAGCAATGTCCTCTACCACCCTTCAGATCACCCCCCCAATCCCTGTATTCTGAGCATAACGCTCTCCTGATCCCTGCATTCTAAGCGTAATGCACTCCTGAACCCTGCATTCTGAGCGCAGCGCACTCCTGATCCCTGCATCCTGAGCACAGCGCACTCCTGATCCCTGCATTCTGAGCATAACGCACTCCTGATCCCTGAATTCTGAGCGTAACGCACTCTTGATCCCTGAATTCTGAGCGTAACGCACTCCTGATCCCTGAATTCTGAGTGTAATGCACTCCTGATCCCTGCATTCTGAGCGTAACGCACTCCTGATCCCTGCATTCTGAGCCCAACGCACTCCTGAACCCTGCATTCTGAGCGCAGCGCACTCCTGATCCCTACATTCCGAGCACAGCACACTCCTGATCCCTGCATTCTGAGCGTAACGCACTCCTGATCCCTGCATTTTGAGCGTAACTTACTCCTGATCCCTGCATTCTGAGCATAAAGCACCGGTGAACCCTGCATTCTTAGCACAACACAGTCCTGATCTCTGCATTCTAAGTACAACACACTCCGGATCCCTGCATTATGAGTGCAGAGCACTCCTGATCCCTGCATTACGAGCATAACGCACTCGTGATCCTTGCATTCTGAGCGCAACGCACTCCTGAACCCTGCATTCTGAGAGCAGCGGACTCCTGATTCCTGCTGCATTCTGAGCACAGTGCACTCCTGATCCCTGCATTCTGAGCGTAACACACTCTTGATCCCTGCATTTTGAGCATAACTCACTCCTGATCCCTGCATTCTGAGCATAACACACTCCTTAACCCTGCATTCTGAGCATAACCTACTCCTGAACCCTGCATTCTGAGCGCAACACATTCCTGAACCCTGCATTCTGAGCGTAACACACTCTTGAACCCTGCATTTTGAGCAAAATGCACTCCAAACCCTGCATTGTCTTGTAATACTTTTTTTTATTGTCCACTGCATTTTCAATCTATATTTGGGGTTAACAATGTATCATCACCCACAGTAGATCACAAAGGCAGTACTTTTTGAACACGATGCAGGAAACATGCCTTTCTGGCATTGCGTTCTGGTGTGAATTGGCCCTAACAACAGGACACTGTGCCCGTGAATGGGGAGCAGGTGTGTTAAATTTGGTGTTATCGCTCTCACTCTCTCATACTGGTCACTGGAAGTTCAACATGGCACCCCATGGCAAAGAACTCTCTGAAGATTTGAAAAAAACAATTGTTGCTCCACATAATAATAGCCTAGGCTATAAGAAGATTGCCAAGACCCTGAAACTGAGCTGCAGCACAGTGGCCAAGACCATACAGCGGTTTAACAGGACAGTTTCCACTCAGAACAGGCCTCGTCATGGTTGACCGAAGAAGTTGAGTGAACATGCTCAGCATCATATTCAGAGGTTGTCTTTGGGAAATAGACGTATGAGTGCTGCCAGCATTACTGCAGAGGTTGAAGGGGTAGGGGGTCAGCCTGTCAGTGCTCAGACCATACGCCGCACACTCCATCAAATTGGTCTGCATGGTTACCGTCCCAGAAGGAAGCCTCTTCTAAAGATGATGCACAAGAAAGTCCACAGTTTGCTGAAGACAAGCAGACTAAAGACATGGATTATTGGAACCATGTCCTGTGGTCTGATGAGACCAAGATAAATGTATTTGGTTCAGATGGTGTCAAGCTTGTGTGGCCTGCAACCAGGTGAGGAGTATAAAGACAAGTGTGTCTTGCCTACAGTCAAGCATGGTGGTGGGAGTGTCATGTCCTGGGGCTGCATGAGTGCTGCTGGCACTGGGGAGCTACAGTTCATTGAGGGAACCATGAATGCCAACATGTACTGTGACATACTGAAGCAAAGCATTATCCCTTACCCCTTGGAGACTGGGTCACAGGGCAGTATTACAACATGATAACAACCCCAAGCACACCTCCAAGAGGACCACTGCCTTGCTAAAGAAGCTGAGGGTAAAGGTAATGGACTTGTTAAGCATGTCTCCAGACCTAAACCCTATTGAGCATCTGTGGGGCATCCTCAAACGGAAGGTGGAGGAGTGCAAGGTCTCTAACATCCACCAACTCTGTGATGTCGTCATGGAGGAGTGGAAGAGGACTCCAGTGGCAACCTGTGAAACTATGGTGAACTCCATGCCCAAGAGGGTTAAGGCAGTGCTGGAAAATAGTGGTGGCCACACAAAATATTGACACTTTGGGCCCAATTTGGATATTTTCACTTAGGGGTGTACTCACTTTTGTTGCCAGTGGTTTAGACATTAATGGCTGTGTGTTGAGTTAATTTGAGGGGGCAGCAAATGCACACTGTTATACAAGCTGTACACTCACTACTTTACATTGTAGCAAAGTGTAATTTCTTCAGTGTTGTCACATGAAAAGATATAATAAAATATTTACAAAAATGTGAGGGGTGTACTCACTTTTGTGAGATACTGTACATTAGGAAAATTGTTCATATTATGCTGATCACACCCAACATTATAAGTAGATCACTTTTGAATAAAGTGTCTTTTAAAATAAAAGTGTCAGTTCAAAAATGTACACCTGTAACACAAAAGTAAAGGTTTTAAATAGTAAAATGTACTTTTTGCCTGATAAGTAAAATAATATATATTAGACAAAGGTGCTAAATTATTTAGTGTGAATTATAGTTTACACGCAGCTCATGCATAATGCTACAAACCTATACTTGACAAGATACCAAAGGAATATGAAGCACTGCAACTGGACTGGAAGCACTCTATCAACACAAAAAGCAGACAGTCCATTGTTATGTGTGAGTGGAATATTTAATGTTCATCCTTTCCAGAAAAATATCTGGTCATGCTAATTTTTTTTATTTTTTTTTTTTTTTGCTTAGTGGCAAAAAATGTCAAAGTTATTCCAGCTGATAGTTGTCATGGAAACCATGACATCACCTGAGACATAGTGATACATAAAAATTCAAATGACTAGGGACTGGTTGCTAGGAGATCTGTACTAAGGAAATCATTGGGCAGACTGCCAAGGGAATAAAGTCTACATGAAACACGCAGCATGTTCGTGTTGTACGAAAAAAAAAAAATGAAGATTACCTCACGACTCATGTTACATGGAAAAAAAAATATTCTTACAACTGTTTAAGGAATCACTGTAGTTCTTTTTTTTGTTGTGCTGCGCTCAGTACTTCCAGCACAGCAACACATTAAAATGACAACTACAACAAAAACAGGAAAGTACATGACAGTGTGATTTGTGTATTTCCACAACATTTTAAAACAACATCCTACTCTTCAAATAGACCTCAGTTCTTCGTCTTTATTTACCCCAAAGGCTTCTTTCTTTTTTTGTTTTGAGCAATGGATGGAAGAGTTTGCCTGATGTAAAAAGTTATGATAAACCTGTACTTTACAGGTTCACCGTACTGTAGCCCTTAAAACCAAACTTCAGCTTAAAATAGAAGTATGGCCAAAGCTTTTTTGGTGATACTTCTCTTGTGGGACACAGGAATGCACTGAATTTTCTTCCCCTGTTACCCAGAGGCAGCTTTTAGTGGGCTATAGCTTGCTGCCAGCTGCCGTTACAGAGCTGCAATAGGCTCTGGAACAGTGACGGCCTGTCCATAAGGGGGGCAGGGGCGCCACCCCTCCCTAATCCAATGCGCCTAGCCCCTAATCTACATGCAGGGCACCGGACGCATGGATTTCAATGTTTTTTTTTTTAATGAAGCACATAATTAGAGTCTGAGGCTCTAATTGGCTTAAAAATAGGGTGGGCTCAGGGCGCAGCCCACCCAATTGTGTGACAATAGCAAATTAATATTCACTATTATCTTCCTGATTCTTCTCCCAGCCAATCAGGACCCACTTCCTGTTCGGCCGGGAGGAGAAGCCTCCTGGAGCGAAAAACAGCAGCCCTCCGTGTCATCTTCTTCCGTGTCATCTTCCTCCTCACGGTAAGGCCTCTAAACCCCTGCCTTCCCGTCCGTTTCCCGCGGGAGTGTCATCAGTGCGAGTGAGGTTGGCAGGTTTGTTTTCTGCCCCCCCTCCAAATATTGAGCACCAGCCGCCACTGCTCTGGAAGGGACCCAACAATATTATCAGAATCCACTCAGCTGCCTGATTGACAGCAGGCTCTGGGTCCCAGCGCACGACTGAGCTGGAGGGGCAGAGCAGAGAGCAGTGAGAGACAGTCACTGCTCTGCTCCAAGAAAACTGAGAACTGAGCAATCAGCCGTCATGTAATTGCTGAGTTTTCAGGCTTAGAGCTGATAGGGGACTAATGCTGCAGCATAGAGGTGAGTAAAGATGTGTAGCGTTACCCCCCACAGGAGCTGCTGGTGAAAGGGATCCCCCACCCTGCACAGCCAGGCACACCGCATTTTCATAGCACCATTGAGGCAAGAAACAGTCCAGTGCTTTGTTTTGTATTTTTATTAGGGGGTTTAACTTGGATAGGGAGAAAGGTAATATGGGATACCCACTTGACCGTAGAAGATCAGGGACAAACTTCCTCTGTACAGCAATTAACACTTCTCAGCTTACTCCAGCACAACTCTTGCTTGAAGATCTACAGCTCCCAGGACCAGCTGGCACTGTTGGATAGGTAGCAAATGCCCTTCACAGGCAGGGACTGCAGGCCCCTTGTTTGTGTACCAAAGTCCTAGTGCCCACCAGGAAGGGCGGTCCGTCCATTAGGGGCGCACGGGCACTGCCCCCCCGTCCATCTCCGTCTCCCCTATCCATGCATCCGGGCCCCTTTCAGGACACATGGATTGCAATGTGGAGGGGCTTTTTTTTTTGAAGCACCGATTCAGAGGCTCTAATAGGCTTCAGTATAGCCCAGATAGGAAGTAATTGTGTTGCAAGTTTGAAAATGACATGCTAAGCTCTTGCTAGACTTGCCAGGCTTCACAAGTCTGTTGCACAATTGCTGCAAGTCCGCATTGCATGACTTCAGATCAACTTTCTTTGCAAACATTCTGCAAGTCTGCTGCAAGTTCTGGTTCAGTTATGTTGTGTAATAGTCATCCCGCCAGAGGGGTCACTGTGGCTGAATTTTCATCATTGCTCCCTGCTGTGTGTAAGGATTTTCTTTAATTGCAGACATCCCAATCTGCAAAAACTCATTTCAGGGAGGTGGGCGTGGCTTAAACTGTGCTACATATTGAGCGTGGCTTAAATGGGGTGTGGTTTTCTAGAGTCTGAGATGGCTTACATAGTGAAGAATGTAGTAGTAATGTTAAATAGGGACTGTACAGTGCGGAGTGTATGGCGGTGGGTAGTATGTGCAGGAGAGGAGTGTGGAGTGTATGTAGGTGGGTATAATGAGCATGTGAGGAGTGTGGCGTGTACAGCGGTGAGTAGTATGTGCAGGATGGTGTCAGTAGGGCAGTGGACGGTGTCAGTAATTCTTTATTGTTATTATTATTTTTTTTACAATTTTATTTTTTAATTATTTTTTACATTTTTTGTTTATGTTTTTGTTTTTCACAATGATTGGGGGTAGTGGACGGTGTCAGTAGAGCAGTGTGTCAGTAGTTTTTGGTTTTTATTATTTTCTCTATTATTTTTTACAATTTTGTTGTTTATTATTTTCACAGTGCTTCTGGGGAAGGGGTGGGGAGTATGTGGCAGTGTAGGTGTCAGTAGGGCAGTGGATGGTGTCAGTAGTTTTTATTTTTACATTTTTTTTACAACTATTTTTTTTTCTCTTAAATGCTTTTTGGGGGGAGGGAGTTGGGGCAGTAGACGGTGTTGGTAGGGCAGGGGGTGGTGTCAGTGGTTTCCTATTTTATATTTTTTTTTATAATGACTTTTTTTTATAATTTTTGTTTACAATTTCATTTTTTTTATATTTTTTGCATTTTTTTTAATCAACCCTGTTTGGGGGAGGGGGGGGGGGGGGGGGGGCTTTGGTAAGATATCAGGGGTCTGCATAGGACCCTTACATCGCCCCTTTGAGACAGAGAAAGAGGCTGAGGACATTGATTCCCCAGTCCCTTTCTCAGCATTGAAGATGACTGGACAGAAGACAGCGGCTCCTGTCTATTTATAAACTTAGCAGAGTAACACACAGGTTACTCTGCTCAGTTTTCACAGGACACAGGAGTGATCTCGCTCACTGGGTCCAATTTAGAAAAGGCCGCTCTCCATTCTGACTGATCCCCACAGCCGGCAGGAGAGGAGGGAAGCCAGCTGTGGGGGGTGGAGGAGGAGGACAGGGAGCTGGAGAAGAAGAGCGGGAGAAGGACACGGAGGGGGCTGGAGGAGGAGGATACAGGGAACAGTAGGGGATGATCGGTGCAGCAGGAGGGACAGCTGTGATCACCGATCTCCCTGTATAGCCTTTTAGCCGTCAGCCGCGGGAGGGAGAGAAGGAGAAGTGTATGTCGACTATACAGGGAGATCGGTGTTCACAGCTGTCCCTCCTGCTGCACCGATCATCCCAGACTGTGAACCAGGGGACCCTACAGGATCAGCCCTGCACCCGGGACATTGGGCAGCACTTGCGGGTGTCCAGGAGCCGCCCCCAAAATGCGGGAGACTTGAGATGTCTGTAATTGTTGCTGGGGCATGGTGTGCAGAGAGGTGAGTGGTACCCATAAGATCTGATATGGAGTTCAGAGAGGTAGAAATCAAGGAGTGACTAACCCTAATATCCCATTGATGGAGCACAATTGTATATATGCTAGCAGCTCACCTTAAACAAAGACCACAACAGGTCTAGTGGCGCTTTTAAGGAGAGTGGACTGGAATGTGATTTTTCATAAAGGATCCATATATTAAAGCCTTGTCAGACCAGCTGTGGATTTCGATGCAGGCGAGGAGAGGAAAGTGAAACGTGCACTGCCATTAAGGATTTGTATACCAAAGTGCCACTAGACCTGTTGTGGTCTTTGTTTAAGGTGAGCTGCTAGGGCACACCTGGATGGTGGGAACAATTGGGTTCACAACTTTCAAGAACTGTTTTTTGAGCACGTGATCTTCACATCTCATCACATTTTGATTCACATGCACTTTATTATTTGGGACTTATTTTATTGTTTTTTATGTAAAATCAGATGAATACCTGCTTTTGATTCGAGCACTCTAATCACTGTTTCACATATTATTGCATATAATTGTATTTTTTTTTTTGTTTTTTTAAATTAGGGATATTTGTCTTTTTGCTGTTTAGCTTCTTGAATTAGTGCACATTATCACTGTTTCACATAGTATCACAAATTACTGTAATTTTTTGTTTTGTGTGTGTGTGTGTGTTTTTTGTATCTTTTTTATTGTTTTTGAGAATGTTCTTTTTCATATTATAAATGTTCTTTTTTATGTTTTGTTAAATGTTCACCCCAATAAAAAAAAAAAAAATAACTAAGATGTAATCCAGTGTTATGTATTGATTTTATTCAAATATTTTAATAAATGTTTTTATAAAGATTAGTTTTGTCTTAATGTACTATTCAGTGAACTGAGGTACATTTTTTAGGGAAATGGTAAAATATAGGCCAAAAAAGCTAAAATATTTCAATGAGAGCTGTTTTTTTTTTTTTCCTACTTCAGCCACTTTGGCTTAGATTTTGCAATTATTCTGACCATTCACCTCTTCACTTATTAGTAAATAGACCCAATAAAACCAGACACTTGGACAAACAACAAGAAAAACTAGTGTGAAAGATAATAATGGAAGATTGAGGGATTAAATAAGATTGCTGCCATCTAAGTACCGGTGAATCACCAGCATAGGTGTGTGTAACCTATTGTATTAGGGTGTGCACTCCAAAGATCAAACACACATATGTGTGTGTGATATATATTACATATACATACAGACACACACAGACACTCTTATGGTAGAGTTGGTACAGTGAAAGAGAAGTACAATAGCACTTCATGAATGGCAGAACTGGTCAGAGGGAGATATTTCCCATCTCCCTGCCTGCATACAGAGCGATAATGCTAATGCACTTGGGGTGATTAGGATGTGCCCAGGCACAGCATACTTGCTCAATATGAAATACTGACCTTAGATCGAAGCCCGTGTAGCAGTCCCTGTACACCAATCCGGCCGGCGACATCGCTCCCGGAGTTACTTCCGAGTATCACGGGCTCCAGTACTGTACTTGGCGTGCGGGAGCCGTCAGTAACGGCACTCTAGCTGAAGCAACGGCACGGTGCCATTGCTTTTGTGCCGATGACAACGGCATATGCTGATACAGGGGATATCTCCTAAACTGTGCAGGTTTAGGAGATATCTGGGTAGCTACAGGCAAGCCTTACCATAGGCATTCGGTGGTGTACTGTTTCTAATACACTTCAGGTGGTGTATTAATATATATACAGTCTAATATATATATCTCTATCTATCTATATATATCTCTATATCTATCTATCTATCTATCTATCTATCTATCTATCTATCTATCTATCTATCTATCTATCTATCTATCTATCTATCTATTCTCTGCATTCAGTGTAGCCTATATATACAGTGCATTCGTGGTGTATAGTTTCTAATACACTTCAGGCGGTGTACACAGTATACACTTCTGGTGGTGTAAACAGTATACAATACAGTGCAGCCGTTGTACAGTTTCTAATACAGTGCAGGCGGTGTACACAGTATCTAATACAGTATGTACAGTTTCTAATACACTTCAGGCGGTGTACACAGTATACAATACAATGCAGCCGTTGTACAGTTTCTAATACACATCAGGCGGTGTATTAATATATATATACAGTCTAATATATATATATATATATATATATATATATATATATATACTCTGCGTTCAGCCTATATATACAGTGCATTCGGTGGTGTATACTTTCTAATACACTTCAGGTGGTCTACACAGTATCTAATACAGTGTGTACAGTTTCTACTACACTTCTGGTGGTGTACAAAGCATACAATACAGTGCAGCCATTGTAGTTTCTAATACAGTGCAGGCGGTGTACACAGTATCGAATACAGTGTGTACAGTTTCTAATACACTACTGGTGGTGTACACAGTATACAATACAGGTCAGCCATTGTACAGTTTCTAATACAGTGCAGGCGGTGTACACAGTATCTAATACAGTGTGTACAGTTTCTAATACACTTCTGGGGGTGTACACAGTATATAATACAGTGCAGCCATTGTACAGTTGCTAAAACAGTGCAGATGGTGTACACAGTATCTAATACAGTGTGTACAGTTTCTAATACACGTCAGGCGATGTATTAATATATATATATATATATATATATATATATATATATATAGATAGATAGATAGATAGATAGATAGATAGATAGATAGATAGATAGATAGATATACAGTCTAGTATCTGCTTTCAGTTTAGCCTATATATACAGTGCATTCGGTGGCGCATACTTACTAATACACTTCAGGCAATGTACACAGTATCTAATACAGTGTGTACAGTTTCTACTACACTTGGGTGGTGTACACAGTAGTATACAATACAATGCAGCCGTTGTACAGTTTATAATACAGTCCAGGCGGTCTACACAGTATGTAAAACAGTGTGTACAGTTCCCAACACACATCAGTGTAATACAGTCTAGTATATATATATATATACTCTGCATTCAGTGTAGCCTATATATACAGTGCATTCGGTGGTGTATACTTTCTAATACACTTCAGGTGGTGTACACAGTATCTAATACAGTATGTAGAGTTTCTACTACACTTCTGGTGGTGTACACAGTATACAATACAGTGCAGCCCTTGTACAGTTTCTAATACAGTGCAGGCAGTGTACACAGTATCTAATACAGTGTGTACAGTTTCTACTACACTTCTGGCGGTGTACACAGTACACAATACAGTGCAGCCGTTGTACAGTTTCTAATACAGTGCAGGCGGTGTACACAGTATCTAAAACAGTGTGTACAGTTTCTAATACACTTCAGGCAGTGTTTTATTATATTATATATATATATATATATATATATATATATATATATATATATATATATATATATATATATATATATATATACTCTTCATTCAGTGTAGCCTATATATACAGTGCATTCTGTGGTGTATAGTTTCTAATACACTTCAGGCAGTGTACACAGTATATAATACAGTGTAGTATGGATTTGCAAAACAAAAAAGACATCTTGTCCAGAAGGCCAGCAAGGAGAGGCAGATGCTCACAGGCTACTAAAAGAGGGTAAGCAGCCTCTGTGTCTACAGTCAACAATGGTGGTCGTGGACATGGTGCATCCTCTGCAGGTGGCCGTGGGGCACCCTTGCCCTTTTTTTCTGCTGCTGGCCGTGTTTTTGAGCCACAACATGCAGAAGAGTTGGTGGAGTGGATAACAAAGCCGTCTTCATCCTCTGTCACCCAGGCTTGGAGTATTTTATCGAATTGGTATTGGAGCTGGGAGACTCTAATAAATGCACCACCTCCTTTAAATATGACAAAACAATGTATACCCAAAGAGCACAAAATTGGAGTTTTAAAGTGCAGAAAAATCAAGCAAAAAGCAAAATTTACTAAAAATATAGAAAATTTTATTACATAGATATTATAAAACAATTTGTAAAATTTAGGCCATATCGACCCAATGGTCAAGGTACAAAAGTGTGATTGCCTCTACATGTTTCACCACAAAAGTGGCTTCTTCTGGAGCACGGAGGAGTCCCAAGATTTATTCGACCACAGTGTCGGTTAATTGCTGCTCGAGGATAAGCAGCAATTTGAAGGCTCCGATGTTGGTTCACAGGTTGAGGAAGGGAGTAACGTGAGCCTAGAGAGAGGGGGTGCCACAGAAGGACAAGAAACTGGCAGTCATGTTCCCCCAGCTGCAGCATACTGCCAAGTTTGCTCCAGTGATGAGGAGGGAGGGGATGATGAGGTCACTGACTGTACTTGGGTGCCTGAGAAAAGAGAGGAGGAAAAGTGAGGAGGAAGCACAACTCCAATGAGGCAGGATGTCCTCTAGGGGGCAGCTTAAGGGCATCCACCCTATTGCATCACATTGAAAAGCTCCGCAGGTGCAGGGAGCTGCTGACTCCCCACTAACTTTTAAAAGTTCCTTAGTGTGGCCCTTTTTCGACACGTGTGCAACAGATCGCACCGCTGCTGTTTGCAACATATGTCTGAAGCGGATCAAGCATGGCCAGAACAGCAGCCGCTTGGGCACCACATGCTTGACCAGACATATGACGACCTGCCATGGAGTCCGTTGGCAACAGCACTTGAAAGACCCATATCATAGAGAAAGGCGGACGTCTCCTTGCTCCTCATCTGTGATCTCCAACCCTACTATACCTCCAGTCATCTTAAAAGCCTGCACTGAGGGGAATGAAGGTATAGCAATAGGTGTCCCAAGTACTTCCAGTCAATTTTCTAGCAGTACACCACCAATTGATTTTAGCAGGCAAATTTCCCTACCCCAGTTGCTAAACTGTAAAAAGAAATTCGGTCCCAGCCATCCACATGCTCAGTGTCTAAATGCTAGCTTGGCCAAATTGCTAGCACTGCAATTGCTGCCTTTTCAGCTGGTAGACTCAGCCTCCTTTCGTGAATTTGTAGAATGTGCTGTACCACAGTGGCAGGTTCCAAAACGCCATTTCTTTTCACGGAAGGCCATTCCGACTCTCTACCGGCATGTGGAAGGCAATGTATTGGCTTCGTTGGACAGGGCGGTCAGCAGTAAGGTTCATATTAGCTTGTTCCACCACCATATTAAAAGCTAGTGGTGATTCTGCTACATCACTCTCCTCCACCCTTCCTCTTCTTCTTCCTCTATGGCCTCTTCTGCAGATTTGTCCTCTGAACCAGCAGTGCTCCCTAAGTGTTCAAGGTGCTATGCAATCAGTCAGGTTAAAAGATGCCATGAGGTGCTTGAGTTGGTCTGCCTAGGGGACAGGAGCCACACTGGGGCAGAAATTCTGTCAGCTCTGCAGGGGCAGGCTCAGAGGTATTTGAGGTATTTGAGGCCATGCCAGCTTTAGCCAGGAATGGTTGTATGCGACAATGGCACCAACCTTCTCCCCGCCCTCTGACAGGGACACTTGACCTATGTTCCATGTTTGGCACACTTCCTAATTCTGGTGACGCAGCATTTCTTGACCAGGTACTCAGGCTTACAAGATCTCCTGAGGCAGGCCAGAAAAGTCTGTGGTAATTTCTGCCGGTCATACAATGCCAATGCTCGGCTGGCTGACATTCAAAGGGAATGCAACCTGCCCACCAACCGCCTCATTTGTTACATGCCCACCAGGTGGAACTCAACGTTGGCAATGCTGCAGCGGCTGCACACACAATAGGGCCATCAATGAGTACCTGTGCAAGTACTTTCATTCAGTCAGAGGAAGAGCGGTGGAGAAGCTGATCGATGCCTTTAAATAATTTTTTAGTCCTCAGCGCCAAGGTCTGATCGGTTCAAGCAACCATCGCCAGCGTCTGCATTATATGTTGCAGTAATATTTAGGGCAAGAACAGACTTGGAGACCTTTCCAACAGAGCATCCACTGGGTTACTGGGTCTTGAGGATGGACCACTGGCCAGAACTTGCTCAATATGCAATCGAGCTACTGGCCTGTCCTGCATCCAACATGCTTTCTGAATGCTCATTCAGTCATTCAGTGCTGTTGGAGGCTTTGTAATTGATCAAAAAGTTTGCCTGTCCACAAACTCCGTTGATAGGCTCACATTTATAAAAAAAGAATCAGTCATAGATCAGCAGCTATCAAGCACCTGATGCTGATGTAACTGATTGAATTTGCTAGGGAAAATGTGCAGCAAGTTCACAAGATATACAATTCAATACTGCCACAAAAGCCCAACCAGGTGTGTTACAACAGTGAATCAATATTCGCTATTAAAACACCGATCCTCCTCCTGGTCAATCAGGAAGTGGGTTTTGACACCAGTCAAACAGGCGATCCTATTGGACCTCTAGAAGGAGGAGCTGGAAGCCGCCATGGAGAAGAGGACTCGGAGCTGAGCCGCTGCACCACACTGCCTGCCACCCGCCACAATGGGGTAAGTGCCGGACCGACTGGCAAACAGCGGGGGTGTGTGTGTGCCGCTCGGGGGGGTGGGTGGTTGCTTGCCCCCCCCCCCAAAAAACACCAGCAGCGAGTCCACAGCTGTCCTTCTGTGGCTACCAATCCCAGCACCACCACTTTAGGCACTGCCAGCCCACCAGGCTGAAGCTGCCCCTTTCTCCAGCCCCCTTGGCTAAACTTTCACAGTCCTCCCACACTGACTCTGCATCCATCTCAGACTGCTCTCACCCAGTCCTCTCAGGCATGCCTCTGAGTCCTCCCCGACTGCAACACTCACCAGCCTACCTGGCTGTCTTCCTCCCTAGAAATTTGCCCAGCAGTGTTCTCCTGCTGTCCTTCCCCTGCTCCCATGCCTCCATGGAGGGAGAAAAGGTGTGCTTTGCAGCCCCACAGTTGACCTTAGACAGCACATAGGAAGAAGTGACAGAGTACTATCCCAAATGCAGAAAGTCAGCTTCTGGTAAAAAAAAAGTACCTAAAACAACCACATAGAACCCATTTTGTATTGGTACTGACACCCCCCCCCCCCCCATCCCTCAAAGACCAATAGCTTTAAATGGTGATTAACCACTTAAGGACCGGAAGGATTTGCCTCCTTAATGACCAGGACGTTTTTTGCGATACGACACTGCATTGCTTTAACTGACAATTGCACGATCATGCAAAGTTGTACCCAAACAAAGTTGATGTCCTTTTTTCCCCACAAATAGAGCTTTCTATTGGTGGTATTTGATCACCTCTGTGGTTTTTACTTTTTGCGCTATAAAAAAGAAAAAGACTGACAATTTTGAAAAGAAAAACTATATTTTTTACTTTTTGCTATAATAAATATCCCTCAAAAAAAGTCTTCATCATTTTAGGCCAATATGTATTCTTCTACATATTTTTGGTAAAAAAAAAAATCACAATAAGCGTATATTAAATTGGTTTGCGCACACGTTATAGCACCTAGAAAATAGGGGATAGATTTATGGACTTTTTATTATTATTATTTTTTTAGTAATGGCTAGTAATGACTAGTAATGGCGTTGATCAGTGATTTTTAGCAGGTCTGCTACATTGCGGCGGGCAGATCGGACACTTTTGACACTTTTTTGGGACCAGTGACATTTATACAGGGATCAGTGCTATAAAAATGCACTGATTACTGTGTAAATGACACTGGCAGGGAATGGGGTTAACACCAGGGGGCGATGAAGGGGTTAAGTGTATCCTAGGGAGGTGTTTCAAACTGTGGGGGGATGGGACTGACAGGGAGTACAGAGAGATCGCTGTTCCTAATTACTAGGAACAGACGATCTCTCTGAACTCCCCTGACAGAAAGGGGATATGTTTGTTTACATTGAATTGATAAATAAATGGTCATCAAATACTTTGTGGGTGTTTAGAAAGTGCTTATTGCTCCTGGAGGACTATTGATTATCCCACATACCCAGATAGCAAGGATCACTTGCCACAAATTTGTGGCAGTGTCAAATTGTAAGTCTTGTTAACTTGCTGCAGATTTTCACTGGCAGGTTATACACTTGCAGAGCACTTGAAACACAAGTTCTAGTTGACACTTTTTCAATTTGTAGCAAATTTGCATGGCAAGTCTCCAGCAAGAACAAAGTTGCAGTGGGGAGTCTACGGCAAGAGCTATGCAAGTCTACAGCATGACAATTCAGCCACAGTGACCCCTGTGGCGGGATGACTATTGCACAATATAACTGAACCCGAACTTGCAGCACGCTTGCAGAATGTTTGCAAAGAAATTTGATCTGGAGTCATGCAATGCGGACTTGCTGCAATTGTGCAACAAACTTGTGAAGACTGGCAAGTCTAGCAATAGCTTAGCAAGTAATTTTCAAACTTGCAGCACAATTGCTTGCTATCTGGGCACCCCAGTGTGCATCTGGAGAGCTTTGGTCTGGCATTATTATTTTTCTTATTTATCACAGGTACTAATATAGCGCTGTCAATTTACACAGCGCTTTACATATATATTGCACATTCACATCAGTTGCTGCCCTCAAGGAGCATACAATCTAAGGTCCCTAACCCTTCTCCATACATACAACTACCAATTTAGACAGGATCCATCCAATTACCCTACCAACAAGTCTTTGGCGTGTGGGAGGAAACTGGAGTACCCGGAGGAAACCCAGACAGACACAGGGAGAATATGCAGACTCCAAGCAGGTAGGGTTGTGGTTGACATTAAAAAAGTATTAAAAATGCAGAAAAACAGTATGTTAATGCTATGCTAAAGCTACTTAAAGCTCTGTAGCCATGGACAAGCTTTAGCAAGCATTTTTACATTTTAGATGTGTAAGTATGGGCCGTAAGTATCAAGTGATCATCCTTACTCAGTAGGTTTGTTAGATTTTCTTTCACAACATTCTAGCCTACAGCTTGATAATAGTTGCACATACGGCAGCGCTTATTTCCAGCTAACAGCAATGTTACACTTTTTACTTCCAGTAGCATAATATAACAAGATGTTTTATATCTATCTCTAACACCGAACCCTACATGTACTGCTGAACTAAGATCCCTCTTTAAATACAGTTTTTATTTTTATTTTTAACATCGAGCTCCAGGAAACGCATCTGGGAAAGTTTCATAGCTCCAGCACTATGGCAGCGATCCAAAGATAGCTAGTTACACTGGCATGTTTGCATAATTTGGCAGGAATTGATTCATGTATTTTATTCTTTTTTTTTTTTTCTTCAATGATACAACTATTTGGCTCAACTGGGGATTAATCCAGCTTCATCCGGAGATTTTATTTTTCTTCAATAGCCAAACAATCTTCCTCTTGGATAGAATCCATTGCTTTATTTCCATTACAACTCTGTCAATGCTGGTTTCTTAAGACTAATATGCTGTGTGTTTGTGTTAAAAATGAGCGATGATTTACAATTTATATATCTTCATAATGCCTAAAAGGGGTCTCCGTGCTTCTTAGCAATTTTAGAGGTCAATAATGGAAAGTAAAGGAATACACTTATATACAGAATGGATGAGCAGAAGTGTTTATATAAGTCTATAAATACACATTGTATCTACATTACATAATGCACACAGGGCTTTCTTCCATTATTGCCTAATTAAAGAATGTAATTGTTTGCTTTATGTCTTTCTTGGCTTATTCTTTTCCACCAGTAAGAAATATCCATTAACATCAAATAATTCAGTCAAGAAATTCATCCACTTATGGTAATACCATGTAGACTTATTTATTTTTACTCATATAAATGTATATAGCACTGACACTATTTCTGCAGCACATTACAGAGAACACTAAACCATGCTGTTCCATGAAAGAGCTTGCAATCTAATGTCGCTATCACATATACACAGTACAGGCAATGTGAAACAGAAGCCAATAAACTTACCAAATTGCTTTTGTATAGGCATACAAACTCCAAACAGATAGGTTTTTTGGTGGGAGTTAGACCCACAACCATGAGCTGCAAGACATCATGCAAAGAGCTGTTAGCCACTATGTAGGTCCAAACAGAAAAGAAAACTGTAATGCCCTGTACACACGGTCGGACATTGATCGGACATTCCGACAACAAAATCCATGGATCTTTTCCAACGGATGTTGGCTCAAACTTGTCTTGCATACACACGGTCACACAAAGTTGTCGGAAAATCTGATCGTTCTGAACACGGTGACGTAAAACACGTACGTCGGGACTATAAACGGGGCAGTAGCCAATAGCTTTCGTCTCTTAATTTATTCTGAGCATGCGTGGCACTTTGTGCGTCGGATTTGTGTACACACAATCGGAATTTCCGACAACGGATTTTGTTGTCGGAAAATTTTATAGCAAGCTCTCAAACTTTGCGTGTCAGAAATTCCAATGGAAAATGTGTGATGGAGCCTACACACGGTCGGAATTTCCGACAACAAGGTCCTATCACACATTTTCCGTTGGAAAATCCGACCGTGTGTACAGGGCATATGAATGCCCGTGTTCATAGGTTTTTGTTCATGTCAGAAATCTTTTTCTCTACATACAAGTCAAAAGCAATGTAAATGCTGCCTTATGCAGCTTAGAAGGTCAAAGGTGCAGAAAGCACATAAGTGAAGGTAAGTTCATATGCAGATACCTCTAAATTTCACTTTTAACGTGACCTCAGGGCTCATACATACAAATAATTTCATTGTAAACACAATGGCTCACACACAACCAATAGTTTGAATGTTTTATTCTTATCTCAGAGTTGTAATACAATACCAAGCACTAGAGCAATACAAATATATAAGTAGGTCTTCTGTTTATAAGCCCTTTCAACTTTTAAACCTAGGCCAAGCTATGCAGGGAGGTCTGTGCCTCAAGAGTTCTAGGAACTTCTAGTCAATTTTTAAGACACCTTATTCAACTACCTTCCAGGGTTTAGGTATGGGAACAAAGCTGGGCAAACCTGGAGTAAGACTTGAACCTCCTAAGACTGGCTCCGCCTCCTATATGTAGTATGGGGTATACGCAGGAACCTCCAATTTGAATTGCTAATGCTGGCAGGATTGCTTAAGTCTTTAGTAAATAACAAGAATCTCCTAGGAACTAAAATGACTGCAATATATATGGGACATCCTGGTCTACTGTAGCTATTGTGATCATAAAACATTTAACATATTTAAAGCAACTGGTATTTAAATCAGCTGGGAAATCAGCTGGGAAGGTTCTGGAAGTTCAATCATGTTAGGTCAATCTATCCCCCCAGAACATTCCAGAAGGCCCCAATCCCCCTATTGTGAGGCTGTGAGGGGTTTGTACCAGTCGCCAGAAGGATTTAGGAGCATACCACCCACCCTCCCTCGTCGCAGCCTGTTTTTGTGGTGGGTCTCTTTCATGACCGAAATGGGACTGGTAGAAGATTATTTTAATCTGAAAATAAAATTGACAGCATGGGCCTTAATGACTGGGTTGATGTGTTTTACTGTTTTAAGTCAGTTTGAGGTCAAGACTCTGTGCAGGCCAGTCAAGTTCCTCCACCCCAAACTCGTTTATACATTCCTTTATGGACCTTGATTTGTGCACTGGTTCAAATTATTTGGTGGAGAGTGGATTATGGTGTGGGGTTATTTTTCAGGGGTTGGGCTTGGTCCCTTGGTTTCCAGTGAAGGGAACTCTTAAGGCGTCAGCATACCAAGACATTTTGGATTTCATGCAGCCAACTTAGTGTGAACAGTTTGGGGATGGCCCCTACCTGTTCCAACATGACTGCACACCAGTGCACAAAGCAAGGTCCATAAAGACATGGAGCGAGTTTTGGGTTGAGGAACTTGACCGGCCTGAGTCCTGACCTCAACCCAATAGAACACCTTTGGGGTGAATTTGAGCAAAGCCTGTGAGCCAGGACTTCTCGTCCAACATCAGTGCCTGACCTGACAAATGCGCTTCCGGAAGAATGGTCAAACATTCCCATAGACACACTCCTAAACCTTGTGGACAGCCTTCCCAGAAGAGTTGAAGCTGTTATAGCTGCAAAGGGTGGGCCAACTCAATATTGAACCCTATGGACTACGACTGGGATACCATTAAAGTTCATGTGTGTGTAAAGGCAGGTGTCCCAATACCTTTGACAATATAGTCTATATTTCTTGATTTAAAAAAGTTATGGTATTTGTTTGTTAAATTTTTGAAAACCAAGAGAAAACTCACTCTATGAAGACCTGGGAGTCTGAACTTTCACACTCATTCAACCCCTTACAATAGTATAATGCAACTTCCATCCTACTTAAAATCGTCCATTGTACAACCCATTGGGAAACTCATTTGAAACTGCTGCATCGCTGGTACTACATGCCATTCCAATTAGCCAAAATTTCTCAAGAGAACTCTTTGTTAGGCTGGAGAAACTGTGGAGAGACAGGTACCCTCATGCACATATGGTGGCTATGCTCCAAACTCTCCCCCCCCATTTGGGAAAAAGTGTTATATTTCATCTCGTCTATAATAGCTGCTAGAACTTCTCCAGAACCAACCATGACACTTCTTCTAATCAATTACGAACATTGGTCTAAACTTCATCTACCTTTCATCACCCACTGCATGGTTGCAGCCAGGGAATTGCGGCTCGGATGCCTCACATAGAGTTGCATGGTTGCTTTCCTCTGCCCATCAGCTTTTCAGAGTAAGGCGAGTAACTCACACTGGCGGCCACACTTTCTGGTTTTGTTGCCGTGAGCGGAGCCATGCCTCTCATTCCCAATTGCCAGACCACTCTACTTTTTATAAATATGGGCAATGTGAGCTGCGATATGCCCCAGTTGAAGTCCATTGGGACAAAACACATTGGACTTGCATTTTACTGCTCCCCTCATTGCTTTTAACCCTTGTGATGACATTTTTGTACACATCTATGATTTGATGTATGTACTTTTTACAATAAATCCCCCTTTTTGACCTGCACCATATGGAGCCTTTTTGTTTTTCATCATCCTTACATTGGTCCGGGTAAGAACACCTGCCTACTTACTACCTACTTCTGGATCAATCCCCAACTGGATTCCAGTTCCATCAAGCCTTGTGCAACATTGGAGTCCCAGGCTTTGGCCGATATAAGCTCGATTGACCCACTGCCACTGGCATGTGAGTCCACTCTGTCTGCCTTTTTGTTTTTCATCATCCTTACATTGGTCTGGGTGAGAACTCCTGCCTACTTACTATCAACTTCTGGATCGATCCCCAACCGGGTTCCGGTTCTATCAAGCCTCGTGCAACATTGGAGTCCCAGGCTTTGGCCGATACAAGCTCGATTGACCCACTGCCGCTTGCATGTGAGTCCACTCCGTATGGTAAGGGTATAGAATACATCTATACTTTCTTGGTGGAAAATATACTATTTCTGGCATCTCAACGACCACTCACACTCTATTCCACTATTCAAAGTGTCATCTCAAGAGTGGATCCTAAGTCCTTCACATTTGTGGACACTTGCGCAAATGAGCTCATTATAGTGGTGATTTAACGTTTTCACTGTTTCAGTAACTGGACTTCATTATTATTAATTTTTGGTATACAGTATTTTTCCTGTATACATTAGTATTTTATGTTTACACTTCTTTAATGCACTGTATAGTATATTGGATTTTTTATGGTTCTCAGCGCTACACTGTGTTTTTGCATATTTCTTTGACGTGTTTGTTTTAGTGTTAGCAGCTTTACATATGATTGGTTAAGCGCAGTAATTTCCCAAACCATTCCACGTCCTAGAAACCTCCTGATTTTGCTTCTTTTGTGATCCACCTCAACACTCAAGACCAAATTTGAGCTCATGTTCTCTGTAAAAAGTGACAAAGAACATTTCTTTCGTTCCCAGTGGTTGGCTTGGCTTTAACACTCCTCGTGTACTGCTCATCTGTAATGGTAGCACGATAACCTCCACTGTTCTTCTTTGGGTTGTCACCCTTAATGTATATTTCCTATTCTCTCTGTCACTGACATCCTTTTTAACATTTAAGATGTCCCCGGCTAATTGCTTCTTTGGTTGTTTTTCCTTTTTGCGTACTCATGTATGTCTTTAGTTCTAAAATCTTGATAAATACCATTGTTGGAAAAAAAATGTGTGAAAACCAAAAAACAAGGCCGTGGCCATTATTATTCCAAGTTGGTGTTTTTTTGTTATTATTGGTTCGTCTGGAGATTAATTCTGCCTATCATCCCATGAACTGACTGCACTGAATGTACACTGTTGGGTAACAATAATGTTACAAACACTTGCAATATGAACAATAGTAAGCACTGCGGACAGGCCTTCAAATTTGGTACCTCTATTAGATGTCAAGCATAAGCTTTTATGAGCTACAAAGCTTCAGTTTTGTTATAGAACTGGAGAAATAATGAAGCTTATGTAGATTGTTTACTTGGCCTGCAATGGTTTGCTAAGGCCAGTCCTGCCAGGTCAATATTATTATTATTCCTTCAGACAGAAACGTGACTAGGACAATTTAAATGCCATGTCTGTTTTTTTAATTTGAGTAAATTTTGTTAATCCCCAGACATACATTTTTAACTACTTAGACATTTATTAGATGGCCCTTTGACTTTCCGAACAGTGACCACAGCAAATGTTCTGTCTCACAGATCTTTTCTTACTTAACATCACAGTGTTCTTAATGACAGTAGGAAGGCTTCAGCATTCTTAGCTGCAAACAATGTGACATGGATGTTGGCCAACAAAACTAGAAAGACTATAAAGCCTGTGAATGTAGTAAGCATCAGCATTAAAGCAGCCATTATTAATGTCAATAATGCCAAAGTGTAGTTTGGCGGGTGGTCCTGTTTCCCAGCTACTAGTTTGCAAGTTTCTTAGAGGCGTCTCTGGAAGCCTTTTGGAATTTTTCTTTATACCTTTTCCTTTTCCTGTTGCAGAAACTGTAAATAAAACTTTGAGTACTGGATTGTATATTCAGCCAAGATATTCAGGAAAGCTGGCCATTAACCATTAACTGTAATGTAAAGAGGCAAAACCCCTCAGATGCATGTAAATTAAAGGGGGAATCTCTCCATATGGGCAGAATTATTTAAATTCAAATTACATTATTTAATAATGGTTGCTATTAAGTTACATAGATAATAAGGTTGGAATATAGTAATGTACATCAGTTTGTTAGAATTGCTGTAGTTTAGGTCCAGAGGAAGACGCTGTATGGATATTCAACTGGAGTTTAGAATTTTTGCAGTTGAGTGAAATGCACACACACACAATCACACACACTTTAAGTTGTAAAAGTAATGAAAAGCAGGCACCATGCCTGCATGTACCTTCCAAAAAGTGTTGCCAACCTACCAGATTGAAATTTACTGACACAGTCAAGTTTTTACTGGCATATCTAAAAGTTACAAAATCTCAGTATTTAGGCTTCAAACAAGTACAATATGCAATCAGCGATGTGAGTGAAGTTAGATATTAAGGCAAAAAACATATTCCCTTTTTATTTTCGATACAGTAAGTAGGAAGCTCAGGAACAGGACTGAGGAGGGCAACAAATTAGAATGGGCGGGCACACACACATGAAATTTACTCTCACAGTGACACTGACAGCAATGTGCAACAGCACAGATGATGATGACACAACATGGCATGTCCCTTCCTGAGTTACAGTGACAGTCTCTCTCCCTGCCAGATGGTCCCTTCAGTCCACTCCAGTCCAAACATCACTGATAGTCCCACTCCAGTCTTGCCTTACTTCCGTCCCGCAGACCCGCACATGAGGCTCTGGCCGCTCCACTTGGCTCCCTTACGCCATGACATCACACAACACGCCTCCGTCAGACCCGCCCCCCTCCAGGGCTGCCCAAATACATTGTAGCAGGCAAGGCACTCAGATGGTCTCGGCCGGCTCTGGACCAGAACTGCGTATGCGTGAGCTGAGCATCACAGCCATATTTTTTCCTGGCAACCTTTTTCTGTTACGGGCATTTACTGGCAGGAGAAAAATGGCCATTTTTTTTTTACTTTCAACTTTTATAGCCACAAGGAATGGTTGGCCCATACCTCCCAACCCTAGTTATTGGTCCTTACGTTTTATGGGTGGGCACAATAATTACAAGGAAGTGGGAGGAGGTGGGCTAGCCCTTGACTTTGGAAAGCAAATGCGGCATCTGAATATCAAAGCAAGCCAGGTTTTGCAGGTTCCAGGTAACTGGAAAACATATCTAAAAAAATGTGTAAGTTGCAGAGGGTGCCCGTTTTTTCATTGGTATGTCTGTTGGACTATATTTGTGAATGAAAATGTTCACTTAAATGCAACACAATGAAAAAAGAAGCCTAATTAACCCAGAATAATATTTTTTGGGGATTTATGCATTAAACTGTAGGCAGGAAGAGAAAACTAAAAAAAAGCAGCAGTTAACATACTTTAGATTGGCAGCCTTATGCACTTTGCTGAACTGTGTGACAAGTGTGTAAGCAGGTTTAACAGATCGCCGGCTATGGACCACTAGGGAAACTACAAGCCATTAACATCTTTACAGTTTACACTAGTCTTACTTCATGTGGGTTAGTGACATTCTCAGACCGGAGGCACTACACCGATTCAGAGCCCCACACACAGAAGCACTGCACCTTCTCTTCTTCAGTAAGTGACATTATCTGTTCCTACCTCTCCCGGCAATAGACTACAAAGACATTTTGTGAAAGTAGTGCAGAACACTGACTTATCTTCACCAACCTATTATGACACATTACCCTGTTCATTAAAGTGGTTGTAAACCTCAGAAATGAAAAGTGAACAAAGCACATCCCTCTATAGTGTGTACTTACCTGAATCCAAAGCACCAAGTCTGGTTCCTCTCTGATCTACTATCCCTCTGCTATCTGCATGAGAACTGATAGAACTATAAACTGACATCTTACTCTGCTGGGAGATGACTTGCCCCCCTTCAGCGCACAGCACGTGACTCATAGACTAAACTCAGTGTTTTTCTCTATGAGCCTGCTAGAGGGGGCTGCATCCCTTCCCTCCTATTAGATATCAGATATCAATGAGCTCTGTGCTTTAGCTCTGCAGTGTGTGTAAAGTCAGATCCTCACCCCCTGCTTTCTGCTGCTGAGAGATGGTGTGTAAAATGTGTCTTTTAGAAGGCTGTAAAGGTGAGAGGGATGAAGATAAACAGGTACAACTTATGTGGAAGGATTTGTTTCATCTCTGTACATCACCTGAGGCTTGTCCTTAGTCCTTAGGAGAGTTCTGCCTCATAGCGGGTCCCAATTTGGAGACTCCAAGCGCTCAGTAGAGTGCCAAGTGCCAAGTCACTCCACCTACAGAACCTCAGTCACTAGCCACCACTGCTTCCTCTACCCAGCTGGCTGTTCTCCTTCTAAGGGTCGGTTCACACTGGGGCAACACGACTTCAGCGCTACTTTGTACCGCGACTTCAGCGCGGCTTCAGCGCGACTTCAGCGCGACTTCAGCGCGGCTTCAGCGCGACTTCAGCGCGACTTCAGCGCGACTTCAGCAAATTACAAGGCGACTTGAAGTCGCCTCCATGACAGGCGACTTCGCCTGTGGCCAATCACGGGGCAATCAGCTCTCTGGGAGGGAGGGGGGGAGGGAGGGGTTTTCCCTGCAAAGTCGCTTGACTTTACAGAGAGATCCGACTTGGAGGCGACTTCCATTGATTTCTATGGTACAGGTCGCCTACCAAGTCGGATCAAAGTAGTACAGGGAGTACGCTCTGAAGTCAGAGCGACTTCAGTAGTGTCTATTAAGACGCTAGCGTTCACTCCCATCGAAACTATTTCTGGGGCGACTTGGGGCGACTTGAGGGCGTACAAGTCGGATCCCAAGTCGCCCCAGTGTGAACCGAGCCTTACTGTATTATTTCCCATAACCTCAAGTGTTAACCATGATAGACACTCTTAGATTCATAACTACAAGGGCTAACTCTGTTGTACACTCTTTACTGTATAACCCAGAGGGGTAATTATGGCAGACACTCCCAATTCCCCAGTACTTCAGATAACTATCAGTACACTTTGTTAATCACATACTTGATTCCACTTCCAAGTAACTGAGACCAGGCAAATCTTTTCTAACAGAAAAATGTGTTCACTTAGTAAAACAGTAGTTACATGTTGAGGTAGTACAGTTTAGATGACATGGTAAATTTGCAGAAAACACTATCCCTTCTCATATAGTGCAGCATACTAGATTTGGCTGTGCTGTGCAACAGGCTGTGTCCATAACTGATATAAGGAAAAGTCTCTCTCCAAAAAGTGTGCTCAAAGTCCATCTTTGTGGGAGCCTATGACCAGGTCCCATTAAAGGGTTACGTTCTGACAGGTCCTATAGTACATAGGGTTCTCACCTTATTACTCCCATACCCTGACTGCACCACAAGGCTGATCCTTCCTTTTATATATCACCTGGCAAAGGGAAGTGAGTCACACACAGGGGAAGACGAAAACCCTTAACTCCTGCAGCACCATCCAACAGTTACCAGAACAGGCTTAATAATAACCTTATGGAGGCACCTGCCTACAAGTGGACTACAATTTTTAGAAAGGCAGTATACATGGGGGGATAGGGCCGCAAGAATTAATTTTTCCTTATGTTTGTCCTTCACAAATTTTTATTTTTTATTATTTTTATTCTGTTATTTTTGGCTGCTTTAAATTGCACAGATCCCTATAAATGTAAACATACAGGTGATTATGGTGAAATCTTTAAATGAGTTTACTAGTCTTGTATTTTTGTAGGCATGTGAAGCCAGATGATTGTGCTTTACTGTTCCCCTCTCATAGTCCAAATCAATCAGTCTGCATAGACTAACATAAAACAACACAATCTCCAGATGGCTTATCCTGAAGTTCATGTTTCTTAAGTTTATTAAAATCTGTACCCCTTTCTGAAAGCTAGAATTTAATAGATCCCCTTCTACCCCCTAATGTCTATTTTAAATATAATTTATTATTTGCTGAAACTCTTTAGTGTTACGCTGATCTTGCAGAAGGAAGTTGAAGTACTCCATGATCCCAGTAGAAATCCCCCCTAGGATATATGTACTGCTGGCTGACAACCAGTCAGCATTCAACTGGACTTGTTCTGTAAGTTTGAAGACATTTGGCTGCTTATCCAAGCAATTCCTCTGTTTTAATGAGTGTCATAAACATACCCCAGCATTTATATCCACATGGGTAACTCAGTCACCTTAATACAGTCATCACAGAATGTGTCAAGGCAGACGTTCATTGTCCAACGACATAATGAGATGTGTGAAAGTTTGCTAAATTACCCTTTTCTAATTACATACTTCCGTGACATGATGTCATGAAGTCTGGGACAGTTGTTAATTATTTCAGTTATATAGCTAAAGGTGGGAAATGCTGAGAGATGTTAAAAAAGTATTAAATGTGACAAGTGGTGTCCAAGGCCCCCATCCTTGTTTAGGGGTGGTTGGTCCTGTTTGACAAAAATTGCCTGTTTTGCACCTCTTGATAGCCAGTCTGTCCAAAATGTGCACCTCACTTCGTGCAGGGATATCCCTTTCCCTAAAACTGAATAAGCAAATATTGTCTGAATACAAGAGGCTTGTGTATTCTTAGTTGAATCTTGGTGTACTTTGTGTATTACTTCCAGATCTGTGCAGTAATCTAGTGTGAAACTTTGCCTCTGTGCAGGGACTTCCAATAATAAAGACCGGTCACTGCTGTTCTCTCTTCTTGTGCAGGGCGACGGGTTTTGTCTTTGTCTCTGACCTCAAAAACGGAAAATTGTATCATACTTACCGTAATTTTCCTTTCCTGGTGCCTATCCATGGCAGCATACTAGTGATAGAGCTCCGCCTCGACTCCTCCCTCAGGACCAGTGAATAGCATAAATTAAAGACGTAGTCCCTCCCCCAACATTCTCCGTAAAATAGAATACCGAGGGTGGGAGCGTATGCTGCCATGGATAGGCACCAGGAAAGGAAAATTACGGTAAGTATGATACAATTTTCCGTTTTCCTGGTGCCTCCATGGCAGCATACTAGTGATAAATAACTAGCTGACACGGGTGGGATAATGCTTAACAATAAATGTTTAATTAGAATGAGACATCGCAGCCTGAACTGCCCTTCTCCCGAACTCAACCGTTGTGAGAGCTCCTGGGTCGATACGGTAGTGTCTGAGGAAAGTATTGCGAGAAGACCAGGTGGCGGCCCTGCACACCGTCTCTAATGACACGTTAGCCCTTGCTGCCCAGGAGGTTGAGACTGCCCTTGTGGAATGAGCACTCACTCGGGATGGAGGTTCCATATTCTTTATCCTGTAGGCCTTCTGGATTAGCTTTACCACCCAAGATGCCAGAGTTCTGATGGAAGCTTCTTTGCCCCTGTATTTGCCGAATGGAACAATGAAGAGTCTTTCCGAGTTCCTGAAGGATCTAGTGGCCTCTAGGTAGGCTCTGAGCACTCTGGATATGTCCAGCTCGTGACATGATCCTGAATCTGCTTCAGCAAATACCGGTAGTGCCCAGGGCTCCAAAAGGTGGCTTGGAGTAGTGACCTTAGGTGTGAACCCCCGAAGGGGATGAAGTTCTACTCTATCGTGATAAAAAGAGATGTGGTCATCACCTATTCCCAACGAGTGGAGTTCTGAGATCCTTCTACCAGATGTAATGGCTAACAGAAAAACTGTTTTCAGTGTTATGTTCCATATTGTCAGTTGTTCCACTGGGGTAAATGGATGGTCAGAGAGGACTTCAAGGACCAGGGATAAATCCCACTTGGGAAAAGACCGTCTGGCAGGTGGCCGGATCTTCAGCACTCCTCTGAGGAAAGTGACTACTAAGGGCTCTTCCGCCCATCTTTTATTTGTTGCAGCAGAAATTGCTGCTACTTGTACTTTGAGAGAACTTAGGCCAAGACCCAGATCAAGTCCTGATTGGAGGAAGCCGAGAACACCTGATGTAGAAGGAGAGATTGGATTAAACTCATTTGAGGCAGCAAATGACAAGAACTTGTCCCATATTCTAGAATATATAGCATTGGTTGCTGGTTTCCTGGCTCCCAGGAGGGTTGTTATGACCCCTGGGGAGCATCCTAGGGACTCGAACCTTCGCCTCTCAACCTCCAGATTCGAAGGTTCAGCTTCTGAGGGTCTGGATGAATTAAACTGCCCTGCGTCAGAAGTTGAGGGAAAGGATGGATCCTGATTGGAGAGCTCACACTGAGACGCATAGCTAGAGGAAACCAAGGTCTCTTCGGCCAATATGGGAGTACTGCCAGTACCTGGACTGTTTCTCTGAGAAGTCTCAGGAGGAACTTGAATATTAATGGCCGGGGAGGGAAGGCATATGCGGTGGTGAACCTCCAGGGGCATGACAGGGCATCTACTTCCTCCGCTTGCGTATACGGAAGGCGAGAGAAGAACCTGGTCAGTTTTGTATTCCCCGGGGTGGCAAATAGGTCTACTTGAGGGGGATCCCAGAGGCTGGCAATCTGATGGAAGACCTGGGGATGAAGAGCCCACTCGTTGTTGTTCAAGAATTTCCTCGACAACGTGTCTGCTTCCGTGTTCAACCTTCCCGGGAGATACATCGCCCTGAGGTCTAGGACGTTCTTCTCTGCCCAGAGCATAATCGGCTCCACTTCCCTGAGGAGTGATGTGCTGCGAGTGCCCCCCTGCCTCTGCAGGTATGCGACAGCTGCCCTGTTGTCCAGGCGTAGAAGTACTCTCTGGCCCCTGACCTGAGAAGCCAATGAAGTTAGTGCCAAGAATGCTGCTCTCATCTCCAGTATGTTGGATACTACTCCCTGGGTGGAGCAGGACCATCTCCCCTGTATCCTGGTATCCCCGCAATGGGCTCCCCAGCCCTGTCCACTTGCGTCGGACGTAACTGTGATCCAGAAGAGGGAACCCAGATAGCGAGGTTTTGAGAGGTTTTGCGGCAGAGTCCACCAATGAAGGCTCCTGCGCATTGCTCCCGTCAGCAGAATTGTCTGAGAGAGTTGCTGTTTCTTCCACTGCGCCAAGAAACCCGTCTGAAAATACCTCAAATGCCAATGGGCCCAAGGAATCATCGGTATACAGGCAGACATTGTGCCAATGAGGCTCAGGCATTGCGACGCCGTTAGATACCGGCTCGCAATGGTTTTGACCATCTTCTGGATAATAATCCTCATCTTCAGGGATGGTAATGACACTGTCCCCTCCCGGGTGTTGAACATCGCACCTAGATAGATCATCCGCTGTGTAGGTGCCAGCTGACTCTTCTCTGAGTTTATCAACCATCCTAGTTCTCTCAGAGACTGGAGAAGGATGTCTCGGTGATACACCAACTGACCCGGACTGCTTGCTAGGAGGAGGATGTCGTCCAAATAGTGGTATATCCTCAAACCCCTCTCCCGCAGGGGAACCAAAGCGGATATTAGAATTTTGGTAAACACCCTGGGGGAGGTGCACAGCCCAAAGGGCAGGGCTTGGAACTGCAGGTGGATCCGACCTACTGCAAATCTGAGATACTTCTGAAAGGCAGGTAGAATTGGCACGTGTAAGTACGCATCCTGCAGATCGATTGATATCATCCAATCTGTTGGCTGTACTGCCTGAATAATTGTTTGTAGAGACTCCATCTTGAAGCTTTCTGGGTGTATGTGCCTGTTGAGTCTTTTTAGATCGATCACAGGCCTCCATCCACCCGTTCTCTTTGGAACCAGAAATAGAGTGGAATAGAAGCCTGCGAAGCGCTCCGCCAAAGGAACCGGCACAGCTGCTCCCTGAAGTTGGAGTGACGATACGAATTGTCTTAGGGCTTGAGCCTTCAGCAGAGAGGATGGAATTTCTGTTCGTGTGAACGAATTTTGAGGTGGAGGATGAGAGAAACTCCAAAAGTGTCCCCATTGGATTGTTGAGAGAACCCAGGGATCCTGGCATTTGCTGGCCCAGACTGGAAGAAAGAATTTTAGTCTGGCTCCCACCGGGAGTGTCTGGGCTAATCTGGCGTCAAAAGGACTGCTTCTGCTCATGTGGAGTCTGAGGGGCCTTCGACTTTCTGCCCAAGAAAGATGCCTGAGTGCCCCTCCAGGGTCTTCTGCCGTCTCTGAACTGCCTTGCTTGTCTGAAATCTCTAGGGTTTGACTGGCGGAACCTGGAAGAACCCCCTCTGGATCTTCGCATCCTTCTGTCTTGGGGGAGCATACCTGACTTTCCTCCTGACAGCCTAGATATGGCTTTATCCATTTTGTCTCCGAATAATGCCTTCCCGTCGAACGGGATTTTGCACCAATTTTGTTTGGACGCCAAATCCGCCGTCCATGGTTTTAACCACAAGGCCCTTTTTGCCATTACTGAGTGCAGCATAGATCTTGCTGAACACCTAATTGTGTCAATAGCTGCTACTCCAACGAAGTCTGCTGACAATCTAATTTCTTCCAGAGCTTTAATTATGTCTTCCTTGGGGACATCCTGGCGTAGAGCTGTTTCAATGTTATCCGTCCAAGCTCTAATGGCATTAGATACGGAGGTGAGGGCGATCGCTGGCTTACATGCCGCTCCTGCAGCTAAATAGCTCCTCTTGAGATCTAGATCGATTCTTCTGTCAAGAGGATCCTTGAAAGAAGCGGAATCTTCCATAGGCAGGGTAATATTCTTTGCGAGTCGCACCACTGATGCGTCTACCACTGGCATGGAGTTCAGTGACTGTGTTCCCGACTCCGGTAGGGGATACAATTTATTGAAACGGCCCAATGACAGTTTTTTATCAGTTCTTGACCATTCGTTTTGAATGATTTGCGTAATTTCTCCCATCAAAGGGAAGAAAGCCTGTTTCCTTTTGAGGAATGGGAAGTAGCTTTTTGCTTCCTGGGGAGGTTCTTCAGTATCCTCCCAAGCTATTGCGGCTCTTACTGCCTGGATGAATGGCTTTACCAATGAATGGCTGAAGCCGGAAGGATCTGACTCATCTGACGAATCGCCCGAAAGGTCTTCAGGTGGGGAATCTCTGGCCAGTCGGCCTGATGGAGGTAGAGGCGTACTGGCTGCGGAGGGACCAGGAAGAACAAGCTCAACATCCTGCGCCTGGGACGTCTGCGGGACTGGCTGGGCAGGAACCAAGGCCGCAAGCTCAGAGAAGGAGTCCTTCATAGTTCTTTTGAGCAGGTCCACCACCTGTTGGTTTTCTAACTCGCGGCTGGACGCATAGTCCGCGAAACAATCCTTGCAGACTACTTTATTCGGTAGCGGACTAGCCCCACAGGTCCAGCACTTCTTCTTTTTGTAGGATCTAGGAGAGGAGGACAGGTCCCGTCTTCTGGATCTTGATCTATGTCGCGAAGAATGGGACTCACGTCTTGATGAGCGGGACCGGTGGCGTGAAGAACGAGATCTGCGACTTGGGCTGTCGTCATCGCGGTGCCTTGAGGATTTTTCGGTCCTCTTGGAGTGGGCAGGGCTATGATTTTAAGAAAAAATCATGTCAGGCCAGTGAGCGCACTTTTTTTTTTTTTTTTATACTCACGTATAGGTGGTCCCATACCTAACGGAAGTGTGAGGATCTTTGTTGCGAGATGAATGGCTCATTGCGGAGTTGGGCATAAGGATCAGCTGCGGAAAATAGCAAGAAAAGGTAAGGAAAGAAAAAGAAGTTTTTTTTTTTTTTTTTTTTTTTTTTAAATACTTACCACAGAGCAGCCTTTAGAGAAACCTAGCAGGGCACAGCTGAGGCGACTCTGACTGATAGCTCTCAAAGCTGACCTTAAATACCCTAGGGGTGGGTGGGGCAGTCCCATAAACACCCAGTCTCTCTCTCTTTTCGTTTTTTTTTTTTTTAAAGAAAAGGGCTAAACTGGCCCTTTTTCCAGAGACCAAGATGGCCGCCGGAGTGCCGAGAGACCGCACATGCGCCCGCGCATGCGCAGTAGAGCCGAGGACGTAAAGCCGAGAGAAAACACCTGACCAATGACGGCTGTAAGTTCCCCGGATCGCGCATGCGCAGTACGGCGGAGGGGACGCCGGACCGCGCTGCCGAAGGGAAAACAGAACACAAGGCCCCCCACAGCAGCAGGGCGACGGATGTCGATCCTAAAGGCCACAGCATGACAGAAACATAACAGGTATCTAAACAAAAGGAACTTCTTGCACCCTCTTCAGTGTATAATCTCTTTTCATTAAGGGAAGAAAGGGGAGGACAGAAAAAGGGAAGAGGGGAGGGAAAGACATATGCATCTTCCTTTTCTTCTTTTTTTTTTTTTTTTTTTTAAATGAGAAATGGAAAAAAATGAAAAATCACAAGCCTGAAAGGATGGGAGCTGATCCTTTTGCGACTCCTTTTGCCTTCATCATAGGATATGGTGGCAGACTGCGTTCCTGTGAGGAAACTCTGCAAGAAGACCCCAACAGATCCACAGAGGGGTTCCCAGTCTTATCAGCGCTGTGAGCGGCCCAAGAACAGGGACTGCGCACGGGAAAGGCTAAACCCGGCGGACGCTGCCGACTGCAGAGGTATGGACATACTGCTACTCTTCACCAGCACAAGAGGTATGAGGAAAAAAAGGAGAATGTTGGGGGAGGGACTTCGTCTTTAATTTATGCTATTCACTGGTCCTGAGGGAGGAGTCGAGGCGGAGCTCTATCACTAGTATGCTGCCATGGAGGCACCAGGAAAGTCATTTACTGCAGGCAGCCTGTAGTGGATGGGTCTCCCAGGCCACTTACACAGCTCTGCTCTCTGCACAGGCATATACAGCACAGGGATGATGTCATTGCTACTTTTGCAGGGTTTGCAAAGGCATTTGGTGCACACAAAGATTACGTATATTCTTTGTGGTTATGGAGGAATGTATATACAGGCAGTCCCCGAGTTATGAATGGGTTAGGGACTGCCTGTTTGTTCTTAAGTCGGATTTGTTCGTAAGTCAGAAGCGCATGCGCAGAACGGCAGAGACTTCGTTTTCCGATGTTTTCCACTGTTTTCCAACATCGTTTTTCCATGTTTTCCGCTGTTTTCCAATGCTTTCTGTTTTTTCCAACATCGTTTTCCGATGTTTTCTGCTGTTTTCCGATGTTTTCCGATGTGCCCGCCGCCGCCGCCTCCCATTCATAAGTAGGAGTCGTTCGCAAGTCAGAGGTTCATAACTCGGGGACCTCCTGTACTCCTCTTCTTTTGCCTGGATTTAGGCTTTAAGATGTATGAAATATGCATGAAAGACTGCCGAGTCCTGACCTGTACATACCATTCTGCGATGTTGGGTCATCGGTTTGTTGACAGGCTGTTTTCTCTTCCCAATGTTCTCTTGCATTTCTCACTACGCTGTACTGCATAAACAAAGCTATTTTGTGTTTAGGTGTTGGATCCCTTGAACATACAATCTTCTGTCTCAGTGTACTGCTGGGCTCAAAGAACACAGGGATTTGATGTTTGTTAAAAATCCTTCTGAGCATTTTTGCTCAGAAGGATACAGTGCCTTAAAAAAGTATTCCTACCCCTTGAAATTTTCTACATTTTGTCATGTTACAACCAAAAACCTGAATGTATTTTATTGGGATTTTATGTGATAGACCAACACAAAGTGTCACATAATTGTGAAGTGGAAGGAAAATGATAAATGGTTTTCAAATTTTTTTACAAATAAATATCTGAGAAGTGTGGCATGCATTTGTATTCAGCCCACTTTATTTTGATACCTCTAACTAAAATCTAGTGGAACCAATTGCTTTCAGAAGTCACCTAATTAGTAAATGGAGTCCACCTGTGTGTAATTTAATCTCAGTATACATATAGCTGTTCTGTGAAGCCCTCAGAGGTTTGTTTAGAGAACTTTAGTGAACAAACAGCATCATGAAGGCCAAGGAACACAGCAGGTAGGTGAGGGATAATGTTTTAAGGTTTAAAAGCGGGGTTAGGTTATAAAAAAATATCCCAAGCTTTGAATATCTCACGGAGCACCGTTCAATCCATCTTCCGAAAATGGAAAGAGTATGGCACAACTGCAAACCTACCAAGATATGGCCATCCACCTAAACTGACAGGCCGGGCAAGGAGAGCATTTATCAGAGAATCAGCTAAGAGGCCCATGGTAACTCTGGACCCTTATCCAAGCACGCAACCTGGCAGGCCGCAGGAAAAGGGGGGACGAGAGAGTGCCCCCCCCCTCCTGAACCATACCAGGCCACATGCCCTCAACATGGGGAGGGTGCTTTGGGGTCCCCCCCAAAACACCTTGTACCCATGTTGATGGGGACAAGGGACTCTTCCCCACAACCCTTGTCCGGTGGTTATGAGGGTCTGCAGGCAGGGGGCTTATCGGAATCTGGAAGCCCCCTTTAACAGGGGGGCCCCCAGATCCTGCGCCTCCATGTGAATTGGTATCGGGTACACAAAAGTGTCAAAAAAGTAAAAATGACAGGAGACAGTTTTGGACAATTCCTTTGTAAAAAAAAAAACAGGTGACCCCGCCCCCCATCTGACGTCACGTGACATCACATGACGTCAGAAGGGGTGGGTCACCCAGTTACATCACCAGGTGGCCCTGCCCTCAGTTTTATAACAGCTGTCATTGCGGAAAAGCTGCAGTCGGTGGGATGCCTCCCATGGAGGCGGAGGTTTTCATATTTTTGTTTTTTGTTTTGTTTTTTTCGATCCGTCTGCGCTGTGATTAAAGATGAATTTACATTGCGGGACACTTTTTTTTTTAAATAAAGGACTTGTCAAAAACTGTCTCTTGTCATTTTTACTTTTTTGACACTTTTTTTGGTCAATGAGTAGGGGTACAATGTACCCGATACCCATTCACATAGGAGGGGGCTGGGATCTGGGGGCCCCCTTGTTAAAGGGGGCTTCCAGATTCCGGTAAGCCCCCCGCCTGTAGACCCCCACAACCACCGGGCAAGGGTTGTGTTGAAGGTTGTGGAGAATAGTCCTTTGTCCCCATCAACATAGGAACAAGGTGTTTTGGGGGGACCCCAGAGCACCCTCCCGGGTTAAGGGCATGTAGCCTGACACGGTTCAGGATGGGAGCGCTCTCTCGCCCCCCCCCTTTTCCTGCAGCCTGCCAGGTTGCATGCTCGCATATGGGTCTGGTATGGATTTTGGGGGGACTCCCACGCTATTTTTTTTTACATTTAAGCACAGGATCCCCTTAATATTCATACCAGACCCAAAGGGCCTAGTAATGGACTTGGGGGGGGGGGCTCACGCCATTTTTTTTCAGTGATTTTTATCTATATTGCCGGGATCTGACAATACATTACAGCCACAAGCAATTTTAAATTACATCTTTTCCTTTCAAAATGTAATTTTCCTGCGGTACTGTTAAAAATATGGGAAAGATACAGGCAGACTAAGGAGACCCCCAGGCACTTTTTATGGCAATAACTTGCATTTAAGCCTTTAAAATTAACACTTTTGATTTTTCACGTTCGTGTCCCATAGGCTTTAACAGTGTTCGCACAATTTTTTTTGCCTGTTTGCATGTTCTGCTGCGAACCGAACCTGGGGGGGGGGGGTTCAGCTCATCCCTAGTGACCAAGTTGAAGCTGCTGACAATCAGTCTTAGAGACACACCTTTCTTGTCTACCTTACATACACTTTGATTAGAGAGTGAATTTTTAAAGAGGAGCTCCAGTCATACTTGTGTTTATTAAAAGTCAGCAGCTACAAAAACTGCAGCTGCTGACTTTTAATAAATAGACACTCACCTGTCCTAGGATTCAGCGATGTGCTCACCCAAGCTGTTCTTTCCATCTGTGTTTTGTCCCCGGTGCCAGCATCTCAACTGTGGACACCTGGTTGTGACAGTTTTCGGCTTTTGGGTGGAGCTCTGCTGTAAAGATGTACAGAAAGTACACTAATGTAAACATGAAACACCAAGCAAGTACAATGCAAAAGCCTCATCAAACATTAATTTTGGGTAAACTTTGCAAACATATTTTGATCCCCCTTTAATAACCTACATTTTACTTGTTCCAGCTTGTATAGCTCATTTTCTACACAATCATGTTTCTTTTGGCAGCACTTGTAACAAATTATTGGCAGGTTTATCTCAAAGCAGTTTTACAACGTTTTTTGAGACACAACAATTTATTCTTGATCTAAATCACCATTGTGGAAACCTAGCTGCAACAACTAAAAGGACTCATTCAAAATGTAATTTTACTAGAAGTACAAGTAACAATTTCATAAGCAATTGAATTTGTAGTGAACATTACCGGGGCCAGGAGTATTCCCTGAGATCTGATTTGCACATAATAGATGTTCAGCATGTAATTCAGTGCACTGAGCTGACTGATAAAGCCTATATAGCATTTAGTAAGTGTATATTTCAATACATATGTGAACAGGAGCGCTTCCACTCCAACGGAGCAGATATAGAATTGTAGAAATGGAGAGAAGAAAAGGTTGGTTACTTTTAGAAGACTTTCATATCCAGAGATATATGTATAAATGCCTCTGGGCCCTGAAGAAAGATATGAACCAGGACCCCACATCCTATTGATAAAATGAAATACATACACATAAATTCCGCACATAATATAACAAACTGTAATCTGTGTAAATGCATCAAACTGATGCTCCTCTTGATTCAATGAGTAAAAGAATCAGGTTATGGGATGGGCCCTTCGGAGGCCACAGATCCATTAGCAGTTGTTACTTCTGTTGCTATATCACTTATGGGAACACTCAAATTTTAGCTTCTCCCATTCCTATGTAGACTACCAGACCTACTCTTGTCTGCCAAGTGTAACATTGGCATTGTTACTGAGGACTTTATTTGCCCACAAGATGGCAGTGTTTAATACTTTGCCTTGCCATAGCTCTAATACAAGTGCGCAGGGCATTCAGGGAAATGTAGTCTTGAAGGAGAACTTTGCATACAGTGAAGCTGGAATCACAACTAAAAGGTCCACAGGTACCAGCAAAAGGGAGGGACAATATAAAACAAAAAGCCAGAGAAAGAGCCAGGCAGTTGGGGAGAAACATGCTTGGATGAGTGGTACTGGGTTCACAGGCTTCATGCTGATTACCCCAACCTACTCTTAGCACTGAAGATTTTCAGAGATCCTGCCTCTACTTGTTTATGGTAATTCCCTCTTCTGCTCCCACATCTTTCTGCTTTTTGCTGCATGGAGGAAACAGGGACTAGCAGAAACAGGCAAGACAGAACGCATAATGGACATTTAATGGATAACAACACCATTAAACAAGTTAAAGTGGGACTTTACTGTATCTGAACAACACAAACCAAAAACACGAATTCATTTTTAATGTTCAAAGCAAATTCCCCCATCTATCCATGTCTCAGTACTTTATTTTGCATAGAGATCACTTTGAAAAACATCCACTAACATTTAAGGCCATGGCCATCTTGAGTAAGGGCAAATGATTCATGTAGCATTTACTTCCTGGAATCCATCTGCCCTTGGTTCAAGTGATTGTAAAAGTACTTTTTAAAAAACAAACAAACAAACGTCATACTTACCTCCTCTGTGCAATGGGTTTTGCACAGAGCGGCCCCAATCCTCCTTTTCTGGGGTCCCCTGGTGGCACTCCTGGCTCTCCCATGGAGAGCCGCTTTCCATGGGGGCACTCATGCGGGTGTGCTCCCGAGTCCTGTTGCTGCATCCATTGACACAGAGAGCAGGACTTGGCCCCACTCCTTGTGTCACTGGATTTGATTGACAGCAGCGGGAGCCAATGGCTGAACCGAAGAATGCATAGAATGCATTAAGGTGAAAAACGCTGAGACTTTACAACCTTTCAGGCATGCAGGCAAGAGGGTGTGCCTAGCTGAGAAAGCCTTTCCTCCCCATCTAAAGGCACTTGGGATGCATGATGTCATTTGCCTAGGCATGGTAACCAGGAAGTAACTGAAGAAAAAAAAAGGTTTAGAACAAGTAAATATGATATACTTTCCTATCGAGTTAGTAATGCTAGCAGCATAAGGATTAGAAATAGTCTATGTTGATTGAGAGAGTGAAGTTCTGCTTTAAGACTAACATTGGTTGCAATCTCTGAAAACCTAGTTCCATTCAAAAGTGAAATTATAGTCTGCTTGTGCTTTTTCCATATTTATTTTAAGTATTATTAAAACAAATAACTGGGCTAAAGGTAATTAACTGGAATCAGAGCAACATTTCAACCTCACTTATTTTAAATCCATGCGATTGGAAATGGAAAATATCTGGGAACAGCAGATGAAGATTAGTGTCTCAGCGAAATGTCAGGTAAGCAATTATACTGCTTGGGGAAAAAAAACAACTGTGGTTCATTTATAAGGAGAACTTAGGAGACTATCCACAGCAACCAATCAGATTTCTGCTGAGGTTTTATCACAAGTTTTGGTAGGTATAAATAACTTTTTTAAATGCGTACTGAATGTACACTGTTGCCTGTACCCACAAGCTGCATTCCCTAGACATGGATTGGCTGTCTGCAGGCAGTGACTGGCAGCTCCAGCCACTTAGACCTCATTCACACAGGACATACTAAAGTGTACCTTGGGTTCATTTGACCAGTATTCTATAAAAGTGATAACCTATAACAATCTTAGAGACATGACCAAAAAACACTACAGCGCTGACACTGTGCCCATCCTATAGGGATAAAATGTCATATACCAGGTTAAAAAAGAAATGTTGAAAGATACTTATAGGAAGAAAAAATGTCAATTGGTAGAAAATGTCTGACACTGTGGTGCTGCTGGCAAGGCTGCTTTCATATGTGGGCTGGAAATCCACAATTCTGTAAAATAGGAAGGGAAGGCAATAAAGCGCTAAACCAGTATAGTGTAGCACAATTTATTAAGTAAAATACCATATAAAACAAATGGAACTCACAAGTGGGTTAGGATGACATTCCGCAGTGGATTGTAATGAACTGGGAGCTGTGTGGTAGTCCTTGGTGGAGAAGAAAGTCAGCTGTGGTGGGGAGCAATATGAGCCTGGAGTCCATGTAGGGAGACCAGCGTCAGGAGGCCCTGTGTGGCCGTGATGGTATATCCAGAAATCGGATGTCCACCCAAAAACGATGTGTCCAGCTAGGAGTAGTGAGAGGAGCTGTCAGTCCAACCGCTGTGTGAGCCAATCGTGATGAGTTTCGGAAGCTTAACCACACCTCCTTCATCAGCCTGATTGTTTGAAAATACCTCCGGGAATTTATAGAGCTGCTAATTATCCTTGTGACATCCAGGTTAGTGAGATATATGTCTTTGAGAAATCGCCAGTATGGCAGTGCCAGGGATGTCAGCTCTAAGTATTTACAAATAAAAACATTATTAAGATACTGGATTAAAGACTAATGTAGCAAACTAAGTTGGTAAAATGTAACAAAATATAACAAAGTAAAACAAAGTGAAAGATAACAAAGAATGACTGTACGAGTCATATATAAATTTAAATAGATAATATTTTAAGTTGCAAAGATGGTTAAGATGATCCCATAGAATATAACAAAACAATTTGATGTGAAATCAATAAATTGGAAATTACAGGAGAACCCTGTATAACCAGTGATGTATATAAAAGACTATATTGCATGTGTATGATATGTAAATGAGGGGCTGCAATGATCGCCATAATGATCCAGAGGAACTGAAAATACAAAAAATGTGATGAGAATATATCTAAACGTGAAAAATAGAAACAAATAAATAAATAAATAAAATATAAAAAATAAACTTAAAAATAAGAATAAAAATAAAAAATATAAATGATAAAAATTAAAATAAAAATGAAAATAAAATTATTGATAAAAAAAATGAAAATGAAAAAATGAAAAATGGAAAGTGTGAAAAGGAAAAAATTAAGGGGTGGGCCTGATAAATTTATATGATCGTGTTCACCTCCAATTCTACGTTCAAGCCTTCAGGTGTTAGGCTATTAAGTTTATATATCCAATATGTCTCCTGAGCACAAAGTTTTCTAAAACTTTTTCCTTCTGGCAAAGTACCTGGGATTGATTGGATAGCTGTAACCTTGAGTAATGAGGGATCTTTATTGTGATAATTTCAAAGTGACGTGCTATACTGAATCTAGGAAGGTCATCCTTGAGGCTCCTTCTGTGTTCTCCAAATCTGTCTCGAAGAGTCCTGATAGTATGTCCTATATAACACTTCTTGCAGGGGCAAGTGATAAGGTAGACAACATAACTGGAGGAGCAGGTGAGAAATTCCCTAATAGTATACGATTTACCTCTTCGATCGTTGAATGTTTTTTGGCCATGCGTGACACGGGGACATGTAAGGCTTTTTACAGCATTGTTACATGCCAATGAGAGATAACATCTTTGGAATGGTGATCTGAGCCTCGATGTTATGATAACTTTTGATATTACTTGGAGCAATGTCATTTCTGATATTTCTTGCCTTCTTAAACCTCACATTCGGTTTGGAAGGGATGTGGTCACGTAGTTTGGGATCATTAAGTAGGATATCCCATTATTTGTTTAAAGATCTTTTAATAGCCCAATGTTTAGTATTGTACTGAGTGATGAAAAATGGGCCTTTTCTAGGAGGTTGTTTGCTATCAGTGTCAGAAGAAACTATCATTGCATATTGATTAAGGTATTTTTAAATTGCTTGATCTATATCCTCCTCATGATGCCCTTTTTCCATGAACTTTTGTTTGAGGATCAAACTTTCTGATGTATAGTCCTCCACTTTTCAAACAATCAGGCTGATGAAGGAGGCGTGGTTAAGCTTCTGAAATGCGTCCCGATTGGCTCACACAAAGGTTGGACTGACAGCTCCTCTCACTAGTCCTAGCTGGACACATCGTTTTTGGGTGGACTTATGATTTTTGGATATACCATCACGCCCACACAGGGCAGCCTGACACTGGTCTCCCTGCACAAACTCAAGGCTCATATTGCTCCCCACCACATCCGACTTTCTTCTCCACCAAGGACTACTACACAGCTCCCACTTTATTACAATCCACTGTGGACGGTCATTCTCTCTCTCCCCCTCACCCGCTTGTGAGTTCCATTTGTTTTATATGGTATTTTACTTAATAAATTGTGCTACACTATGCCGGTTTGGCGCTTCCTTCCCTTCCTATATAACAATTTTAGTAATGTGATTGAGCTATTTGAATTGCCTGTGTATCTTTAGCCTTACACAGGATACTGAGATACTATGGACAGTACTATGGTATATAAAAAGAAAAATGTTATTCATTGATCCAATAGGCAACAGTAGCTAAAAGGGTCTACAAAATTTTTGAAAAGGCCCTCATGAAATGTAGTAGGGAGCTACCTTAGGCTACTAAATGCATAGTAGTCAGTATGAATTGTCACAGATGAATTGGGTCATCACTATTTAAAATCCCTTAAAGCGGCCTTTTTCAACCAGGGTGCCCAGGCACCCTGGGGTGCCTTGAGGTCTTTTTAGGTGTGACTTGGCAAAATGCCATAAAATTGCCCAAAAATTGTATACAAGCTGGTGGATGGATGAAACTTGCCTTTCAGTTACACAAAGCCACAGATTTTCAATGTGCACAATTAGGACCTTCTAGCTGCCAACCTTCTAACGACCAATGATATCAGCAGTTGATAAGGAGGATGTCAGTCACCTGCATAGCATCCTTGTTTGACCCTCCCTTTCCTCTCTTTATTAGCATTGAGGTCACATTAGCTGAGTGATGGAGAAAAACTGAGAGAGAAGAGAAACATTGGAATACTAGTCAGTACCAGTGTGCAAAAGTGTATTTGCTTTGGAAGAATAAATCATTTCTATTGTTGGGTGTCTTACCTGTGGATGTTGCTGCATTTATTAGAATCGTTTTTACATTTTAGAATGAGGTGCCTCGAGGCTCTCCATAATTGTAAAGGGTGTCTTGACTGAAAAAAGGCTGAGAAACACTGCCTTAAAGGATCACACCTTTTTATCTTTTATCTCTTTATCACCCTGTAAGCTGCATGCTATGCATTGTGATTGACTTCTCTTGGGAAGGCCTGCAAATACATTTTTTTTAGTTTCTTCATGCTCTTCTCTCCAGTGCTCTATGCTGGCAGAGCTGAGTAATAGCCACACCCCTCTGTCCCAGCTTCCTAACACCGATTTGAATTTCCGAAATGCAGGGGAGGGGGGGATATGTTTGACCATGTCTGTAACATTACAGAGTGCATTGGTACAGTAGCAGTTTCACAAATATTTAAACATATTTGTCAAAAAAAAGAATATTTCCCCACACTTTATGTGGTTAAACAGATCACAGTAAAAAAAAAAAAAAAAATCAACTCTAGATAAATCTTCATATTTCTTTTGGATAGTGCGGTAAAAGCCTCTCCCTGGTTTTTATTGCCATCCCTATTAGGACATTTTCCAGGTAGTGAGAAGAAATCTCTGGAATGGCGACACAGATTAAAACAAAACACAGGAAGAGTTAGAACTTCTGACAATATATTATTGGCAACCACTATCCATATTTCTTATATGACTTTACAGAGACAGGAAGTGAGGGAATTCTTGCCAATGGGGTCACAAACAAAACTAAAAACCTGTTAGAAATTGTAACTTTTACCTACACTAGACAAAAGTAAAAAAAAAAAGTATTAAGGGAAGTACAAGGGCTGTCATCAGTACTTCTAATGCCCCGTACACACGGTCGGATTTTCCGACAGAAAATGTGTGATAGACGCACGGAACATGACGGGACTTCCCTGTGGCATTCCCCGTGACATCACAGGGAAGTCCCGTCAAGTCACCGTGTGTCAGAGGGGGGCGGGGTCACCGGGTGGCCCCACCCCCCGTTATTTAAGAACTGTCAGACGAGGAGCGCCGTCACACAGCGGGAGCCTCCCTCCATGCCAGCATGGGTGCGGAGCGGCCCGGAGAAGAAAATGAAGAAGAAAAGAAAAGAAGAAAAGAAGAGCGGGAGCTTCCCCCCATGCCATGGGTGCGGAGCGGCCGGAGGAGAAGAAGATAGAAGACTCAGCGGAAGAGATGCTGGACAAGAACGCCGGAGGAAGAACCAGAAGAACCAGAAGAACCAGAAGATGAAGGAAGATAGAAGAAAGAAGAAGCATTTAAATAAAGAAATTGTCAAAAACTGTCTCTTGTCATTTTTAACATTTTTGACAGTTTTTTAGTGAAATGGTAGGGGTAAGTACCCCCTTACCATTTCACACAGGGGGGGGGGCGGGATCTGGGGGTCCCCTTGTTAAAGGGGGCTTCCAGATTCCGATAAGCCCCCCGCCCGCAGACCCCCACAACCACCGGCCAGGGTTGTGGGGATGAGGCCCTTGTCCTCATCAACATGGGGACAAGGTGTTTTGGGGGGCTACCCCAAAGCACCCTCCCAATGTTGAGGGCATGTGGCCTGGTACGGTTCAGGAGGGGGGGGGGCCGCACTCTCGTCCCCCCCTCTTTTCCTGCGGCCTGCCAGGTTGCGTGCTCGGATAAGGGTCTGGTATGGATTTTTGGGGGGACCCCACGCCATTTTTTTTTTTTTTGGCGCGGGGTTTCCCTTAAAATCCATACCAGACCTGAAGGGTCTGGTATGGAATTTAGGGGGAACCCCACGTCATTTTTTTTAAAATTTTGGCCGGGGTTCCCCTTAATATCCATACCAGACCTGAAGGGCCTGGTATGGAATTTAGGGTGACTCCCACGTCATTTTTTTTAAAATTTTGATTCGGGGTTCCCCTTTGGGGAATTCCCATGCCGTTTTTATCAATGAACTTCTATGTGTATTGTCGGCAATGCAATAGCCGCGGGTAGTTTTAAATGGGTTTTTTCCTTCAAAATGTCATTTTGCTGTCAGACTGTTCTAAATACAGGAAACATGCGCCCCTTTACAGGCATACTATAGACACCCCCCAGGTATGAAATTTAAAGGGATATTACACTTTTATTGCTTGACTTTAAGCATTATTAAAATCACTGCTCCTGAAAAAATGGCAGTTTTTAAAACTTTTTTTTGCATTGATCCATGTCCCCTGGGGCAGGACCCAGGTCCCCAAACACTTTTTATAACAATAACTTGCATATTAGCCTTTAAAATTAGCACTTTTGATTATTCATGTTCGTGTCCCATAGACTTTAACGGTGTTCGCATGTTCGAACGAACTTTTTTCCTGTTCGCATGTTCTGGTGCGAACCGAACAGGGGGGTGTTCAGCTCATCCCTACTCAGAATAAATAAAGAGATGAAAGCTATTGGCCACTGCCCCGTTTATAGTCCAGACGTACGTGTTTTACGTCACCACGTTCAGAACGGTCGGATTTTCCGACAACTTTGTGTGACCGTTTGTATGCAAGACAAGTTTGAGCCAACATCCGTTTGAAAAAATCCTAGGATTTTGTTGTCGGAATGTCCGAACAAAGTCCGACCGTGTGTACGGGGCATAAGAATACCAATTGACTGCCTGCTTCTGACTCCAGTACTGACCTAGACAAACATGCTGATTAGAAAGTCAGAATTCAGTATTACATCCTATTTGTATAGTAGATCTCAGTCAGTGTGTCAGAATGTATTGAAGGATTGCTAGTGATAGCCAGCTAAGTAGTATTGCCATATAGAGAAGTCAGTAATTGTAGTGACCATATTTCTTAAAGTGTAAGTTCACCTTCAGCAGCATTTTCCTAAAATCCCCCTATGCATATATTCTGAATAGTACAAACCAGCGCTTCTCCTGTTTCAAATGCTTGCTGTGGGGGCACTTGACAGCAGGGAGGGGAAAGGAGCAGCCAAGAGGGACCCCAGAAGAGGAGGATCTGGGCTGCCCTGTGCAAATCCACTGCACAGAGCGAGAAAGTATAACATGTTTTTTTATTTATAAAAAACAAGAAAAAAAAAAAACAAGACTTTACAATAACTTTGAAGCGCAACTCTACTTTTGTTAAGAGAAATGTTCCCCCCTGGGTGATATATGTACATTGCAAGGATTTGAACAAACTTTGTTGCAGATTCCTACCTTTGTCTGTGCTCATGTGGGAAAGTGAGTCTAATGGGAGTAGTTTCATAATTATCAATCAGCTGTGCACCTGCAGGGCACTAATGAGTAAAGCTGCTGGGCCTGCATCCCTTTTGGACCTGATTTCCTATTCAGAGTATCTCACCAAAAATGTCATTTTTGTTGCAGGGGATACCTAAAATCTGACTTGTATCTTAGTGCAGACTTCTGGGAAAATCAGTGAGCCAATCACACAAGCAGGAAAATATGTTTCTGAGGGAAGTTCTGTACACATTCTGTGTACAGAATACCTCCAGGTAGCCATATTGCATTGCATTTTCAGAAAATTACAGCGACTGCAGATTCAAAAGGAAAGGACATTTTTAATAATATTCAATACAATATGACTTGTGCCGCAATTGTATACGATATATTATTTTTTCTTTATTTGCTATTTTTTCTCCCCAGGAAATGGAAGTTGCCCTTTAAGCAGTTTGAACGGTCCTGAGTGGCCTTTAGGAGGCGCACAATTATAGCATCCAGCCTGCAAACAGCAGGAAAAAAGGGGATCAAAAGGCCAGTGGCTAAATTACACTTTAAACACAGGTTTTCCTAAACAACAATAAGCAAAGCATGTCTGCCTGTGATAAGGAGAATAATAATACATAAAACATCCATATATAGCTTTGGCACTTCGTTTTAGACTTTTACTATTACTGCCAGCACAAAGAATCCTGGAATAGCTGACATTCTTTCACAGCAGTAATTATCACACAAAGGTTCTAAACAATTCCCATATCATCCTGTAGGGGGCAATGTAGGATGAAAACTAGTTGCATGATATTTCACATATGAAATTTATAGCTTTATACATTCATGTTCTACCAATGATGATTAAGCATTTCTACACAATTTTTTTTATTTAAATTGAGCATTGGATTTTAACATATTTCAAAATGACTTAGGTGTAGCTTGTTCAGCATTAGTTAAAATTATACTACTTTGTTCAATTTAGTCAGTCTTAAAGAGACACTGTCATCAAAAAAAAAAAAAAAAAAGATATAAGAATGTGTATTTAGACATAACAACAGACCTGCTGATTTCTATTGCTGTATATTTTTTTAATAATATTGTGTGCTTAGCGACTAAAGTTGCTCACAAACAACAGATGGTGGAAGATCGGGCATGCACAACATCTTGCTTGCATCCGTGCCACTTTATTCAGCTGCCTTTGTCTTCATATAAGCTCCCTGTCACCCCATGCAGAGCAGCACTCAGACTAGCAGAGGGAGCCAATCAGGCTCTGCTGCATGCATAGGTGCAGAAAGGAAACACATAGTTGCCAGCAGTCCCGATCAGATTCCCAAAAAATTAGCTCTGTTACGGGCTGGGTGGACTGGTCCGGGGGGGTCCGATCCCCCATAAAAAGGCCGCACCGCCGTCACCCCGGGTGTCATGCCGGCCTGCCCACATAGTAAGTTGGGTGGGCTGGGAGTCGGGAGATTATAGATGATGTAAAGAGGGAGGGATGTAACAGAAAACTGCAGCTATTGGCTGAGGAGGTGGCAGTAGGCGGGCTGTACCATGTTCCAGCCAATGGGTGTGGTATCTAGGCATAGAGCTGCTCTGCAAAGAAGCTGCATGAGGCAGGAAGCAGAAACTGTTTCGGCAGATCAATGCTAATTTTTTTTAAAATTGAGACGCATGATACTTGCAGCCAAGGAGTATTAAATTATGCTGGAAAATAATAAATATTCATCCTGTGACTGTTGTTTTCTGAGAGGTTAGAATTGTATCCCTCTCTCTCCCTCCATCCCTCTTTCTCTTTTTCTCTATCCCTCTTTTTTTCTTTCCTTTCCTCCCTCTCTCTCCCTCCATTCCTCTTTTTTTTCTTTCTCTCTCCCTCCATTCCTCTTTTTTTTCTTTCTCTCTCCCTCCATCCCTCTTTTGCTTTTTCTCCATCCCTCTTTCCTTCTTTCCTTTCCTCCCTCTCTCTCCCTCCATTCCTCTTTTCTTTCTTTCTTTCTTTCTTTCTTTCTTTCTTTCTTTCTTTCTTTCTTTCTTTCTTTCTTTCTTTCTTTCTTTCTTTCTTTCTTTCTTTCTCCGTCTTTCTCTCTTTCTTTTTTTCTCCCTCCATCCCTCTTTCTCTTTTCCTTCCCTATATATTACCACATTCTCCACTATGTAAGTCATCTCAGACTCTATTTAACTACTCCCCTTTAAGCCACGCCCAATATTTAGTGTAATTTAAACTATGCCAATTTTTCCCCCGCCACATTTTTTTCACTCCTGCTAGACCTCACCTACAAACGAATGCCTAACCCCTAATTAAAATAATACCACGCCTACATAAAAAAAGTGTCCCTAAAAATTTTCTCAGAATGTTGCCAACTATAGAAACATGCTGATTGGATGAGAGATCAGAGTAAGCGGGACTAATGACTTTTGTCGATTTCTGTACACTAATAGAGAAATTTGTGTCATCTTCCTGGCTGTGCTGTCTGTTTATAAGTAATTCAGATCATTCATTAGTATGTTAAACTGAAATGCCAGTTTTCAGGTGGACTAAAGCTTAGCTAATGGAACATATGTGGAATAAACTAAGTCCCCACAACTAAATTCATACACCTCCACTACTTACTAGCCCTGTGACCTATTTAAAATGAAATTGTTTCTTACTTTTCTGTCTCCTAATGCTCCTTTTCACACTCCCTTCTGTCTGTAACGAGCAGTGCACATTAGTCCATGGTCTCTAGTCGATCTTGGGAATGAGCAAGAGAGGGTGGCTGCCTTCCTACCTACAGTGGGTCTATGAAGAACAAATGTAGCCCCCCCTCTAACATGAAGTCAGCTCACAGCAGCAAAAAAAATAAATTTGGATATTTGGAGGCAGCTGAGAGCAATAGAAGCTTTTTTTTAAATTAAAGTATAACTAAAGGCAAAACTTTTTTTTTAGTTTTGGATATAGTGGAGAGGGATTAGAACACCTGTCAGTTTTTTTTGCTGTCTGTGTCCCCTGTGTCTGAGGCGCCTCCTGAATCACGAAACGTACGTCGAGGCGGTACCTGGTCACGTTGTTCCCTACACCACATCCGGCTTTCTGGTTGTCTGCGGCGGCTGGTGGAACGCACGCCCGCCACGGAGGTGGATGCGGCACGGATCTAGCTCTTCCACACGTGTTAAGCTTGCAGCCCCAGTGCCGGGTCTGGCACTTTTTAAGTAAGGAGCCATTTGGCTATTTTTTTTAACATGCTATTTTAATAAACTGTATTACGCTATGGATATTCTTTGATTGTTTTTGCATATCCTGCCCTAAACTCTGAGGAGGAGGTTCCCTGTGCATCTCTCAGCTTCTCCATATGCGAGCAGGCATTATCCTGCCAAAGCGATATTTGACTTTCTTTTTCATTAAAGCGGGGGTCCACCTATCTATTTTTTTTTTGGAGTTCATTCACAAAATTTTCTTCTCATGATTATCTACTCAGAGGTTCTGTGTAATAAGTCTGCCTGTGTCCGATTTCGTTGTAAAGAATAACTTATAAAATTCACTGAAGGCGGTTTCCATCTTCATTGTGGGCATTTGAAGCCCACAAGCATGTATTTCCTGGATGCAGTGAATGCTGTGCTCCCAGCATTCACCGAGATGTTGTGATGACACTGTTGCACAATGCATGCTGGGAAGCCTGAGACTAGCTCCCAGGGGACTGTGGGAGGTCTGGGAGAGGCTAGAAACACGCCTACTCCCATGGGAGGAAAACCAGCAAGTGCTAAGAAGATTAGAAAAAAAAGGTAATTACGGCGATTTAAATTTTTTTACACAGCATGTCAGCATCTAGGCAAGGAAGAGAATGCATAGAGATAATGTTCAAAATTTGGGTGGAACCCCGCTTTAACCACTTGACGACCGCCTCACGCCGATGTACGTCGGCAAAGTGGCACGGACAGGCAAAATCACGTACATGGTACGTGATTTGCCTTCCGCGGGTGGGGGGTCCGATCGGACCCCCCCCGGTGCCCGAGGCGGTCCCGTTTTGTCCAGCGGCGATCGGTGGTGAGGGGGAGACCATCCGTTCGTGGCCCCCCCCTCGCGATCGCCGCCGGCCAATCGAATCATTCCTTTGCTGCTGTATGCTAAACAGCAGCAAAGGAAATGATGTCATCTCTCCTCGGCTCGGTAATTTCCGTTCCGGCCCGAGGAGAGAAGACATCAATGTGAGTGCACCAACACACACACACACAGTAGAACATGCCAGGCACACAAAACACCCCTTTCACCACTGATCACCGTATAACCGTTACGGTTGACGCTGGTTAGTTTGTTTATTTTTTATAGTGTCAGGGCACCCGCCGTTTATTACCGAATAAAGGTTTAGCCCCCTGATCGCCCGGCGGTGATATGCGTCGCCCCAGGCAGCGTCAGATTAGCGCCAGTACCGCTAACACCCACGCACGCAGCATACGCCTCCCTTAGTGGTATAGTATCTGAACGCATCAATATCTGATCCGATCAGATCTATACTAGCGTCCCCAGCAGTTTAGGGTTCCCAAAAACGCAGTGTTAGCGGAATCAGCCCAGATACCTGCTAGCACCTGCGTTTTGCCCCTCCGCCCGGCCCAGCCCAGCCCACCCAAGTGCAGTATCAATCGATCACTGTCAATTACAAAACACTCAACGCATTACTGCAGCGTTCGCAGAGTCAGGCCTGATCCCTGCGATCGCTAACAGTTTTTTTGGTAGTATTTTGGTGAACTGGCAAGCACCAGCCCCAGGCAGGGTCAGGTTAGCGCCAGTACCGCTAACACCCACGCACGCACCGTACACCTCCCTTAGTGGTATAGTATCTGAACGGATCAATATCTGATCCGATCAGATCTATACTAGCGTCCCCAGCAGTTTAGGGTTCCCAAAAACGCAGTGTTAGCGGAATCAGCCCAGATACCTGCTAGCACCTGCGTTTTGCCCCTCCGCCCGGCCCAGCCCAGCCCACCCAAGTGCAGTATCGATCGATCACTGTCACTTACAAAAGACTAAAACGCATAACTGCAGCGTTCGCAGAGTCAGGCCTGATCCCTGCGATCGCTAACAGTTTTTTTGGTAGCGTTTTGGGGAACTGGCAAGCACCAGTGGCCTAGTACACCCCGGTCGTAGTCAAACCAGCACTGCAGTAACACTTGGTGACGTGGCGAGTCCCATAAGTGCAGTTCAAGCTGGTGAGGTGGCAAGCACAAGTAGTGTCCCGCTGCCACCAAAAAGACAAACACAGGCCCGTCGTGCCCATAGTGCCCTTCCTACTGCATTCGCCAATCCTAATTGGGAACCCACCGCTTCTGCAGCGCCCGTACTTCCCCCATTCACATCCCCAACCAAATGCAGTCGGCTGCATGAGAGGCATTTTCTTTATGTCCTCCCGAGTACCCCTACCCAGCGAACGCCCCCAAAAAAGATATTGTGTCTGCAGCTAGCGCGGATATAGGCGTGACACCCGCTATTATTGTCCCTCCTGTCCTGACAATCCTGGTCTTTGCATTGGTGAATGTTTTGAACGCTACCATGCACTAGTTGAGTATTAGCGTAGGGTACAGCATTGCACAGACTAGGCACACTTTCACAGGGTCTCCCAAGATGCCATCGCATTTTGAGAGACCCGAACCTGGAGCCGGTTACAGTTATAAAAGTTAGTTACAAAAAAAGTGTAAAAAAAAAATAAAAAATATATATATAAAATAAAAAAAAAATAGTTGTCGTTTTATTGTTCTCTCTCTCTCTATTCTCTCTATTGTTCTGCTCTTTTTTACTGTATTCTATTCTGCAATGTTTTATTGTTATTATGTTTTATCATGTTTGCTTTTCAGGTATGCAATTTTTTATACTTTACCGTTTACTGTGCTTTATTGTTAACCATTTTTTTTGTCTTCAGGTACGCCATTCACAACTTTGAGTGGTTATACCAGAATGATGCCTGCAGGTTTAGGTATCATCTTGGTATCATTCTTTTCAGCCAGCGGTCGGCTTTCATGTAAAAGCAATCCTAGCGGCTAATTAGCCTCTAGACTGCTTTTACAAGCCGTGGGAGGGAATGCCCCCCCCCCACCGTCTTCCGTGTTTTTCTCTGGCTCTCCTGTCTCAACAGGGAACCTGAAAATGCAGCCGGTGATTCAGCCAGCTGACCATAGAGCTGATCAGAGACCAGAGTGGCTCCAAACATCTCTATGGCCTAAGAAACCGGAAGCTACGAGCATTTTATGACTTAGATTTCGCTGGATGTAAATAGCGCCATTGGGAAATTGGGGAAGTATTTTATCACACCGATCTTGGTGTGGTCAGATGCTTTGAGGGCAGAGGAGAGATCTAGGGTCTAATAGACCCCAATTTTTTCAAAAAAGAGTACCTGTCACTACCTATTGCTATCATAGGGGATATTTACATTCCCCGAGATAACAATAAAAATGATTAAAAAAAATAAAAATGAAAGGAACAGTTTAAAAATAAGATAAAAAAGCAAAAAAATAATAAATTTAAAAAAAAAAAAAAAAAAAAGCACCCCTGTCGCCCCCTGCTCTCGCACTAAGGCGAACGCAAGCGGCGGTCTGTCGTCAAATGTAAACAGCAATTGCACCATGCATGTGAGGTATCACCGCGAAGGTCAGATCGAGGGCAGTAAGTTTAGCAGTAGACCTCCTCTGTAAATCTAAAGTGGTAACCTGTAAAGGCTTTTAAAGGCTTTTAAAAATGTATTTATTTTGTTGCCACTGCACGTTTGTGCGCAATTGTAAAGCATGTCATGTTTGGTATCCATGTACTCGGCCTAAGATCATCTTTTTTATTTCATCAAACATTTGGGCAATATAGTGTGTTTTAGTGCATTAAAATTTAAAAAAGTGTGTTTTTTCCCCAAAAAATGCGTTTGAAAAATCGCTGCGCAAATACTGTGTGAAAAAAAAAAATGAAACACCCACCATTTTAATCTGTAGGGCATTTGCTTTAAAAAAAATATATAATGTTTGGGGGTTCAAAGTAATTTTCTTGCAAAAAAAAAAAAACTTTTTCATGTAAACAATAAGTGTCAGAAAGGGCTTTGTCTTCAAGTGGTTAGAAGAGTGGGTGATGTGTGACATAAGCTTCTAAATGTTGTGCATAAAATGCCAGGACAGTTCAAAACCCCCCCAAATGACCCCATTTTGGAAAGTAGACACCCCAAGCTATTTGCTGAGAGGCATGTCGAGTCCATGGAATATTTTATATTGCGACACAAGTTGCGGGAAAGAGACAATTTTTTTTTTTTTTGCACAAAATTGTCACTAAATGATATATTGCTCAAACATGCCATGGGAATATGTGAAATTACACCCCAAAATACATTCTGCTGCTTCTCCTGAGTACGGGGATACCACATGTGTGAGACTTTTTGGGAGCCTAGCCGCGTACGGAACCCCGAAAACCAAGCACCGCCTTCAGGCTTTCTAAGGGCGTGAATTTTTGATTTCTCTCTTGACTGCTTATCACAGTTTCGGAGACCATGGAATGCCCAGGTGGCACAAACCCCCCCCAAATGACCCCATTTTGGAAAGTAGACACCCCAAGCTATTTGATGAGAGGTATAGTGAGTATTTTGCAGACCTCACTTTTTGTCACAAAGTTTTGAAAATTGAAAAAAGAAAAAAAAAAAAGTTTTTTCTTGTCTTTCTTCATTTTCAAAAACAAATGAGAGCTGCAAAATACTCACCATGCCTCTCAGCAAATAGCTTGGGGTGTCTACTTTCCAAAATGGGGTCATTTGGGGGGGTTTTGTGCCACCTGGGCATTCCATGGCCTCCGAAACTGTGATAGGCAGTGAAGAGTGAAATCAAAAATTTTCACCCTTAGAAATCCTGAAGGCGGTGATTGGTTTTCGGGGTCCCGTACACGGCTAGGCTCCCAAAAAGTCCCACACATGTGGTATCCCCGTACTCAGGAGAAGCAGCAGAATGTATTTTGGGGTGCAATTCCACATATGCCCATGGCCTGTGTGAGCAATATATCATTTAGTGACAACTTTGTGCAAAAAAAAAAAAAATAAATGTGTCACTTTCCCGCAACTTGTGTCAAAATATAAAATATTCCATGGACTCAATATGCCTCTCTGGAAATAGCTTGGGGTGTCTACTTTCCAAAATGGGGTCATTTGGGGGGGTTTTGTGCCACCTGGGCATTCCATGGCCTCCGAAACTGTGATAGGCAGTAAAGAATGAAATCATAAATTTACGCCCTTAGAAATCCTGAAGGCGGTGATTGGATTTCGGGGCCCCGTACGCGGCTAGGCTCCCAAAAAGTCCCACACATGTGGTATCCCCATATTCAGGAGAAGCAGCAGAATGTATTTTGGGGTGCAATTCCACATAGGCCCATGGCCTGTGTGAGCAATATATCATTTAGTGACAACTTTTTGTAAATATTTTTTTTTTTTTTTTTTGTCATTATTCAATGGGTTCAACATGCCTCTCAGCAATTTCCTTGGGGTGTCTACTTTCCAAAATGGGGTCATTTGGGGGGGTTTTGTACTGCCCTGCCATTTTAGCACCTCAAGAAATGACATAGGCAGTCATAAACTAAAAGCTGTGTAAATTACAGAAAATGTACCCTAGTTTGTAGACGCTATAACTTTTGCGCAAACCAATAAATATACGCTTATTGACATTTTTTTTACCAAAAACATGTGGCCGAATACATTTTGGCCTAAATGTATGACTAAAATTGAGTTTATTGGATTTTTTTTATAACAAAAAGTAGAAAATATCATTTTTTTTCAAAATTTTCGGTCTTTTTCCATTTATAGCGCAAAAAATAAAAACCGCAGAGGTGATCAAATACCATCAAAAGAAAGCTCTATTTGTGGGAAGAAAAGGACGCAAATTTCGTTTGGGTACAGCATTGCATGACCGCGCAATTAGCAGTTAAAGCGACGCAGTGCCAAATTGGAAAAAGACCTCTGGTCCTTAGGCAGCATAATGGTCCGGGGCTCAAGTGGTTAAAGAAGTCAAATACATCTGGTAAGCAGCCCATTTATCTGCTCACGTTGGGTGTATTTTGTTTGGTGAAGGATTGGTCACTATTCCACGTAAAGAAAGTTTTGGAATTAAGATCACCATTTCTACCAATTCTGGATCTGAATAATTGCTATATATTTTTGTTTTTTTCACTCCTAAGGACTTATCACTGAGTAAAGTTTTTTGCTGTGATATAACATGTCATAATTATTCATAATATTTTTGTATTTTATATATTTTTTTATTTTTTTGATATTCCTATGTTGAATATTTAATTAGCACTTCCTAACCTACATATTCACAATATTAAAGTAAAAGTTCACCCTAACACTAAAATCTCTGCATCTACAGGCATCCACAATCTAACACTAACCTATCTAGCCCTGTAAAGATGAAATCAGTATACATACCTTTTTTGAAGCCGATCCGACCCGATCCCAATGCTGAGCTGTCAGCCACTGCTTCACTGTGGAGGCGGGTGCAGAGGACACAGCCGACAACGGATGCCCCATAGTAAGTTTACATACCTCCCAACTTTTTGAGATGAGAGTGAGGGACACCTATTAGCAAAAGTATGTAGGCATAGGACACACCCCCTGCCATGCCCTATTAAAGGAGAATTCTACAAAAAAAATGACTAGGTAAACCTACAAGTGCTTTTTTTACCACTCCCATTCCTTTATATTGACTTTTGAAATTTAAAAATGCAGCAATTTAGAAATTGGATCAAAGGTTTAGCATTGGGAAATACATTGAATACATTTTGAAAGATAAAAATTAAATTTTATGTACAACTACCGTATATAGATCAGACCAAAATGAGGGACAAATGAGGAGGAAAGAGGGACAGAGGGACTTTGTTCCAAATCAGGGACAGTTCCGCGAAATCAGGGACAGTTGGGAGCTATGAGTCTATGGGTTATGTCACTCCCCATTCATTTCACAGCCGCTGTCGGCTGTCTCTTCATCAGAGCTTCCGCCGCTGGAGACTGGACCGGATCGGCTTCAAAAAAGATATGTATAATGATTTCTTCTTTACAGGGCTATATTGCTGCACGATTCATCGTTAAAAAAATTGCGATCTCGATTCAACCCCCCTCACAATCTTAATACAGCATTTCTTCGATTCAGTGCAGAGAGTTCTCTGCTCACAGCTGACATCTGTCAAAAAAACAAAACAAAAGAAACTACAGGCAGCCTGCCTAGTTTATCACAACATTGTCAGAGCTGGGAGATAACTATAAACAAAGTATCATTTATCAAAGGAATGAACTTCAGTCTGTAAATTAGGTCAGTTTAACCACTTAACCACTTCAGCCCCGGAAGAATTTACCCCCTTCCTGACCAGAGCACTTTTTGCAATTCGGCACTGCGTCGCTTTAACTGACAATTGCGCGGTCGTGCGACGTGGCTCCCAAACAAAACTGACATCCTTTTTTCCCCACAAATAGAGCTTTCTTTTGGTGGTATTTGATCATCTCTGCATTTTTTATTTTTTGCGCTATAAACAAAAAAATAGCGACAATTTTGAAAAAAACGCATTATTTTTTACTTTTTGCTATAATAACTATCCCAAAAAAAATGTTTCCCTCAGTTTAAGCCGATGCGTATTCTTCTACATATTTTTGGTAAAAAAACCCGCAATAAGCGCTTATTAATTGGTTTGCGCAAAAGTTATAGCGTCTACAAAATAGGGGATAGTTTTATGGCATTTTTATTGATAATTTTTTTTATACTAGTAATGGCGGCGATTAGTGATTTTTATCGTGACTGCGACATTATGGCAGACACATCGGACACTTTTGGTGCAATTTTGGGACCATTCACATTTATACAGCGATCAGTGCAATTAAAAATGCATTGATTACTGTGTGAATGTGACTGGCAGTGAAGGGGTTAACCAGTAGGTGGCACTGTAGGGGTTAAGTGTGTCCTAGGGAGTGATTCTAACTGTGGGGGGAAGGGGCTGTGACACGTCACTGATCACCGCTCCCGATTACAGGGAGCGGTAATCAGTGACAGTGTCATTAGGCAGAACGGGGATATGCTTGTTTACATTAGCATCTCCCCATTCTTCCTCACTGTGAGACTATTGCGGGTATCCCCGCGGACATCAAGTCCGCGGGACCCGCGATTACGGTAACAGAGCTCCCGGCGCGCGCGCCTGCAAGCCACCTCTTAAAGGGCAACGGGTACAGGTACATTAATCTGCTTGTACGTGCCCTTCTGCCGCAGTATATCTGCGTGAGGCGGTCAGGAAGTGGTTAAAGAGTAAGCTTTTTTTCTGATACTTGTTGCTTACAAGTTAAAATCAGTATTTTTTGCTAGAAAATTACTTGGATCCTCCAAACATTATTATATTTTTTTAGCAGAGACCCTGGAGAATGAATTTGCAATATTTTATGTCACACTGTATGTGCACAGCGGTCTTTCAAACATAATTTTTTGGGGAAAAAATACACTTTAATGAATTTTAAAAAAAATGAAACGTAAAGTTAGCCCAATTTTTTAGTATAATGTGAAAGATGATGTTACGCGAATCGTGATCTTTATTCTAAGCAAAAAAATTGTGATTCTCATTTTCAAGCAGCTCTACAGGGTTAGATAGGTTAGTGTTAAATCGTGGATGTCTGCAGATGCAGGGATTTTAATGTTAGGGTGGACTTCCTTTTTAACAAGCTTTGGCCAATAGGTGTTAACCCCATCCACTGCAAATTCTAAATTCAAAAATGTACGTCAAAATGCCTGTCAATGCACATGCCAAAAGTTACAAAATACACCCCTCTTCACACACGCATAGATCTAAATGGGCCCCTAGTTTTTTCTATTTTCTAAATGCTACTTGTGTGAAATATTTATAGAACACGAAGCGAGTGTCTGTAACAAGTCCAGTGTTAGTGAAAGTGCCCAGTAAAGGAATGTTTTCAGTTTTGTGTTTCAGCTTAAAAGCACATGACAGCTCCTGCATTGTAAACGAGGATTTAATGCTTAGTAGGGAGGCATTTGCTAATTGTCAGTTTACTAGATCTAGTCGACTACCAGGAACAGGCAAAGCTGGGTCATGTGCTTCTATCTCCGTCATATTTGTTTATACTTCACAACAGATTTATCCATTGTTGGCTAGACTTCATTCTTTTGACATAAATGCTGCAAGGCCTTTTTTCTGTTCCTTCACATTTGCGCAAGCGGGTCCGTTTGATTAACTGGTGATGTTCTTAAACAAGGAGCCACTGTGTTGAAACATCGACATGTGCACAAATCCGCTGGTTTACATGTAACGTTAAAGAATACGGAGAATTATCTAATTGCATTCTAGGACAAAAAGACGTTCCTTTTACAGCAGAACTCTTTCATAATTCAGTTGTATGAAATGAAAGTCTCAGCGGAGAGTCATGAAAACGGGATTGTTTTGCACTTCATTACACACAAGTGCTCAGTAAAGAGCTTGCTTTGCTTTACATGTCGTTGTAATCCAATTATTAAATGGCACAACATCTTTTTTTGCACCCATTATAGTTCTTGTTTACTTCTATTGCGCCACAGAGAGTATCAGAAGCAGGCCAGAATGGGCAGTAGATTTGGACGCTCAGATTACACACACAGCTGATGAGTAACAAGAATGATTTTTTCAACTCTGTGCTGAACTGATAGAAAGCCTCAAATGAAAAAAGTTAGTTCTTTTTAGAATGAATGAGCCACTAGCGCTTATGCGGGGCTCCATGAGACAGTACAGAGGGTGGTAGTACGCTCCGCTGTTCCCCCCCCCTCCGTTTTGCTGTTTGGGTTGCCCCAGGTGATGGCAGATTGCAGAGTGGCATGGCAACGGTTTCTGATTGGCTGAATCGGGCGGGATTGAGCCGGGCTGTGGTTATAAAAACTGACGGCTTTCCCGCTCCGTTCCCCGCCTGAGGAGACCCGCTGAAGACGGACCCCCGCGCTGCTCCCACCGTCCCTCCCTAAATATATAAATTTTGAATTTGTCTTGGCATTTGTTAGTGGGGTTTGTCATACAGTTCAGTTCTGGATGGACTACGTGATATCATTAATAAATTAAATAATTTATGGTTATGGAAATTTAAGATTAAAGATTTTGTTATGAATGAATATTGTTCATCTTGGCTAACCTTTTAATAAATGCCGTGGCCATTATTGCCAACATGAAATTGTGTTGTGTCTCTTTATTCTGTATCCTCTTTTAGTCCTTTGTGCTGTCCCATGCATCTCTCCTAAGCCTTGTACACACGATCAGATTTTCGGATAACCGTTCATCCTTTTTTAGTGCATGCTAGTCTCGTGTCGAAAGTGACGAGGTTACTCACCATAAGAAAATTCTCGTACGACAGAATACAATTTCAGAAGTGATGTAATGTGTTGAATAGTTTTGTATGTATTCTTTCGTTTCTGAGCATGCGTAGTCTTGCTCTTACGATTTTTTTAATTAATCGAAAATCGGATGCTGAGTTGTCGGACGAAAAATCAGAATCGTCTGTCAAAAGCACCATACTAGGATCTGAAAATATGCAGGTCGTTTGGTGGATGAAATTTTACTTCTGATTTTCGTATCGCGTGTACAGGCCTTAAGGCCATTTTCACACGGGGCGGAATCCATTTTTATCCGGTTTGCTCAGCAGGCGATCTGTCTACTGATCCCCCCCGCTGAGCAGAGCGGAGTGGGCAGATGACACAGCTCACTCTACGGGCAGTCGGGTGTAAATGGACTGGCTGTCTATTTACAAATACAAATTGGTGACCAAATGCATTTCAATATTAGACCTTTTTTTTATATACAACATAGGGTTTGATTAGTGCGCATTTTTGTTATACACCCAGAGGTGTGCACATATGTGTATTTTAATTGAGTTAAGCAAAATCTTTGGATTCCTCTCAGATTTTATATAGGTTTGATATTAAAATTAGGGATATTTGTGCAGCTTCTCATTATGGGATTTTTGGGATTTTATTGTATACGATTTATTGTTAAATGTTATGTTTTATATGTGCTGATCTGTGGATGGGATTGTGCACTCGCTCCATATCGCCGTCTAGGGGTCAAGCATTATTTTATGGAGTTCGTTTTTTGGCTGATTTAGCCCTCAAGTTGCTTAAACCTAGCAGGAAGGAGCGTAGATAGTCCTTTTGATGTCACCTGTTGGGGTAGTCTAGCGAGAGGGATTAAGCTTATGAGTATTTGAATGTCCTTGTACTACACTAAAATGGGCACCGGACATGTCTATGTAATAAACCACAAGAAAATGGCCAAAGGCGAGGTATTTTACAGACAGCACCACCGTGCAATTAGAATCCCCCTGATGAAGATACGATGTTTCCCTTGTATCGACACGCGTAGGGGAGGGGACTGGACGGCACAGGAGACAGCTGGTCTACCTAATGGAGTAGGAGCACATGATCTCATCCACAGATTGGCGCTAGTAGGGCATGCTATAGAGCGGTGCACTAACACACCAGACCCATGTGAGTACCCTATATTAGGGCTTTGTTTGCAGTAAATAAAGTCTTTTAAAATGGTATCATGCTATGGAGTTTCTTTTTGATATTTATATGTGAGGAGGCTACATCTTTGAGCAGTGTTTAGACCTTTGCTGCTTGACCTGGAATCTGTTTTGATGATTCAAAAGCGTGTATTGACCAAACTTAATTGCAAGGTCACACGCTCTGAGGCAGGGCCGTTTGAAGGAATTTGGGGGCCCCAAGCAAAATGGACATGGAGGCCCCAAGAGCCCCCCCCCGCGCACGCACGCACGCACGCCAAGCCTACAGGAATCACAGCATAGCGATACAGTTTAAGTTGACCAACACTTTATATAAATAAAAAAGGTTAACAGTGCAAATACTGCTGTTGCATATAATGTGCATAAAATTTAAACATTTTCAACAATTGAACATTTGCAAAAAAGCACCATTGTACCATTGATTCAAAAAAGAAGCAATAAGATGGAAATGGGATGGTAAAGAAAGAAGAAAATGGAAAGAAAACTATGGTAATTGTTTTTATTATGGTCAGCAAGCTACCATATTTTTATTACTAACTCCCCCCCCCGTGTTCTTTTTAACCCCCCTCCCTACCGCGTACCGCGCGGCAGGAGATTCAGTTTTCTGTTCCCGGCCGGCCGGACTGAAAGGAAGTGAGCACTCAGTGTGTGCACTTCCTGTCAGTCCGTCTGGGAACAGGAAACTGAATCTCCTGTACCGCGCGGACTGCAGGAGGAAGGAAGAGGAGCTGGGCCACGCTACAGGCTGAAGCTTATAGGAAGCAGCGGCGCGGCTGGGGCCCCAGGCCAGCTCGGGGCCCCAAGCAATTGCTTGTTTTGCCTGTCCTGTCGCGATGGACCTGCTCTGAGGTGAGCGCCCATTACCTTGGGGTGGGGAGCACCTGAGTGTAATCACTCCTGCAGATCGCTATATTCACAGTCACCTATCAAGTTATGTTTATTATTGCTGTATTAAGGACACTGAAAACTGATCCTGGGTGGTCAGAGTATCACGGACTTATATGCACTTTAGCACTTTATGGATTACTTTTGTATCAATATTTATATTTTATGAAATGTGTGTATATTCACGTTATATGATGTTGTAAGCTGAATGAAGACTTTAGTCGCTTATATATTTTTATTATATTCTTGGATTTGATTTATAGACACATCACTTTAATTAACAATTTAGATTTTTAGGTTTTTGCTGCAGGTTCAGCAGATCATTAAGGGGATAGCACAGCACATCATATGATTTATTAATTCATCTGTGATTCTCATACGTTAGTATGGGATGTAATTAGTGCTAGCAGCTGTCATTATACTATTATAAGATAGGGGAACTTTGATTTGGTAGCTTGCAAGAACTTTACTATATTTTTTGTCTATTTACAGCTGACTTCCTTCGATCAGATCTGCCCAGACAGTGGGGAACAGATTCCCTTCTATTTCTTTTTGCTGGATCAGACCAGAGCGGAGGTAGCCGGGTGTAAACAGACACAAGTCTATTTACATCCAACTGCCAATAGAATGGCGGGTCTAACTGGGTCCGGCTGATAAACAGACAAGCAGACCCAACTGGACCGCTTTTGTGAAAGGGGTCTTAAGCTGGCCAAATATGGGTCGAATTCTGTGCCACCATTGATTTCGAAATTTGATCAACTTATGCCGCGTACACACGATCGGACTTAACGGCATACTTGGTCCCGCGTACCGGAATTTCGTCGGACAATTAGATCGTGTGTGGGCTCCAGCGGACTTTGTTTTCTCAAAAGTTTGACGGACTTAGATTTGAAACATGTTTCAAATCTATCCGACGGACTCGAGTCCGATCGAAAAGTCCGCTCGTCTGTATGCTAGTCCGACGGACAGAAACCGACGCTAGGGCAGCTATTGGCTACTGGCTATGAACTTTCTTATTTTAGTCCGGTTGTGCGTCATCACGTTCAAATCCGTCGGACTTTGGTTGATCGTGTGTAGGCAAATCCGTTCATTCGGAAAGTCAGTCGTGAAGTCCGTCGAAAAGTCCACCGGGCAAAGTATGCCGTAAAGTCCAGTCGGGTGTACGCGGCATAAGCCTTCAATTGCACCTTATGTTGCTACAGAAAAGAACTTTCGGGGGCAGGAATCTTCTTTTCTTTCCAGGTCACAGCTCATTCGCATTTCTTTTTAGATTATATCCCTCGCACGATTCTCCCATCATTGATTAGAAATTCGTTAATTTTTCCAAAAATTTCCAACATGCCTAATGACTCAAATTTGATGGCCACAAGAAAATCGGCAGTTGCTACTGCCCACTAATGGTGTGAAATTTGAAAGAAAATTCTTAAGCCGGACATACATGGGTCGAATTCCGAAAAAAATTTCTTATGAAAATCGTAGCTAAGAATTTTCTTTCGCATTTCACACCATTAGTGGGCTGCAGCAAAGGCCAATTTTTGTGCAGCCATCAAATTTGAGTGATTAGACATGTTGGAAATTTTTGGAAAAACAAACAAATTTTTAATCAATGATGGGAGAATCATGCGAGAAATTTAGTTGAAAATGAAATGCGCATGAGTGCAAGAAAATAAAATTCACTGAAAGAAAAGAAGATTCCCAGCCACAAACATTATTTTCTGTAGCGACAAGAGGTGAAATTAAAGGCTTGTAAACCAAGTGAACTGCGCTGGCAACTAAATGTGAACAAAAAAAATTTTTTTATAAACCAAAACCACAAAACACCGCAAGTGATAATAAAGTTGCACGTAATAATGAATATGGATGTGTCAGAGAACTGGACCTGCAGCCCGCGCATCTAAGCCAACACCTAGTGCGAGTGTGCTAAACTGCACTACCAGAACTCCAAGACCCTCCACATAAATTGAATCAATTGGTGTATATAATTGCAAAAATGACAAAATAATAAAATAAGGATAAAACAGCAGGAGCATAGGAAGATGCACTATCCAAATAGGAAACCTTCACTACAATGTGTTAATTTGGACAGATGCATCTAACATCAGAAGTAGCAGTTTGGCATACCACTAATAGCGCTAATCTATCAAACAGCAGTTTGGCATACCAAAAAACATAAAGATATAAATATAATATGGCATATCAATTATGCGAAAATGAAATACTATGGAGCGATCCACTCTGCAAGTTCCAGATAGCACAAAAAGATCATAAAGCATCGGTTATAATATGTGAGAAGACGTGGCTAGTGATTAAAACTCCTTCATAGGGCAAACAATAAACAGGCTTCCAACTTTTTCATCTTTTCCAACAAACAGGGCCAGTAGTGTAACGATGTAAAAAGATTGCTCGGAAAACCACAGAAGCACACGTTCCACCGAAGGAGAAAAGAGAGGTATATAGCATAAAACCTTAACATATATATGCTATATACCTCTCTTTTCTCCTTCGGTGGAACGTGTGCTTCTGTGGTTTTCCGAGCAATCTTTTTACATCGTTACACTACTGGCCCTGTTTGTTGGAAAAGATGAAAAAGTTGGAAGCCTGTTTATTGTTTGCCCTATGAAGGAGTTTTAATCACTAGCCACGTCTTCTCACATATTATAACCGATGCTTTATGATCTTTTTGTGCTATCTGGAACTTGCAGAGTGGATCGCTCCAAAGTATTTCATTTTCGCATAATTGATATGCCATATTATATTTATATCTTTATGTTTTTTGGTATGCCAAACTGCTGTTTGATAGATTAGCGCTATTAGTGGTATGCCAAACTGCTACTTCTGATGTTAGATGCATCTGTCCAAATTAACACATTGTAGTGAAGGTTTCCTATTTGGATAGTGCATCTTCCTATGCTCCTGCTGTTTTATCCTTATTTTATTATTTTGTCATTTTTGCAATTATATACACCAATTGATTCAATTTATGTGGAGGGTCTTGGAGTTCTGGTAGTGCAGTTTAGCACACTCGCACTAGGTGTTGGCTTAGATGCGCGGGCTGCAGGTCCAGTTCTCTGACACATCCATATTCATTATTACGTGCAACTTTATTATCACTTGCGGTGTTTTGTGGTTTTGGTTTATAAAAAAAATGTTTTTGTTCACATTTAGTTGCCAGCGCAGTTCACTTGGTTTACATATTTTTAAAGTACAGTACTTTCACTCTGCAGCTGCAACAAAGTTTTTTCCGTTTTTCTTTTTTTGTTTTCACAAAAAATAATTTTTTTGAGAGTATTGATTACATATATTTGCGAGCGCTGTATTGTATGATTTTATGAAATTAAAGGCTTGGTTGGTTGAATTCAATAGTGGCACCATTGGATCACAAAACGAACAAAATTTTTGATTTTCAAAAGAAAATTTGTTCGTTATTCGACCCATGTATGCCCTACTTTAGGCCTCATGCACACTGGGCATTTTCCCAGCTCTTCTGAACGGCAGGAAAAAGGCAGCTTCAAAATACGCATAAACCCACGTTTAGACACGTTCAGGCACGTCAAGTATTTTGGAGTTTATTAATTTCTTGGTCAGAATCAGTGGCGGCCCATCCATACAGGGCGCAGGGGTGCCGCCCCCCTAATCCATGCGCCCAGCCCCTTATCTACATGCAGGGCACCGTACACATGGATTCCAATAGGGTTTATTTTTTCTTTTAGAAGCACGTGATTAGAGCCTGATGCTCTAATTGGCTTCAAAAAAGGGCGGGCTTTTGTTGTGTGACAATAGGGAATTAATATCACCCTCCAAATGAAGCCACAAGGATGGTAATTTATACATGCTACATGTGAGCTCTGCTGGATTTGTTTTTACATGCTGTGTTTTTTCTTAATAAATGTGAGTGCAATCTATTAAGCTGAGGTGGTGAGATTTATTCAGTTTAACACCCAGGTACTGCACTATTGGAAGCATTCTTGTCTTTTTATGTCGGGTTTGGAGCTGCTGGTGATCAATGTGGAGCAATTTTTAAAGGAGAAGTACACTGTGTGCAGAGCATGTTTGACCCTTATAGGGTCTATAAAGGAGGTGAGCTTCCATTGCACCCGATGAAGGGAGCACAAGAGTCACAGATTGGAATCTGTTGTGAGGCACGTTTTTCACAGTGAAGTTTGATGTGCATTGTTTATAAGAAGATCTTCATTTATTCATCCAATATGGACTTTATATGAATTCTATTGAATAATTCACACATTATTACTGTATAGCACTGTTATAGCACTGTTACAGCACTTATTTGCACTGCCACTTTATTCAATTTAGACACTCTGTAGTTTTTAGTCACAAGCAGCGCTATGACATATTATTTACCAATATTCGCTATTGTCTTCCTGATTCTCCTCCCAGCCAATCAGGAAGCAGGTTCTGAGATCCTTCACCCGATTGGCCGAGAGGAGAAGCGATCCTATTGGCGGTCGAGGAGAAAGAGGGAGGAGACACAGGGGAAGCCACTGAAGCCAAGGAGGAGGAGACGCAGGGTGAAGCGTGGTTGGTGACCGACGGGGGGGGGGGGCCCTAAGGGTGCTCTGACTGACAGTTGGGAGGGTGGGTATCAGTGGGTGTATTGTTTGCCGACCCCCACCCAAAAAATATAGCACCAGACGTCACTGCCCAGAATATTAATTTATTTCTGCCCATTGAAATTAATGAACACTCAAGCACTAAGCGCACCAAGTGTTTAGGCATGTTTACACATGTTTAAGTGTGTCAGGTGTTATTTTCTGCCTAAACATTCCTCTCTTGAACATGCAAGTGATTTTTTTCCGCCTCTAAACGCTTCTACCTATAAATGTGTGTAAATGCCTATGTATTCAAGGACAATAGACTAACATAGAGGGGTGTTTAGAGGAAAAAAAAGTCAAATGCCTCTTATAACGTTTATAACGCCCAGTGTGCAAGAGGTCTTAGGTCTTTTGCCCAAAAACTCAGCATTTTTAGGCATACAGGTGTTTTTTTTTTTTTTTACTGATTAAATGTGCTTATACAAACGTAGATGTAGTGAATACAGAATTTATGCATATGCATGGATGCATGCAAATATGTGCAAATAGGCGCATAAAATTTTAATTTGAAGATGGTTAAATGACATTCTGAGAGCAAGATGCTAAATAAACGCAAGAAATTTTGACCGGGAGTACTGATACTCAAACATCAGTACAGCGTGCAAGTATCCTTAAAGTATTAGTTCATCCTTACAGAAAAAAATGTAAAGGTAAACTAACATTGTCAAATTCTCTTTCATAGAAATAATTAAACCAATACAAAGGTTTACTAAAGTAAAAATGTTAAAAGTTAACAATAAAATTATCCCAAATTTTAACAGTTTTCCTATCTGCCTTTTTTTTTTGGCCACTACATGGCCTGTCTTCTCTTTCATTATATGAATGGGAGCAGCAATGTTAGATTACTCTTGCAGCAACGTCTGCAATTGAATATAGCTACTGTACAGTAATTATAATGTGACCAAAATGCATGAATATGGTAACTAAATTTCAGCTGACCAAGCATTGTACACGAATGGTGGTCTGGTGGTCCCATTATTAAAGGTGTTGTTTGGGATAGGTCCCCCTCTGTTCAAACTAATGATCCTCTTTGGATCTGCCTTTAATTTGTATTGCACCCTTTATCAAAGAAGATAAATCAGGGATGTGCAGGCTAATAGTGATAAAAATGTTTCTTAATGGAGTTGGCCAAAGCCATATTAGCTTGACAAGTCAAGGTCTCTTCTCAATGTTCACTCATGATATATACAGTATTAGTGAAGTCACATATTGACATCTCTGTGAGATTCCAGTAGAAAATCTTAGGGCCCGTTCCACACGGGTGCCTCTGTTTGACGGCCTCCGCTTGCTCAGTGGGGGATCACTCCGCTGATCCCCGCTGAACAGGCGGATGACAGGTCTGTGTCTTCTCACTGTGCAGAGCGGAGACGGACAGAGTCCCGCTCTCCTCTATGGGCAAATTGGATGAAAACTGACTGCCTGTTCATTTTCATCCGATCCGCCAGACGGATGGAAAGTAGGACCACCATGTGTCTGGGTTTGGTGGACAGGATCGGATGGGGTAGCAGCGGACATGTCACCGCTGACATCCGCCACTCCATAGGGGTGCATAGATGGTCCGATCAGATCCGCCTGAAAAGCTGACAGGCGGACCTGATCGGACAGCCGGCCGTGTGAAAGGGCCCTTTGTGTGACCACCTAATTATAGCAGTGCCAGGTGTGTATACTTTTTATCTCAGTAATGGAGATCACATCAACAGGGATATAAGAAATTGTTGGACACTTAATTCTCCAACCACTACCAAAATATCTCTTACATCTTGTCATTAAAATTTTATGAACTTGGCTTTCAAGAAATAAATTGCAGATACAGCCAATCTCTTTTCAGCATATGATGCAGTTTTTTGGCCTTTGACATTTCCTCAGCTGTTTACGGATGGCGTGTTTAAGTGGCTGCCACTGAAGGTAAATCATTAGCTCTTTGACTGAGTAATTGAAGCAAAGACAGTTAAGAACAAAGTTCACATTCCCACAAAAGATTTTACTGGGAGCAAAGTCATTAAAAAATGTACTTGTAGGTACTACCTCTACACTATGACCTGTAGACATTTATTATGCATGTTTAAAGCCCAACTTTGGGCAACTAAAAAAAATCTCTTGCTGTGCCTGTGTAGCGTCACATATGTCGACCCATCACATTTGGCTACGCGGTGGAGGGCGCATGCGCAACTCCGCCATATGCGTTCCAACACTTTTATAACAAAACAGCACAGTAAAAGCTGCTCCACCCCTAAGTCCAGGTTCAAGCCACTTTGCAACAGGGCCCCTCGCGGGCTCGCTTTACTCGCCATGCTTCGGGCTCAGCATAATTATATTCTAACTCTATGTCAACGTCAGTTCCATCACACTATCTGACGGTTTTAGTGTCTTAAAGGAGTTGGAACGCATATAGCGCACTCCAGCGGTTAGCCAAATTTGATAGGTAGCCATATGTGACGCTACACCTGCACTGCAAAGGATAATTGTTTGTTTTGGTCTAGATTAGAAGAACAATACAAGAAAATTTAAGCTGGCCATAGAAGGATTAAAATTCGTCCGGTTCAGTAGGAACTGTCCCCGCTGGCAGAATACAATAGTGCTGCGGGAGGGATTCCCCCAACAATACTGACTGTGTTGATGGGGGAATCGGGCAATTCTCTTTCCTACAATCCGTGATTGAAGGAAAGAAAATTGCATAATGTATGGCCTTACTTACCTGATCCTCTGCTACTCCTCACAGCTTCTTCTCCTCCATGCTTCAGAAGTCTACAGTCCTGACTTCAGTATGAACAAATTAAGGTCCATAGCCCTTCATAGGACATCATGGCGCCAAGAGTCAGTCCACCGCCAGAGCATGGGTAAGCACCATGTGCAGGGGAGCAGAAGATCAGGTAAGTAAAACTGTTTCTCCTATTCTCTAGACAAAACTAAGTATTAACCCTTGCAGCCCCAATGCAAGGGATATTTTTTTCTTTCCTGGAGTTGAACTTTAAACAGGTTCTACAGTTCAAAAACATCTTTGAGTCCTAAAAAGAAGTATGCACTGCCTCTACCTAACTTGTATCCGATCTGCAGAACAAAGTGAACAATGATCTAAGAAGAGAGAGAGAGAGAGAGAGAGAGAGAGAGAGAGAGAGAGAGAGAGAGAGAGAGAGAGAGAGAGAGAGAGAGAGAGAGAGAGAGAGAGAGAGAGAGAGAGAGAGAGAGAGAGAGAGAGAGAGAGAGAGAGAGAGAGAGAGAGAGAGAGAGAGAGAGAGAGAGAGAGAGAGAGAGAGAGAGAGACATATAAGAGCACTCCACCTTATCCACAAAATCCATGTCACATGGTACTCTTTACACAAGTCCAACTGCAGCCATTTGTCATACCCTGAGCGATATTTACTGTACGAAGATCATAGTCTTTCTATTCATTAATCTATGTCCATGATGTTGATGTATGTTTCAAAGCTTTATGTGTCAGCCTAAATGTCACCTTTAGATTACAACTTGTCAGATATACATATGTACAGTTGATAATCTGTTACTGCTAGGAATTTAATCTCAAAACTGGATTGCAAGAATATGCCAAAAAGCATATATTCACATAAATACAGATCACAAGCATAGACGCTGTCCCCCTTGTTCAGTCACTTTGGAATACAGAGCCCCAATGGTTGTTCGGGGTCCACAAAGGTAAACAGCCTTAACCAAACTGGTTCTGATGGAAAATCTAGCTTTCTCAGGGGTGGCCAAGTGTGGCTTTGTTGAGTATTATGGGAGATCTGTGAAATATGCATTTTATATACTTTAGATAGAAAAAAGAAAACATGTGGAGTTCTTTTAAAACATCCAGATACAGATGATATACTGAGTTTCTTAAACTGCTGTGACATCAGAAACTTCGGTCCTGTAATAGAACTTGATTGGCATTCAGAAGACAAACAACTTATGGCTACAATGGAAATAGAGTGTAAGTAGGATAATACACAGTAAAAGTGAAAACATTTTGAACATTTAAAAAAATAAATAATTATACATGATACTAAATAATTATTGATGCCTAAGTGTGGTAGCTTGGTTATGTAACTTTTTCACTTTGTAAGGAGTGCCTAAATCAGCCAGTTCACCTTTACTTATGACTGGTAAATCCCTATTTAGAATATGTGATTGATGCAATTGCCCTTAAAGGTAACAACACATATCACTTATTAGTCATCCAATTTTGCAGATTTTACTACTGTTTTTATGACAAAGGCATTTTTGAGTTACTGAACTCACCATAGAACTTTGTTACAAGAAGCAGTGTAGAGTAGAGGCACAGGGGTGCTTGTTGTAGTTTCCAAAACTGGTAACTAGGTGCCACCATAGTTAAGAAGGTCGGGAACCCAGTAGTGAGAGTAGACAGTGTAGTTACTTATGTAGCTGCCAGAAGACCCCAGAACAGTGAGAGGGCGTACCACAGATAGTGAGGTAGTGTCAGCCCTGCCCCTGCCAGTGTGGGGTATCTTGGTTATGGTGGCTAGTCTGGCATGAATCTGCCTGGGGAGTTGGTTATTTGTACTATTGCAAGCCCCAAGGCATAGCAAAAAAATGGTATTTGACACTCTCAAGATTTGAGGCTTCTGGGGTCTTCCCTGTAGAAGGAAAGCATAATAGGAGACGTGCAAGACTTATGGGATGACTTTCTCCCCCCCTTGGCATGGGATTTAGTACTCCCTGAAAGATATGGGCTCCTTGACTTGGCTCTCTGCTTGGTATTACTTTATTTAATTGTTTGCAACTCAAGAGATATGCCATCACCATTGGGATGACTGAAAGGATTTAAATATGTAAATCAACTGGCTCATTGAACAGCTAATAGGCTGTTTTTTGGACTTTTCCTTCTAACTTCTATGTTCTATGGAAACAAACAGTTGCTGGGTAAAGCTGCTATTTGGGTCTATTGCTGTAAGGTCTGAGGAGGGTATTGAAGGGACTGCTGCTGGTGCTGATTAGGCCAGGTAAAGTCTATCGGGGTGATAGGGGAGGATCCTGTTCCCATACTGTCCAGGTAGGTCTAAAGGTGACCCACCTATGTTGGTCAGGAATGAATTAAAGAGTGCATGTGCTCTTTTACCACATGGCCATAGACATGGAGGGCATGCAGCCCAGCACACAACTAGGCTGCTACACAACAACAGGATCTGATCTCATTTATCATGGGGCTTCATATACCTAAAACTACCCATAGTCTAAATCGGTCTCATCCTTCAGTAAGCAATATGGTGCTCTCTGCCCACGGGCCACCACTTCAGTTGCATACATAGCTATGTCTGACTAAATGCCCCCAAGAAAAATTATTTTTTTTAGGTTTTTCATCCCTATAAGGCCTTTCAAGCTATGGGTTATCACATATCCTCTGGGAAAGTCAAAGAAGACAGTGACATAAAATACTGACTGACAAAAGAGCCACATTAGAGAAAGAACATAACATACTGGAGGCAGTAGCTAGTTATTGTCACAAAGACTGCTATTCTTATCAGTGTTGCTCTGTGAAAGGAAGTGTGTGTTTCTTTGTTGTATGTGTATTAGGATAGGACATTTGTCAGCTTTAAAGCACAGTATATTTGAAAAGCAAAAAAAAAGCAAGTGTTGGGTAATAAGGACTCTGGAAGTCATGCATACATTGTATGCAGTAGTACAGAGTCTCCAGGGTGTCTGAGTTATGCCATCAGCTGTCTGTGATCAGTTTGTTGCTTCCTCACTTCCACATCTAGGCTCTGTACAGTGGCAGGGTCAAACAATAGCTACAAAGTTGACATTTTGGTAGTTTAAAATTTTGTATTACATTTATGAAACCCAAAAAATAATAATTTAAAGCGGTTGTATACCCGCTGTCTTTTTTTTTTTTTTCTACACCTGCAAGGGAAAAGGCATAATGAGCTTGTATGCACCGCATACTAGCTCATTATGAGATACTTAACTTACCCCGGCAAACTCCGGAGCTTGCCGGGCAGAAGTCTCCCGCGTGCATGCGCGGGAGACTTCTGCCCGGCAAGCTCCGGAGTTTGCCGGGCTGTCAGCCGAGAATCCCCTGTGCGCATGCGCCGCTGCAGTCAGCAGCTCATTGCGAGGGGAATATTTCCTAAACCTTACAGGTTTAGGAGATGTTTTTTTTACCTACAGGTAAGCCTTATTATAGGCTTACCTGTAGGTAAAAGTTAAAAATAATGGCATACAACCGCTTTAATATATTGCAGCTTAACGATCCATAGATGCCTCCATTTTAATTTTTTTGTTTTTTTAAAAATTATTATTCACCTGATGATCCTTCTGTTATTTATCAACTTCCTTTAACAGACCAAGCTGTCCAGCAAAAGTGGCAGTTGGTGGGTTGGACAAACCATCTAACACTGACAGGGGGGCTTTCAGTGGTCAGCGTTTATGTAAAATATTTATCCAAAAAGAAAAAAAAAAAAGAACTTACACTGGACCCCTCCCCATCCCTCACAGAGGGTGATCGCGAGACTCAGGTACAGCAGGACTGGTGGGAATGGGGAGGGGGTCCACTTGAAATTCACCTTACATATTTTCTGTAAAGATAAACTTACACTTTAAAAACTGTTCGCTGGAGTTCGACCTGCATTTGTCTCTATTTAAATCTGCTAGTGCATCTAACACTATTCTTTTCCCAGATTGACAATGCTGCTGTCCAACAATGTCTCTGTTGCTCTTCCAGTAGAGCGGAGACACACTAGGTAAAAAAAGCCCAAAAACTGAAAACGAATGTAGCCACCACACTGCAATATATTACATTTTTGTTTTTGAATTTTTTACCATTTTTTATTACTGTTTTATGGGAAGTTGTTACTATACACTAAACTATATTTTAAAATCGAAAAACAAACATAAATGAAAAAGTAAGGGCCCTTTCACACTGGGGCGGGGGCGGCGTCGGCGGTAAAGCGCCGCTATTGTAAGCGGCGCTTTACTGTCGGTATTCGGCCGCTAGCGGGGCAGTTTTACCCCCCCGCTAGCGGCCGAGAAAGGGTTAAAAACCACCGCAAAGCGCCTCCGCAGAGGCGCTTTGCCGGCGGTATAGCCGCGCCGTCCCATTGATTTCAATGGGCAGGAGCTGTGAAGGAGCGGTATACACTCTGCTCCTTCACCGCTCCGAAGATGCTGCTAGCAGGACTTTTTTTCCCGTCCTGCTATCGCCCCCGAGGGCTTTCACACTGGAGACAAAGCAGCGGCACTTTCGGGTCGGTTTGCATTTTTATTATTATTATTTATTATTAGCGCAATAGCGCCTGCAAACCGCCCCAGTGTGAAAGGGCCCTTAAATATGTTTTAAATATATCTGCTATTAGTCAATTATATATTTTCATTGATGTTTTCTTTAACCAGGTGTCATCATATATATATATATTTTTTTAGTTTCTGATTCTTTGAACTTTACAAAAGTTATAAAAGTCTACTTATTTTGTAGACCTCCAGCCTCACAGTTAAATAACTACAAACAACATTAGAAGAAAAGTGTCCAAGTTACTTACCATACAACCCAGCATCCAGCCATTTCTGGTCTGGAGACATCAATGGACCTTCTCCTGGGGTCAAGGGAATGCTGAGGATCCTAAATCTCCCAAGATAGTTTGCTAATCTTCTAGATTACTGCTACTTGTCCACAATTGGCACTTCTTTTTCTGAAAATGTATTTCCCTTACACCTCAGTGCCCCTCCACACTACCCCAGTGGAGGCTCAACTATTGGGGTTCTGTTGGGGGGATTGGGGGGGGGATTCTTCTATCCACCTCGCTTGTGGCGATGGTGGAATCTGTCTGATCAGCAAAGAATTAGTCCTCCATGGCCAGCCTTATGCCTGGTACACACTAGCAGGTTTTCTTTTTCGTTCAACCCAGAGGGCTAATGGAAAAAAAAAAAACTGAAGAGCTCATGAGGAGATGTTGTACTTACTATGTGATGTTAGTACAGCGATCTCCCCCACTGATTGGATTCCCATTGGCAGACCTTTTTTGGTCATGCCCCTTCAAAATAAGCTGGACGTTTGGCTGGCTTCTATCAGGACCACTTGCCAGACATACGAGCTGAATGTCAGCTGGTTTCTATTGAACCAGCCGTTACTGCCCGATATTTGGCCCTTGTGCATGGGGCTTTTGTATGCCGATTTGAATGTACAATATGTACAGTATCTCACAAAAGTGAGTACACCCCTTACATTTTTGTAAATATTTTATTAATTCGTTTTATGTGACAACACTGAAGAAATGACACTTAGCTACAACGTAAAGTAGTGAGTGTACAGCTTGTATAACAGTGTAAATTTGCTGTCTCTGCAAAATAACTCAACACACAGCCATTAATGTCAAAACCGCTGGCAACAAAAGTGAGTACACCCCTAAGTGAAAATGTCCAAATTGGGCCCAAAGTGTCAATATTTTGTGTGGTCACCATTATTTTCCAGCACTGCCTTAACCCTTTTGGGCATGGAGTTCACCAGAGCTTCACAGGTTGCCACTGGAGTCCTCATCCACTCCTCCATGATGACATCACGGAGCTGGTGAATGTTAGAGACCTTGTGCTCCTCCACCTCTTGTTTGAGGATGCCCCACAGATGCTCAATAGGGTTTACGTCTGGAGACGTGCTTGGCCAGTCAACTTCTTTAGTAAGGCAGTGGTCGTCTTGGAGGTGTGTTTGGGGTCGTTATGTTTGAATACCGCCCTGTGGCCCAGTCTCTGAAGGGAGGGAATCATGCTCTGCTTTAGTATGTCACAGTACATGTTGGCATTCATGGTTCCCCCATAGAAATGTAGCCCCCCCCCCCCCCCAGTGCCGGCAGCACTTATGCAGCCCCAGACCATGATACTCCCACCACTATCCTTGACTGTAGGCAAGACACACTTGTCTTTGTACTCCTCATCGGGTTGCCACCACACATGCTTGACACCATCTGAACCAAATAAGTTAATCTTGGTCTCATCAGACCACAGGACATGGTTCCAGTAATCCATGCCCTTAGTCTGCTTGTCTTCAGCAAACTGTTTTTGGGCTTTCTTGTGCATCATCTTTAGAAGAGGCTTCCTTCTGGGACGACAGGCATGCAGACAAATTTAATGCAGTGTGTGGCGTATGGTCTGAACACTGACAGGCTGACCCCCCCACCCCTTCAACCTCTGCAGCAATGCTGGCAGCACTCATACGTCTATTTCCCAAAGACAACGTCTGCATATGATGCTGAGCACATGCACTCAACTGCTTTGGTCGACCATAGCGAGGCCTATTCTAAATGAAACCTGTCCTGTTAAATCGCTGTATGGTCTTGGCCACCATGCTGCAGCTCAGTTTCAGGGTCTTGGCAATCTTCTTATAGCCTAGGCCATCTTTATGTAGAGCAACAATTCTTTTTTTCAGATACTCAGAGAATTCTTTGCCATGAGGTGCCCTATTGAACTTCCAGTGATTACTATGAGAGAGTGAGAGCAATAACACCAAATTTAACACACCCGCTCCCCATTCACACTTGAGACTTTGTAACACTAACGAGTCAAATGACACAGGGGAGAGAAAACAGCTAATTGGGCCCAATTTGGACATTTTCACTTAGGGGTGTACTCACTTTTGTTGTCAGCGGTTTAGACATTAATGGCTGTGTGTTGAGTTATTTTGAGGAGACAGCAAATTTACACTGTTATACAAGCTGTACACTCACTACTTTACATTGTAGCAAAGTGTCATTTCTTCAGTGTTGTCACATGAAAAGATAGAATAAAATATTTACAGAAATCTGAGGGGTGTACTCACTTTTGTGAGATACTGTAAATGCACTGAGTATGTTGTCAGCACTATATGAAAACCTATGATAAATAAAACAAACTTGTAGGAACTTCCAGTGTAGAATCAAATGCTATGTCTGTGTAACCGTCATTCATAGCACTCGCTGGGTTTTGTTGCTGAAAATAACAGTTGCTTTTGCAAATAGCAATCATTATTGATTAGTGAACTGAATTTATAGTCTGTAATATCTGGTTTCGCAATGTTATGAAATACTAAGATAAACTACAGGAGATCTTTTAGTCAGAATTCCTTGTTGCAAAGAAAAAAAAAAAAAAAGGACATTCTCTTTTTGATGATATAAAAGACATAAAAAGTTTCTTAAGGCAATAGTTATTCACATAGCCTACTTACTATCTTTTAAATTTTTTACCAATGCCTGTTTTGACAAGGATCCACCCTTAAAGATACCCATTGCTCTATTTACATTTTAACAGGACTGTAAAACAGCATCGTATATAACTTTCTCCTAGAATGTATCAAACTAGCATATTTATATTTACCATTGCAGGTTGGCCAAATGTTACACTCCATCCATTTGACCACTAGATGGTGTTATTTTTTTCTTCAAAGTATTCCAGTTCTAACTTTATCAAAAACTTGACACTTTACCAGAAGTGAACAACATTTATTGCCAAGAATCCCCAGAACACACCCAAATAACACAACTCAGTCTACATTCAGCACTGAAATTGCATTGCTGCAGGACAACCAGAATCCACAAGTTATTGAAGATTTTGTAAAGAATCCAGCAGCATTAACAGGGAAATAATGTTAAATAATTTCAGCAAAATACATTCAAGACATAATTAAAAGAAATAAATTATGCTGTAATCTGATGTGTGATGCCTGTGGATTAAAAAAACAAAAAAACAACAAAAAACAACAACATTTAAAGCGGACGTACAATGCATCTGAGCAACACAAACCAAGAATGCTATTTAATTCATTTTTAATATTCAAAGCAAACTCCACCATCCATCCATGTCTCTATGCTTTATTTTGCTGAGAAGTCACTTTGAAAAAAACTATAGAGTTAGGACCACAGTATACGGAGGAGCCTTGATGTAGGCACTGCGGCTTCCACATATATTTGCAAATGTGTGCAATGAAACCCAAAGTTTTTAATGTGAATTGTAGGACAGGGTTAATTTGGTTTGTTTGCTGGCTGGTAAGGGTACTGGGAAATTTTTGTTTGTTTGTGATCTGCGTTGTCCTTCCATGTGCACCTTACTGCAAAGGCTAGTTATAAATTGGGGTAGTTGCCATCTTTATAATGTTCACTGATTTAGTGTGGGGAAACATTGGGTGCCTTAAAGGAGAAGTACATCCAAAGCCAGTTCATTTTGCACACCTGTGACTCGTTTTTAGCAGACAGTGAGCTGAAGCTCGCTGTCGGCACAGACTCGGTCCAGGGTGGGGAAAGATTGCGACAATATGGTCATAATCTGCCCACAACCCTGAACTGGCACCTGGCTCAGCCTCTCAGCGAGCTGCTGAGAGCCTGAGCCAGCCGCTCCCGCCACCTTCACAGCCCAGCACTCCAGTGAGAGCGTGGGGGGGTGGTGTGGGCACTGCAGCTTTCACATATATTTGCAAATGTGTACAAGAAAACCCTCTATTTTTAACATGAGATGTTAGGGTCAATTTGGTTTCTTTGAAGGCTAGCTGATAATTGTGCTGGGAATTTTTTTTATTTGTGATGTTACTTTGAAAAACATCCCCTAGAATTTTTTGGCCTTGGCCATCTTGAGTAAGGGCAGATGAATAATGGAGCATTTACTTCCTGGAACCCACCTGCCCTTAGCTCATGCATGCAGGCAGGAAGATGTGCTTAGCTGAGAAACCCCCTCCTCCCCTCCTGAAGACTCCTGGGATGTATGACATTTTAAACAAGTAAATATGATATACTTTCCAATCAATTTACTAATGTTAGCAGCAAAAGCATCATTGTTGAGAGACTTTATGAGATTAAAAATTTCTTAGAAACCATTCAGATTCCTTTTTCATTTTAAAATTACAACCTGTAGAAATGGCTAGATGATGTTTGGTTGCTACAAGCAATATGGATTTTTTTGTTAGCACACCTTTTAATAAATAAACCCCAAGTGATTACAGATATTTTGTGCACGTTACTTTGGTAGTAACTGAGCTCAATTTACCTCCCTACTTCAGTGTGTGTTGGGAGCTCTGCACAGTGCATACCTATTAACTTTATAATTTAAGAATGAGGGACACTTTAGGGAGACATTAAGTAAAAGAGCTCTGTAATGGAACCGCTTCCCATAGTCCAATTGAGTGCTTCCGTCAGTACACTGCTTCCACCAGTCTGGACCTTCAGATATCAGATATTACAGCCACATATTGCAACCAAGAACCAGGCGAGACTAGCTCAGTTACAAAACTGGAACACTTTGTTATTATTATTATCTTATACTTTATTTTAAACTCAGACACATACTTTTATATCCCACAGGAGGACATCCCCCTCCTGATCATATTACCCTAACAATACAAACTGTAAACAAAAACATAATTACAACTAACATACTATAAACATTATGTTAATTAGCCACCTGGGTGACTCAGATGTCTCATTACAGGTCAGACTTGCTGGTTTCAAGTTTAGAAGGTACAATACACATTAACATAAGTATAAACACAGAACATGAAATAGCAGGAGACCTCAGTAGCAGACTGTCTGGCTCTGGCTCCTACACAGTTCCAAAGGCCAATGTGACCAGCTATTACAATTAATATGTATAGTTCAGACTCAAACAAACCAGGAATAGTCTTTATAGATTTTCTGGGAGATATTGTGGATAAATATTACTGTCCCAGTAATCCACCACATTCTCAGTGTTCATTAAGTGGTGGTCCATCGTTAGAGAATGATTTGCTCTCTCCCTGGGCCATAGGCAGTGGGTAAGAGGCTTGCTCCTAGTCCTCTCCAGAAGCCTCTATCTTGGTTAGGTCTGTTATATTTCTCCCCCATCAAAAGTCGACTAACAAGGTCCCAGACCTTCACCTGGTCTAGACATGCATTTGTCGAGCAGAGTGAACCAACATAGGTGGTCAACCTGATTTTCATTCTTGGCCACAGGGAAGGGTTGCTGTCAGTAGGTGTGGGACAGAGGTCACCGACTCTGTCTGGCCGCCATTACTTCAGCTAGGTGCTCTTTACCATTCCATAGCTTGGTCTGTTGGGCAGAGGGGCCAACTGCCCCAGTTCCCTGAAGCTGTGAAGACACTGTAGGTGCTAGGCAGAGGCAAACGGTGCTCTGACCTGTTGCCAGCACTTCTGCTGTGTGTAGAAGCTTCACTACCTCAGCTTGTCGCTGGAGAGAGGGGGTGACTGCCCCAGCCTCCTGGAACTCTGTAGTTGTTGCAGGTACTGGGCTGAGGTTGGTAGCACTCTGCCCTGTTGCCAGCACTTTTGCTGGTAGTAGAAGCTTCACTACTTCAGCTTGTCGCTGGGGAGAGAGGCCGACTGCCCCAGCTCTCTGGAACTATGTAGTTGTTCTTGGTACTGGGCAGAGGTTGGTAGCACTCTGCCCTGTTGCCAGCCCTTCTGCTGGGGACTCCACACTCCCAGACTGTGGATCTGCAGCTGGGGACATAAGCTGATTGCTGCATCTCCCAGACTCCCGGACGCCCTCTGTGGAGCGAGGAGCAAGGACGACTTCTGTCGCTCCTGAGTCCCTACTCTGCTTTTGGGGAGGGAGGATGACAACCTCCTCTCCCTTCTCTCCCTGGATCCTGATCTGCTGCTGGAGAGTGACCGCCACCTTTTCACCCTGGGCCTCCAGAACTGATGCAGGTGGGGGGCAGAGGTCTTGGACCCTCTGTCCTGTTGTCAGCGCTTCAGTTGGAGAAGTTTCTTGTAACTCCACAGATGCTGCTGGCGGGAAATCCAATGCTTCTGTCAGTGTTGTGGGAGAAAGGCCGGCTGCCTCTTCTCTTAGGAAGGTTGAAGCTGTTGTTGTTGTTGGACAGAGCTCAGCGATGTTCTGTCCTGATGCTAGCTCTTCTGCTGGATTGATGTCATTCTGGGGTGCCGTCTGCTGCTGGGACGCCCTTTCTCTGGTACTGTCTTCCAGGTGCACGGATCCTTCTTGGGGAGGGGGAATGGCTGCTTCCCCTCCCTGCATCTCTGAAATCCACTGGGGAAGAACCACCACCTTCTCATCTTGGGCCTCCAAAACTGCAGCAGGTGTGGGGCAGAGTCTGCAGTACTTTGTCCTTCTGCCAGCACTTCTGCTGGAGGTTCGCTAGGTGGTTCCTCCTCTACAGAAAAGACTATTAAATCCCCAGTCATTGGAATTGCTGAAAGTCCAGGGCATGGGCTGGTGGCCCTTGGGCCCAATGCCCACACTTTGGCAGATGACTTATCATCCATAAATTCATCCGATGAAATGTCAAGTAAATCCATGCTTTCTGTTATCCATGGCTGGGGAATAAGGACAGCTTCCTCTTCTCCCAATCCCTTGAACTGCCGTTGGACAGACGCATTTCTCTAACCAAGCTCATCCTGTGTCAAAACAGGTTTGTCAAGTTCAGTCAACACTTGCTGCATCCACCATAAGACCTCTGCTTCCATAGCTGCAGGCGGAGATGGGCAAAGCACAAAGTTACTCTGCCCCATTGCCGACACTTCTGGATAGTCCCAGGCAAAGGGAGCCCAGCCCTGGCACTGAGCAGAGTCTAGCAGCCATCTGTAGGTGATCTCCAGCTCCTATTCCTGAATGGCCAGAAACTCCATATCTTCCAGTGCCCAGTGCACTTCCGAGATGTTCAGCATCTCTTCTCTGTAATCCATTATTTCCTCCAACTGCCACTCGAGATCGCTCCCAAAGTTAGGGTCCCTTGACATATTCCCGTACAACAGTCCCAGGCCGCCGTAGCCAAAGCCTTCCATTGGGCTGTCATCCGCTATCCATGGGCATGCTTGGGATACATGCCACTTGAGGGCTCTATAGCTCTCGTCCAACCGCATCTCTGCCCAGACCAGCCTGCTTAGCTTAGCTGTCTGCTCCTTGTGTGGTTTTTCTCCCAAAAATAGCACCCGCAATCCATACTGTGACCAGTACCTTTCCTGGATGAAGGGGAGAATTTTTCCCTTGTGGCGCTGCTCACAAGCTAGCATTTCCTTCCAGAGTTCGCAGCGGACAGAATTATACAATCCCAGCAGGACCTGCGTTGGCACTGGTCCTCTGCGCTGTAGCTGCATCTCTCGCAACCTCCTTCCGAATTCTTCTTCCATGGAGGCTGGTATCTGTACCTCTCCTCTCCTGCTATCTGGACCTTAGATCCCAGTGGAGGTTTGGATGTCCCAAACTGCAGGAAGCATCCCACCGCTGCAACCAATGTAATGGAATTGCTCCCAAACTCAGATTGAGTGCATACACATACTTTTATATCTCACAGGAGGACATCCCACTCCTGATCATATTACCCTAACAATACAAACTGTAACCAGAAACATAGTTACAACAACTGACATACTATATAAACATTACATTAGTCACCTGGATGACTCATTGCAGGTCAGACTTGCCGGTTTAAAGCTCAGAAGGTACAAAACACATTAACATAAGTATAAACACAGAACACATTCAGACAATAGCAGGCGACCTCAGTAGCAGACTGTCCGGCTCCTACACAGTTCCAGAGGCCAATGTGACCAGCTCTTTCAATTAACATGTATGGTTCAGAATCAAACAAACCAGGAATAGTCTTTATATATTTCCTGGGAGATATTGTGGATAAATATTACTGTCCCATCTGAAGTAATTCACCACATTCTCAGTGTCCATTAAGTGGTGGTCAATCATTAGAGAATGATCTGCTCTCTCCCTGGGCCACAGTCAGTGGGTAAGAGGCTTGCTCCTAGTCCTCTCCAGAAGCCCCTATCTTAGATACGTCGGTCACAAGCTCTAATACAGAAGTCCAGTCAAAATAACAAGATAAAAATGAATAGCTCATTAAAAGATAAAAAAAGGCTGTTTTTATTGCAATATTCACCTTCAATCCAGAAATTTCCACTGCAATTTTTTTTCCTGACACCAGATATCCTCAGTCTGATGGCCAGCATCATTCAACCCACTTCCCCTGAGCCCAGGTCATTCTGGACAAGCCCTAGCCTGTGACTGGACAGTGAAAGAACATGCCAAGTCAAATTCAGGTACATACACTGTTTGCATTTAAAAAATAAAATGTTGTGATGTATTAATGATTTCAGAGCTGTTATTTAAATCATAAGTTCTATATCTACATAGAGTTTAGCTTTTTATGATCTCCAGGGGAAAAAAAAACACCTTTCCACTCTATGCCTCCACACTTAAAGTGGATGTAAATTTGCTCCCTTATGGTCTGTTAAATATGATATTGAAAGCAGTGTGTTATATTTGTTTGACAAGTGCAATAAAAAAAGCTGTTCTTCGAGCCAGAAATCTTGTGAGCTGATAATGTCCTGTACTTCTGTGTACAGTTATCAGTTAGCAATGTTTGCAGCTCTCTCTGTTAACTATAAAATACCTCCAACTATATTCCTAGAGTGACAATGGTGATACATCTTGATACAGTACAAGGTTGTCACCCTAGAACAGAAGGTGTTTTCCTGGCAGGATCAACAGGTGAAATTTAGGCCCCTTTCACACGAGGCGGGCTCCGTTTCTAGCGGGAGATATGTCCGTTGATTTCTGCTGAGCCGGCGGATGACAGGTCCCTCTCTGCTCACTGAGCGGGGAGGGGCTTGTCAGGTGCCGCTGCCGCCTATGGAGGGATCGGACGAAAACGGACAGCGTGTCCGTTTTCGTCAGATCTCCCCCGATCCGATCCGCCAGCGACGGACCTGGACGTAGGGCCATCCGTCTGCTCTTCAGCGGATCGAACCGGGTCGGATGTCAGCGGACATGTCTCCGCTGACATCCGACGCTCCATAGACTAACATGGAGCGCCCGTTCAGGTCCGCCGTCAAAACTGACAGGCGGACCTTAACGGTCCGATCGTGTGAAAGGGGCCTAAAGCTCGAGTCTGGAAAAAAAAATTAAAAAATCAACAGCTACAATTACTGTAGCTGCTGACTATTAATATAAGGACACTTACCTGTCCAGAGATCTCACTATGCCAGCACACTGAGCCAATTTGTAAATAGGCTTTTGCTGCAGGCGCTGACATTGTAAGCAAGGAAAACCGGCAGTGAAACCTTCAGGCTTCACAGCCAGTTTTCTACTGCACATGCGCAAGTAGCGCTGCACTTTCTGAATGGTCCCTGTGTGTGTTCCAGAAAGCAGCAAGGAGAAGGAGGAGGGGCCGGAAATGCTGTGAGATTGCCATGGCAATCTTCCTGTAGCCTAGGCCATCTTTATGTAGAGCAACAGTTCTTTTTTTTAGATCCTCAGAGAGTTCTTTGCCATGAGTTTCCATGTTGAACTTCCAGTGACCAGTATGAGAGAGTGAGAGCGATAACAACAAATTTAACACACCTGCTCCCTATTCACACCTGAGACTATGTAACACTAACGAGTCACATGACACCGGGGAGGTAAAATGGCTAATTGGGCCCAATTTGAACATTTTCACTTAGGGGTGTACTCACTTTTGTTGCCAGCCGTTTAGACATTAATGGCTGTGTGTTGAGTTATTTTGAGGGGACAGCAAATTTACACTGTTATACAAGCTGTACACTCACTACTTTACATTGTAGCAAGTATCATTTCTTCAGTGTTGTCACATGAAAAGATAGAATAAAATATTTGCAAAAATCTAAGGGGTGTACTCACTTTTGTGAGATACTGTAAATGCACTAAGTAATTTGTCAGCACTATATGAAAACCTATGATAAATAAAACAAACTTGTAGGAACTTCCAGTGTAGAATAAAATGCTATGTCTGTGTAACTGTCATTCATAGCACTCTCTGGGTTTTGTTGCTGAAAATAACAGTTGCTTTTGCAAATAGCAATCATTATTGATTAGTGAGCTGAGTTTATTCATTGTAGCAAAGTGTCATTTCTTCAGTGTTGTCACATGAAAAGATATAATAAAATATTTTAAAAATGTGAGGGGTGTGCTCACTTTTGTGAGATACTGTGTTGGTAACTTCAAAGTGCACTGCAATCAGACAGGTCACATATAGAAAAGAGTTCTTATTTAAATAGACTCATTTTCTTCAATTAAGAGGAGCAGCAATGGGTTCAAATGGCACCCCCATACGTGAACGCGTTCATGGACATGATTGAAAATTCTTTTGTTTACAATAATACACTTTTTTAGACTATTGTAGTGGGTGGTTCAGATTTATAGATGATGTGTTTGCGTTGTGGACAGTTGACGTTTGTACTCTATTACTGTTCAATGAATATTTAAACTATTTGATACCAGGTCTCAAGTTTAATATGGTATTTAGTTCTAGCCCAATCTCTTTTCTAGACACTATGCAAAATCTACAGGGACAGAAAATTGTGAGAAAAATGTATATTAAATCCATAGATCGCAACCAATTATTACATTTCAGGAGTTTTCATCCTCCAGGTGTCTTTAAATCCATACCAAAAACTCACTTGACCCGAGTAACCAGGATAGTTAGTGATCAGGCATTGTGTCAGAAAAGCCTTGATGAGATGAAAGAGAGACTCACACAAAGGGGTTACCCTTCAGAGCTAATTCAGTGAGAAAGAAAGATAGTGATATCTACTCCTAGATAAACACCTATGGTAGACAGAGGAGAATTCCTTTTGTGTCACAGTTCCATCCTTTTTCTTTTCAAATACACAGTATAATCAGAAAACACTGGTCTATACTCAGAGAAAATTATCCAAATATCTCTGAATTTCAAGCACCCCCTCTTCCTTCTTATAGATGGGGTAAAACTTTGTGAGCTAGAATAGTGAGGTCTGAACAATACTGTCCATCTACTACCCCAGGGTTTCTCAACTGGGGTTCCATGGAACCCTAGGGTTCCTCCAGAGGTTGCCAGGGGTTCCTTGAGCAATGAGCAGTTTCTGCCTCTCAGATAAGTTCCCACTGACACCATTGATCTTTTTAGTTATCTGTAAGGAGGTAATTCTTCCCAATGACCACAAGTGAAAGGAGCAGTCTTCCCACTGACCATCACACTAATGTATCATGAGTTGTAGATATAGTCATTATTATCAGGGGTTCCCTGAGACCGGAAAGTTATTTCAAGGGTTACCCCATGTTGAAAAGGTTGAGAAAGGCTGTACTACCACCATAACATTTTTGGGACCATGTAACAATGGTTCGTTTCATTGTTTGAATTGCATTCAATGCAACTCTATGACGAAAGGGAAATTTTTGTCTCCCACACAGAGGATATAGGATAGATATCAAAGGACATTATCCACTTGCCGACCGCCTAACGCAGATATACTGCGGCAGAATGGCACGGGCAGGCAGAATCACGTTCCCATACGTGATCTGCCTCCCGCGGGGGTGGGGTCCGATCCGACCTCCCCCCGGTGCCAGCGGCGGTCGGCATTTCACTAGGAGCGTTGGGAGGCGAGGGGGAGACCATCCGATCGTGGCCCCCCCCTCGCAATCGCTCCCAGCCAATGGGAATCCTCCTCTGCCTGTGTGTAGTTTCACACAGGCAGAGGATGTGATGTCATCTCTCCTCGGCTTTGGCAGTTTCCGTTCCAGCGCAGAGGAGAGAAGACATGTGAGTGCACAACACTACACACACACAGTAGAACATGCCAGGCACATAAAACACCCCCGACCCCCCCCCCCCATCGCCCCCCCGATCCCCCCCCAATCACCCCCCCCCCTGTCACAAACTGACACCAAGCAGTATTTTTATTTTTTTTTCTGATTACTGCATGGTGCCAGTTTGTGACAGTTACAGTGTTAGGGCAGTGAGTGTTACCCCCCTTTAGGTCTAGGGTACCCCCCTAACCCCCCCTAATAAAGTTTTAACCCCTTGATCACCCCCTGTCACCAGTGTCACTAAGCGATCATTTTTCTGATCGCTGTATTAGTGTCGCTGGTGACGCTAGTTAGGGAGGTAAATATTTAGGTTCGCTGTCAGGGTTTTATAGCGTCAGGGACCCCCATATACTACCTAATAAATGTTTTAACCCCTTGATTGCCCCCTAGTTAACCCTTTCACCACTGATCACCGTATAATGCCCGTACACACGGTCGGATTTTCCGATGGAAAATGTGTGATAGGACCTTGTTGTCGGAAATTCCGACCGTGTGTTGGCTCCATCACACATTTTCCATCGGATTTTCCGACACACAAAGTTTGAGAGCAGGCTATAAAATTTTCCGACAACAAAATCCGTGTGTAGACAAATTCGACGCACAAAGTGCCACGCATGCTCAGAATAAATAAAGAGATGAAAGCTATTGGCTACTGCCCCGTTTATAGTCCCGACGTACGTGTTTTACATCACCGCGTTCAGAATGATCGAATTTTCCGACAACTTTGTGTGACCGTGTGTATGCAAGACAAGTTTGAGCGAACATCCGTCGGAAAAAATCCTAGGATTTTGTTGTCGGAATGTCTGAACAAAGTCCGACCGTGTGTACGCCCTATAAGTGTTACGGGTGACGCTGGTTAGTTTGTTTATTTTTTATAGTGTCAGGGCACCCGCCGTTTATTACCGAATAAAGGTTTAGCCCCCTGATCGCCCGGCGGTGATATGCGTCGCCCCAGGCAGCATCAGATTAGCGCCAGTACCGCTAACACCCATGCACGCAGCATACGCCTCCCTTAGTGGTATAGTATCTGAACGGATCAATATCTGATCCGATCAGATCTATACTAGCGTCCCCAGCAGTTTAGGGTTCCCAAACACGCAGTGTTAGCGGATCAGCCCAGATACCTGCTAGCACCTGCGTTTTGCCCCTCCGCCCGGCCCAGCCCACCCAAGTGCAGTATCAATCGATCACTGTCACTTACAAAACACTAAACGCATAACTGCAGCGTTCGCAGAGTCAGGCCTGATCCCTGCGATCGCTAACAGTTTTTTTGGTAGCGTTTTGGTGAACTGGCAAGCACCAGCCGCAGGCAGCGTCAGGTTAGCGCCAGTACCGCTAACACCCACGCACGCACCTTACACCTCTCTTAGTGGTATAGTATCTGAACGGATCAATATCTGATCCGATCAGATCTATACTAGCGTCCCCAGCAGTTTAGGGTTCCCACAAACGCAGTGTTAGCGGGATCAGCCCAGATACCTGCTAGCACCTGCGTTTTGCCCCTCCGCCCGGCCCAGCCCAGCCCACCCAAGTGCAGTATCGATCGATCACTGACACTTAGAAAACACTAAACGCATAACTGCAGCGTTCGCAGAGTCAGGCCTGATCCCTGCGATCGCTAACAGTTTTTTTTGTAGCGTTTTGGTGAACTGGCAAGCACCAGCGGCCTAGTACACCCCGGTCGTAGTCAAACCAGCACTGCAGTAACACTTGGTGACGTGGCGAGTCCCATAAGTGCAGTTCAAGCTGGTGAGGTGGCAAGCACAAATAGTGTCCCGCTGCCACCAAAAAGACAAACACAGGCCCGTCGTGCCCATAGTGCCCTTCCTACTGCATTCGCCATTCCTAATTGGGAACCCACCGCTTCTGCAGCGCCCGTACTTCCCCCATTCACATCCCCAACCAAATGCAGTCGGCTGCATGAGAGGCATTTTTATGTCCTCCCGAGTACCCCTACCCAACAAACCCCCCCAAAAAAGATGTCGTGTCTGCAGCAAGCGCGGATATAGGCATGACACCCGCTATTATTGTCCCTCCTGTCCTGACAATCCTGGTCTTTGCATTGGTGAATGTTTTGAACGCTACCATTCACTAGTTGAGTATTAGCGTAGGGTACAGCATTGCACAGACTAGGCACACTTTCACAGGGTCTCCCAAGATGCCATCGCATTTTGAGAGACCCGAACCTGGAACCGGTTACAGTTATAAAAGTTAGTTACAAAAAAAAGTGTAAAAAAAAAAAAAAAATAACACATACAAAAATATAAAATAAAAAAAAATAGTTGTCGTTTTATTGTTCTCTCTCTCTCTATTCTCTCTATTGTTCTGATCTTTTTTACTGTATTCTATTCTGCAATGTTTTATTGTTATTATGTTTTATCATGTTTGTTTTTCAGGTATGCAATTTTTTATACTTTACCGTTTACTGTGCTTTATTGTTAACCATTTTTTTGTCTTCAGGTACGCCATTCACGACTTTGAGTGGTTATACCAGAATGATGCCTGCAGGTTTAGGTATCATCTTGGTATCATTCTTTTCAGCCAGCGGTCGGCTTTCATGTAAAAGCAATCCTAGCGGCTAATTAGCCTCTAGACTGCTTTTACAAGCAGTGGGAGGGAATGCCCCCCCCCCCTAACGTCTTCCGTGTTTTTCTCTGGCTCTCCTGTCTCAACAGGGAACCTGAAAATGCAGCCGGTGATTCAGCCAGCTGACCATAGAGCTGATCAGAGACCAGAGTGGCTCCAAACATCTCTATGGCCTAAGAAACCGGAAGCTACGAGCATTTTATGACTTAGATTTCGCCGGATGTAAACAGCGCCATTGGGAAATTGGGAAAGCATTTTATCACATCGATCTTGGTGTGGTCAGATGCTTTGAGGGCAGAGGAGAAATCTAGGGTCTAATAGACCCCAATTTTTTCAAAAAAGAGTACCTGTCACTACCTATTGCTATGATAGGGGATATTTACATTCCCTGAGATAACAATAAAAATGATTAAAAAAAAAAAAAAAATGAAAGGAACAGTTTAAAAATAAGATAAAAAAAATAATAATAATAAAGAAAAAAAAAAAAAAAGCACCCCTGTCCCTCCTGCTCTCGCGCTAAGGCGAACGCAAGCGTCGGTCTGGCGTCAAATGTAAACAGCAATTGCACCATGCATGTGAGGTATCACCGCGAACGTCAGATCGGGGGGAAGTAATTTTAGCAGTAGACCTCCTCTGTAAATCTAAAGTGGTAACCTGTAAAGGCTTTTAAAGGCTTTTAAAAATGTATTTAGTTTGTCGCCACTGCACGTTTGTGCGCAATTTTAAAGCATGTCATGTTTGGTATCCATGTACTCGGCCTAAGATCATCTTTTTTATTTCATCAAACATTTGGGCAATATAGTGTGTTTTAGTGCATTAAAATTTAAAAAAGTGTGTTTTTTCCCAAAAAAATGCTTTTGAAAAATCGCTGCGCAAATACTGTGTGAAAGAAAAAATGAAACACCCACCATTTTAATCTGTAGGGCATTTGCTTTAAAAAAAATATATAATGTTTGGGGTTCAAAGTAATTTTCTTGCAAAAAAAAATTATTTTTTTATGTAATCAAAAAGTGTCAGAAAGTGCTTTGTCTTCAAGTGGTTAGAAGAGTGGGTGATGTGTGACATAAGCTTCTAAATGTTGTGCATAAAATGCCAGGACAGTTCAAAACCCCCCCAAATGACCCCATTTTGGAAAGTAGACACCCCAAGCTATTTGCTGAGAGGCATGTCGAGTCCATGGAATATTTTATATTGTGACACAAGTTGCGGGAACGAGACAATTTTTTATTTTTTTTATTTTTTTTTGCGCAAAGTTGTCACTAAATGATATATTGCTCAAACATGCCATGGGGATATGTGAAATTACACCCCAAAATACATTCTGTTGCTTCTCCTGAGTACGGGGATACCACATGTGTGAGACTTTTTGGGAGCCTAGCCGCGTACGGGACCCCGAAAACCAAGCACCGCCTTCAGGCTTTCTAAGGCCGTAAATTTTTGATTTCACTCTTCACTGCCTATCACAGTTTCGGAGGCCATGGAATGCCCAGGTGGCAAAAAAAACCCCAAATGACCCCATTTTGGAAAGTAGACACCCCAAGCTATTTGATGAGAGGTATAGTGAGTATTTTGCAGACCTCACTTTTTGTCACAAAGTTTTGAAAATTGAAAAAAGAAAAAAAAAATTTTTTTTCTCGTCTTTCTTTATTTTCAAAAACAAATGAGAGCTGCAAAATACTCACCATGCCTCTCAGCAAATAGCTTGGGGTGTCTACTTTCCAAAATGGGGTCATTTGGGGGGGGGGGGGGTTGTGCCACCTGGGCATTCCATGGCCTCCGAAACTGTGATAGGCAGTGAAGAGTGAAATCAAAAATTTACACCCTTAGAAATCCTGAAGGCGGTGATTGGTTTTCAGGGCCCCGTACGTGGCTAGGCTCCCAAAAAGTCCCACACATGTGGTATCCCCGTACTCAGGAGAAGTAGCTAAATGTATTTTGGGGTGCAATTCCACATATGCCCATGGCCTGTGTGAGCAATATATCATTTAGTGACAACTTTGTGCAAAAAAAAAATAAAAAATTTTGTCACTTTCCCGCAACTTGTGTCAAAATATAAAACATTCCATGGACTCAACATGCCTCAAAGCAAATAGCTTGGGGTGTCTACTTTCCAAAATGGGGTCATTTGGGGGGGTTTTATGCCATCTGGGCATTTTATGGCCTTCAAAACTGTGATAGGTAGTGAGGAGTAAAATCAAAAATGTACGCCCTTAGAAATCCTGAAGGCAGTAATTGGTTTTCGGGGCCCCGTACGCGGCTAGGCTCCCAAAAAGTCCCACACATGTGGTATCCCCATACTCAGGAGAGTCATTATTCAATCACTTGGGACAAAAAAAATGAATATTCAATGGGCTCAACATGCCTCTCAGCAATTTCCTTGGGGTGTCTACTTTCCAAAATGGGGTCATTTGTGGGGGTTTTGTACTGCCCTGCCATTTTAGCACCTCAAGAAACGACATAGGCAGTCATAAATTAAAGGCTGTGTAAATTCCAGAAAATGTACCCTAGTTTGTAGGCGCTATAACTTTTGCGTAAACCAATAAATATACACTTATTGACATTTTTTTTACCAAAGACATGTGGCCGAATACATTTTGGCCTAAATGTATGACTAAAATTGAGTTTATTGGATTTTTTTTAGAACAAAAAGTAGAAAATATCATTTTTTTTCAAAATTTTCGGTCTTTTTCCGTGTATAGCGCAAAAAATAAAAACGGCAGAGGTGATCAAATACCATCAAAAGAAAGCTCTATTTGTGGGAAGAAAAGGACGCAAATTTCGTTTGGGTACAGCATTGCATGACCGCGCAATTAGCAGTTAAAGCGACGCAGTGCCGAATTGTAAAAAGTGCTCTGGTCAGGAAGGGGGTAAAAGCTTCCGGGGCTGAAGTGGTTATACATGGCAATCATCGTTTGTTGTTTATGTGATTAAGTGCCCATGTGGGCTCCTCTGTATGGGTGAAACTACACAAAAAGTAAAGGATCGCATTGCACATCATAAATACTCCATAAGAGATAAATTAACACAATTACTGTTGGCTAGACACTTTGTTGAGAAAGGGCATGCAATCTCACAATTAAAGTTTATGGTCATAGATAGGGTTAATCGTAGTAGAAGGGTAGGTAATAGTGAACTGATTTTAAGGACGAAGGGGTTACAGTGGATACATTTCTTAGATACGTTATATCCTAGGGGATTAAACTCAGATATGGATTTGTACCTGTTTGTGTGAATTAATCTCCTTCCATACACGTGAAGATTTGATTAGGTTTTATACTCCAATTTTGTAGCTTTCATAGGAATCTAGATAGATCGAATTATGGGTATTAATAAGTACATATGTTATAATGATTTACTGTTTTTTATATTTAGGTCTTTATTGAGATTCTGGCATTTTTGGTGATGGTGACAGCTCAGTCTGATTGTATAGTTTATTTGGTTCTGCTCTAAACTCAATTGAGTTGTGCATTTCTAACTGTTGCCAGTAGATGTCACTGGTGCCAGAGGCCAGTATGAGAATTACAGCAAGGTTGAGCTATGTAATGATTATTCTTTTTCCAGAACATCCCAGTAGGAGGTTCCTGGTCACTGTGCATTCTGGGAAAGGGATATTTATTGGGCAGGGCCATGTGCTCTCTCTCTCTTCTCTCCTTAGGCCCTCCTGGCCTGAGGATGTGCTGCTGCGAGTTCTGCAAGTAGGCCCAGAAGCCTGTCTGGAGCCTACTGATCCTGCGGCGGTCTTTAGGCTGTCTAGCCAAAGCGGAAGAAGCCGAGCCAAGCTGAGGAGATCCAGGAGAGGACCCTTGCTGGAGAGAGCAAGGAAGAAGGCTGGTCTCTCAAGAGGGCCTGGTGACTCATTTGGAGGACGCACCTATACTTAAACTGCTCTTACAGTGTTGCCGGATGGCTTAAAGGTTCTGATGCTGTAAAGCTGAATCCTATTATACAATCTAAACCATGGTAACTAGCTACTGGCTGCTAAGTCTGTGAGAGAGGCTTGTCCAGAAATTCTACCAGCTGCTAGGTCTATGTGAGAGGCCTATCCAGGTATTCAAGATCTGCTAAAAGAGAAAGCTGTTTTACTTTTGGATTCAAGGAGTCTGTAAGTGATCTGCAAATGGTATCTGAAACCTCCCCTAACCCTCTCTCCTATCACTACTTTCAAGTTCCTCATTAAAGCATTGAAAAATATCTAAAGTGACTGGCGCCCAAATTCTGTTCTAACTTCCCATTATAGCCATGGACTCAGCGCTGGGGTGAATGTTAGCTCGCTCCCTGCCTCTGAAGGTACCTCCTTGCTCCCAGTAGACCCAGGGGGGGGGGGGGTGCTACATATATATGACCAATATATGTTTGTCATACCTTGATGTGTTCCATATATACAGTATCTCACAAAAGTGAGTACACCCCTCACATTTTTTAAATATTTTATTATATCTTTTCATGTGACAACACTGAAAAAATGACACTTTACTACAATGTAAAATAGTGAGTGTACAGCTTGTATAAGATAGTAAATTTGCTGTCCCCTCAAAATAACTCAACGCACAGCCATAATGTCTAAACCGCTGGCAACAAAAGTGAGTAAACCCCTAAGTGAAAGTGTCCAAATTGGGCCCAAAGTGTCAATATTGTGTGTGGTCACTATTATTTTCCAGCACTGCCTTAACCCTCTTTGGCATGGAGTTAACCAGAGCTTCACAGGTTGCCACTGGAGTCCTCTTCCACTCCTCCATGATGACATCACGGAGCTGGTGGATGTTAGAGACCTTGTGCTCCTCCACCTCTTGTTTGAGGATGCCCCACAGATGCTCAATAGGGTTTACATCTGGAGACATGCTTGGCCAGTCCATCACCTTTACCCTCGACTTCTTTAGTAAGGCAGTGGTCGTCTTGGAGGTGTGTTTGGGGTCGTTATGTTGGAATACTACCCTGTGGCCCAGTCTCAGAAGGGAGGGGATCATGCTCTGCTTCAATATGTCACAGTGCATATTGGCATTCGTGGTTCCCTCAATGAACTGTAGTTTTCCAGTGCCGGCAGCACTCATGCAGCCCCAGACCATGACACTCCCACCACCATGCTTGACTGTAGGCAAGACACACTTGTCTTTGTACTCCTCACCTGGTTGCCGCCACACACGCTTGACACCATTTGAACCAAATAAGTTCATCTTGGTCTCATCAGACCACAGGACATGGTTCCAGTAAGTCATGTCCTTAGTCTGCTTGTCTTCATTAAACTGTTTGCGGGCTTTCTTGTGCATCATCTTTAGAAGAGGCTTCCTTCTGGGACGACAGCCATGCAGATCAATTTGATGCAGAGTTCGGTGTATGGTCTAAGCACTGACAGGCTGACCCACCACCCCTTCAACCTCTGCAGCAATGATAGCAGCACTCATACTTTTATTTCCCAAAGACAACCTCTGGATATAAACGCTGAGCACGTGCACTCAACATCTTTGATCTACCATGAGGAGGCCTGTTCTGAGTGAAACCTGTCCTGTTAAACTGCTGTATGGTCTTAACCACCATGCTGCAGCTCAGTTTCAGGGTCAGGATCTTCTTATAATCTAGGCCAGTAATGGCGAACCTTGGCACCCCAGATGTTTTGGAACTACATTTCCCATGATGTTCAACTACACTGCAGAGTGCATGAACATCAGGGGAAATGTAGTTCCAAAACATCTAGGGGGGCCAAGGTTCGCCATCACTGGCCTAGGCCATCTTTATGTAGAGCAACAATTCTTTTTTTCAGATCCTCAGAGAGCCATGAGGTGTCATATTGAACTTCCAGTGACCAGTATGAGAGAGTGAGAGCGATAACACCAAATTTAACACACCTGCTCCCCATTCACACCTGAGACCTTATAACACTAATGAGTCACATGACACCGGGGAGGGAATGGCTAATTGAGCCCAATTTATTTGGACATTTTTCACTTAAGGGTGTACTCACTTCTAAAAACAATATATATCAAAGTGCAAAGTGCTAAATGTGCAGAAATACAAATGATATCAATTATTGCAATAAAAAAATATGCATGCAAAGTGCAAAATTTGTTCACATATCCATGATATGCAACTATTTCAATTTGCGTGCAAAATGAATGCAGAAAAAATAAAATAAACATTGTAGAAAAATTTATTGCAAAGAAATTCATGCAACAAAGTTCATAAGTGTCCCATGTGATATCAAAACACAAAAATTCTTCATAAATTCTTCTGGTGTTCACCAAACTAAAGTGCTCTCCACCAGTGCTAAATAAACTCACCAGGGCCTGATGCTGGTAAAATTATAAACCAGTAATTGTGTATAACAGTCTGGGAGTAACGATCTGCAGCTTCACAACTCTCCACTCAAGGAACCCTCAAGAGGATTATTCCATATGACTTCATAACTCACATAAAGGAGGAAGAAATAAAATAGAAAGCTCTCAAAGCGTAAAACCATCTAAAAACGCTTTATTTAATAAAACCAATCACTACACTCACATGTATGTGTGTCTCCACTGACACAAGTATGCAGGCATAATCAAAAAGCCAAGTCACCTCCGGCCGAACTCTGAGACGCGAGTGCGAACCCAGCATGTGTTGTGACGTCATGTCCAAGCACCGCCCTATGCATTGCGTCATCTGATGTCCTCCAGGGGCAGAAGCATTTTGGTGTATAATGGTGATAGCACTGTCCACTTTATATATACATTGTTGTTTGATGATTCACATCAAAATTGGATAGAAGCTGCCCCTTTAAGAGTTTTTGTTGCACAGTTCTCTATATCCTCTTTGTACACTTTAATCTATATTTTTCTATTTTTATAAAAAATATATATATATAAATAAACTATAATCTACCCAAAAGCCTAAAAAAAGTATCTGTAACACAGGTTACATAATAGGCCGGGACCCACTACTTTTTTAGCCTTACTTATAGTGTTGGAGGGTCTGGTCTGCAGTGCCCATGTTGCTACCTGGTGACTTTCTGCTGTTCATTTTCTGAGGAATCACAGGGTCCTGAAGCTTTCTAGCAAATGGCTGAGCAGCCTAGAAAATGAAGAGCATCTTCCTATCACATGTCACTGTTGTGGTAGATCACCTCACAGTGGATCCAGGTACATTTTTCTGGGTTTTAGGGGCCCTAAAATACCAAAAACAGCTCAGATTTGGTATGTGGGGTGGAAAACTTGTTTTCTCTCTTTTTTCACATAAGATTGAACCTAAGGGCTCATGCACACAGGGCGTTTAACCATGCATGAGATCCCAGTGTTTAGGTGTGGGCAGAAGGCACAGGCACACCGTCCAGCTCCACTATTGGCAACCTGTAAAATTATATGATAAGCTGAAAGCTGGTGCAGCTGGATGGTGCACTGAGTGGTACTAACGTTTAGGACAGTATGCACATGGGGATAAATGCCTAGAAACCAGGCTTCTTTTGCTCAAGATAATTATCTTTGAGTGAATACTGCCCTAAACGTTAGTACCACTCAATGCAATATCCAGCCCTGTCCAATCACAGCAGCTTTCAGCTTCTCATAAAGGCTGCTGGCAGTGAGGCTTGATGGTGCATCTGTGCCCTTGTGCATGCATTAAAGCACTGGGATCTCATGCACTGGGGCTAAACACCAAATGTGCATGGGGCCTTTAACTGCCTGTTATCAGGTGCAGTACCTAAAGTGATATTAAAGTCACTTTTTTTGTTAAAAAACAAAAACAAACATGTTATACTCACCTGCTCTGTGCTGTGGCTTTGCACAGAGCAGCCCATATCCTCCTCTTCTTGTGTCTCCTCCAGCGCTCCTGGTCCTTCCCTCCTGCCGAGTGCCCACACAGTAAGAAGCTTGCCACGGGGGGGGGTCACCCCTGCCGCTGCTCTTTGTTCATTCAGATGCGGAGTCGCAGCTCGGCCCCACCCCCTATCTCTTCTTATTGGCTCACTGACTTTGATTGACTGTCTCAGCCAATGAGGGAGAGTCCCCGGAAAGCTGAGGCTCTTGTGAAAAATCGCTGAATCGAGATGGGGCTGAGGCAAGTATTATGGGGGCTGCTGCACACAGGTTTTTTTATCTTAATACATAGAATGCATTATAATAAAAAAAAAAAAAAAACCTTCTGCCTTTAGAACTACTTTAAGCTGCCCATACAAGGTTCAGTTTTGTCAGCTGGCTTAACCTCTTGGCACTGGCCTCTCGCCAGGTGGCCTTTGGCGCTGAATGACCGCAAATTTGCATTCAATAGTGCAAAAACAGTTGTGCACCCTGCGCACTCTCAACACAGTTACCGGCAGCTTTCTGATCATGTGACCAATGTGACAGCCTCATGAAGGGGAACTGCCATACATGGATCGAAATGTGTCCGGTTCCTGTTGAACCAATCGAATTTTAATCCATGAATGGCCAGCTTTAGTGTATGTGGTGAGATTTTACTACAGGTTTTACTTGAAGCGGTATTTACCAAACAATGTTTATGTAAGATATACAGTACATATACATAATATAAGGAGTGGCAATCTAATCTAGGCTACTAAAGTACCGCATATATGACCACTCTAGGGAACACTATCTTCATTTTAAAATTGTTTATTTATAATTTTGTACAGCACTATTAATCCCTAGAAGCACAGCATACTGTACGTCTCACACGTGTACACCAAAATACATATCATAATACTGTATGTCAACAAGGCTTAATGTTAGACATGAGTGATTCTTGGTGTCACATTCCAGTTCAGTAAGCTGCATACAGGTAGAAGTCTTTAGGTGGAAAACACCTCTCATTGACATTTAAAAACACATTTGTTTTGGACTGAATAGGCAGCAACAACACTTTTTCTTATTAACTCGCTAACAGTTGTATTATATTATATTATGATTACTGCACCTAGAGCAGAAGGCTTATAGCTATATATTGATAAACTAAGCCAGCTTTAAGATAGAAGTACATGTTCCCAGTTCTTTCAGTTGGCTGGCAACGTGCTGCCAAAACATGATCAGATTACCGCTACCCATCAGATCGTGTAACGGAAGTGACGTTCCAACCAAAAAATACCTACTGGGCATGCACTATGCGTTCCAACCACTTCATAATCTGACAGGTAGCGGTAATCTGATAGAACCCCCCCCCCACGGACATTTTACTACACCCAGCTACGTCTTGAATTTCGGAGTAATTTTAGCAATAAAGTGAGAATATAGTATATTGACATGTGTGATGCTGTTTTGATGTTACACATTGAAATAAGCTGGATGCCAGCAGTAGGAAGGTGGCGGAGGCCATGTTGGTACATCCTGCACTGCTCAGCCCTAAACCTTTAGACTTTCAAAATTAAACATCCAAACAGCATCACAGATATCAGTATACTGTATTTATTTATATATGCTCACTTTATTGATAAAATTACTCTGAAATTCAAGCCGTAGCTGGGTGTAGCAAGATACCTGCATGGGTGTTCTATCAGATTACCGCTACCCATCAGATCATGAAGTTTTTGAAACACATCGGTTCAGCGTTCTGCACTAGCAACAACTTGTATGTAAGTGTGAAGTGGCTCTCAGCACAGCGTCCTTGACATCACACAGCACACATTTGTTATCCACAAGGAAAGATAACATAAGCATTTTTACAGCATTCACCAGTAGTACCTGCGATCTGGCAGTGTTATATCTTCTCCTTTGGCATTTACGGTGACAACATAATATTTAGCGTCCTTCTTGTCTGGCCTACGGAAGATTACGCTGTCCAGATTATGTTTATGGCCGTAGCCCCAGGTGTTTAGCACTGACATATTTTCCGGCCACCTTGGGTGACAGTTTCGGAAAGTCTATCTGTAGAGGGATCCGGAGGTAACTGCGCACAACTTCATCCACCCATTGGGTTTCTTTCTCCAAAATTTCCTCTTCCAGGTGAGCGGGTATGTAAGGGTATAGGTACCCGTATTCCTCTGCTACCTTCTTCATTATGATCCGCTGTACCTTGGACAGCTGAGGCAGGTTCTTAAGGTCCCCATACCCGGGTAGGATCCATGCATCTAGAGCACGCTGAACCGAGCACCTAGCAATGACATCTGGCTTAGAATCAGGTTTGGTTTCAGGCATTGGCTTGGTAGGGCGAACTTTGGGAACCCATTGAGCCCAACGATCTTCCTCAAAAGATCTGGCGATACTGATCAGCAGAGCTGCATTGACGGACAGCCTAATTTTCACATTAGCAGCAGTAGTAGAGAGAACTTCACCCTCCTGCACATCACTCGTCACTTGGCTCCTCGTCACTGTCACTCCACTTTACAGTACAGGACAAAGTGTCCGAAAACAGTTCCGATAACCCATCAGACGGAACGTCTGATCCATTATGGTAGAACAGTCTTTGGCCGGGATATAATTGCGTTTGGCACTTTCCTTAACTGGCACAACTGTATTATCCCCTTTAACTGCCACAGGCATTACCTCCCCTACAGAGACACTACTTGCACTCCTCACTGGCTTACCCGGCTCTTTTCCCCGTTGGTTGGGAAATTAGGGTGAGGAGTTGGGAGCGACTAGTGTGCTGGGTCCTGGGGTAGTCGTTGATGCAGGGGTAGCAGCTTCCTGCACGACTCTGGTGATGGCTGGAGGGCTCTGGATATCACTCCCAGCTGGGATAGCAACATTCTTGTCCCAATCGACTTGTAGTATCCGCGGAGGTTGAGTTGGGGAGACAACTTCAAACAGGTGCTCTCTGCAATGTCCACAGACAATCCAAGGCCTCAACGGCATAGTCAGGCCGGAACATCTCTCACAGATCAGTCCCAAGGCCTCATAGCCTCCAGACGTATACAGGGCAAGCTTAGCGTTCGGTGTATACCGCACTCCGGTGTCAGCCAGGACAGGTTTCGCAACAATCCCACCCAAACAAACACTCAGAGTACTTTTTCCAATCTGCCATCTCGCTCACTTTCTCTTAACAGAACTTTGGGAGAGAGGGTTAGGGCCAGGACACCCTTAGATATTTACAAGGTTAACCGGCAGACTCTGAGACTTCAGCAGAAGGACAGCCATGCAGGGAAAGGCCTCCGGCAAGACTCCACATCTGCATGTGTAGGAATGATGTCTCCTATGGCAACAGTCTTTAACAGTTTCTAACACAAGTTGTAACAGTTCCTTCACTTCCACACCAATCACTTCTTGTCGTTCTTCAGCCCACTGAGCTCCCAGTCTCTCTCAGTAATCTAGATGATTTACTGCCACTGAATCCCATGAGCTCCTCCAATCTTCACTGTAATATCTTCCTCAAGCATCATCCCCGCTTCTCTGCTGGGTCCCTAGCTTGGCACTCAAGATGCTTCACCACACTGGCCTGCTCGGTCCCTGGCTTGACACACAAGGCTGCTCGGCAAGCATCACCTCAGCCGGCTGGGTCCCTGGCTTTATACCCACTGAAGTTTCCTGATTCTTTACCGTCCCCGTTTGGTGGTGAGAATTCTGCTCCGGTACTTGCTTCAGCTACTCACTGTGGTCCCTGGTAATAAGGTGGTTGGTCCCTTAGTGGCGGCAGAACTGTCACTTCTGGTTGGACTGCAAGCCGCAATCCCAACCCTGTGCTGCTCTCTTGCTTCTGGATAGGCCCTCAGACAGCCTAGCAGCCAGATGTGCCCGGGCTAGGCCCTAACTCCGGCCTAGCAGCCCAGGCAATACAATACACGTCCACCCAGACAGCCATCCAGGTGGCACAGAACACTGATCACCTGACTCCTCCCAAAAATATATAGGTTCTCCCAGCAGACCAAGAGCTGCCCATTGGCTGGGATACCCCATATACCCATAATCTGACCTTGCGTTGCCCTTCTCGTATCTAATGCCACCAGGTACAGGCCACCTAGCAGCAAAAGAGAGAATTGCAGCAATTACATAATGTGAAATCAATTGATCCCTAACAATAGGCCAAGTAAGCTATACCTTGCAGATAAATTTAGGAACAACCCTGCCTAAACACCAGGGTGCTACACTAATTTTATGCAGAATCGTGCAGCTCTACTGGGAAGTGGCCTTTGTCCATCATAGACCCCGCCTGCTAAACAGTTTTGTAGATGCATTTTCAAACACTTTCACAATGGTGGTTTTTCATAATGGTAGAAAAAAAGACTTTACAGTTAATAAAAAGTCAGTATTGTTGCAATTTCTGAAATTTGTATCTTAATAGTTGAACAGCTGACTTTTTGGGTACATTCATACCAGCTGCTGCATTACAACCCTCCTGCATTTAGAAACATTTTCATATGACATTCATGAGTCATCAAATGTACTCCGAATTTTTTGTATACATTTTTGTATGTTCACATGAAAATATTCTAGTATATGCTCAACCTACAAGTGGTAGTAAAGTCTTTTTTTTTTACTTGTACCTACAGATAAGCCTATAATAAGACTTACCTGTAGGTACAGTGAATATCTCCTAACTTGCACCATTTAGGAGATGGTCACACTGCATGCAGCCAGTGACGTCACCAGTGCATGCGCTCTGAAGGGATGGCATACCCGTGCTGTCCCTACAGAGCTCCTTGACTCCCACTCTCTGCCAGATGGCCAAGACATGTGAACTTGGAAGGAAGGAAGACCGGGTGAAGATGGAAGTTCTGTCAGCAGTGACAGCATGCCGCTGGAGGGCCTCATCCTAAAGCCCCATACACACTATCAGATTTTCTACTGATTTTTGTCTTCAGATTTACCAAAACCATGTAGTGCAAGGGCCTGTCTGATTGTATACAAATTGAAACTCCTAAGGTTTGACCACATATTATATGGCTTTGGTAAATCTGAAGACAAAAATCAGCAGAAAATCTGATAGTGTGTATGGGGCTTAAGGTAAGGAATAGGGTTGCACCAATACTGATACTAGTATCGGTGCCAATACTGAGCATTTGCACAAGTACTTGTACAAATGCTCTGATGCTTTACCTGATACCTTGTGTGCCTTTCAGCTGTTTTTAATGAAATCTATACAGGGAGATCGGTGCTTGTAACACCCCCCACTGCCACACCGATCATCCCTGACTGTCCCCTATGTCCTCCTCCGTGTCCTCCTCTCTGTGCTCCTCCGGTCCCCCTCTCTGTGCTCCTCTGGTCCTCCTCCAGTCCCCCTCTGTGTCCTCTGTGCTCCTCCAGTCCTCCTGTGTGCTCCTCCAGTCCTCCTCCGTGCTCCTTCAGTCCTCCTCCATGCTCCTCCAGTCCCCCCCCCATGTCCTCCATGCTCCTCCAGTCCTTCTCCGTGTCCTCTGTGCTCCTCCGGTCCCCCCCCCCCATGTCCTCCATGCTCCTCCGGTCTCCCGGCATGTTCCGAATGCTCCTCCGGTCCCCCTCCATGTCCCGAATGCTCCTGCTCTGTACTCCTCCGGTCCCCAATGTCCTGGATCTGTCAGGATGGAGTGCGGAGGAAGGAGCCGGTAATTCTGTCATTTACTGGCTCCTTCCTTTTCTGAATGGACAGAGTCAGTGATAACCGACTCTATGCATTCATAAATGAAACATCGTAAAGAAAGGGACTAGGGAATCTGTGTCCTTAGTTCCTTTCTCTGTCTCAAAGGGGAGATGTCAAATTAATGAATATTTCTAAAAAAAAGGTAAAAAAATAAAAATTGTATAAAAAAATAAAAAAAACAACAACACTGGGACACTGTTCAACCCCCCCCCCCCCCCATAAAATTTTTATATATATATATATATATGTATATATATATATATATATATATATATATATATATATATATATATATATATATATATATATTTTTTTTTTTTTTTTTTTTTTTTTACATAATAAAAAAATAAATAATAAAAACTACTGATACAGTCCACTGTCACATGACATAAAAGAAGTACAGTAAAACTTTGGATTGCAAGCATAATTCGTTCCAGAAGCACTTGTATATCAAAGCGAATTTCCCCATAAGAAATAATAGAAAAATCAAATGATTCGTTCCACAAACATTTGTTCATAAGTCCTTCAGTTTATAATCCATATAAAAAGATTATAGCAACGTCCATGTCCATCCACAAATGGAAGCCCCCACAAGGGGATTAGAAGCAAAATTCATCAGGAGCTAGAGCATATAAAAGAAGAGAGGCGCCTCTTAGTGTAGCACTATGGTTACATTTAATAAAGGTACAACATTTAGCAACTCACATGGTTGATGATTAAAAGAGGCACATCTAAGTATGCAGGCATCCAGGGTAAAGCGGTCTGCAATTGTGACCGGGAAGACTACCCTGCAGTAGAGCGATCTGAAAGCGAGGCTTGAACTGCTCGTGGAGCGCAGCATGGAAGGGACGACGTGAGTGGAGGTGAGGAGGATGGTCTATGTGGACATCTTTACCCCGGATGCCTGCATACTTAGATGTGCCCGTCTTAATCATCAACCATGTGAGTTGCTAAATGTTGTACCTTCATTAAATGTAACCATATTGCTACACTTAGAGGCGCCTCTCTTCCCTTTTATACTCAGTTGTGACATGGTCAGTTGTGACATGTGAGTTGCTAAATGTTGTACCTTCATTAAATGTAACCATATTGCTACACTTAGAGGCGCCTCTCTTCCCTTTTATACTCAGTTGTGACATGGTGCTACTTGTATATCAATACATCGCTTGTATATCAAGTCAAAATGTATAAAAAAAAAAAAAAATTAGCTTGTCTTGCAAAACACTTTTAAACCAAGGTTTTACTGTATCGGTAATCGGTATCGGCGAGTACTTGAAAAAAGTATTGGTACTTGTACTCGGTCTAAAAAAAGTGATTACAGGGCAACCCTAGTAAGTACCGTATTTATCGGTTTATAACACACAAATCAGGGGAAAATTGTGGGTGTGTGTTATACGCCGATCTCCGCTGATTGTGAACGGAGCGAGCGCCGCCATACACAAAGCCGAGTCTACTCGGCTCCTCTCGGCTCCACTCACAGTCACGCCCAGTCCCGTCATTGGACCTGTGTTATGTCCATCATAGGGGCAGGACTGGGCTGGACTGTGAGAGGAGCCGAGAGAAGCCGAGTACACTCGGCTTTGTGTGTGTCGGCACTCGCTCTGCTCCTCTCACAGTCAGCGGAGATCGGCGCCAATTTTAAATAATCAGCCTCCAATGGGGCTGTGTAATGCTAAAAAGACACTGGGCAATGCTGAAAAGACACTGGGCAATGCTAAAAAGACACTGGGCAAGGCTGCAGATGGACACTGGGCAAGTTTGCAATGATGGACAAGGCTGCAGATGGACACTGATAAGGCTGCATTGATGGGCATTTACATGTAAGCTTTTTTCCTTAAAATGCCCTCTTAAATTTGGGGTGCGTGTTATACGCCGGCGTGTGTTATACGCCGATAAATACTGTAATTGCATACTAGAAAATTATGCCATTGTCTTGCAGGGTTTATTTATTTTTTTTAATAAAGGCTGCGGTTTACTACCGCTTTAACCACTTCAGTCCCGGAAGGATTTACCCCCTTCCTGACCAGAATACTTTTTGCGATATGGCAATTTTGCGGTCATGCGATGTTGCAAATTGATGCCTTTTTTTCCTCACAAATAGAGCTTTCTTTTGGTGGTATTTGATCACCTCTGCATTTTTTTTTTTTGCGCTATAAACATAAAAAGACCGACAATTTTGAAAAAAATGCCACAAAAAAACACAATTATTATTTATTACAACAATTTTCTTTCTCAGTTTAGGCCGATATGTATTCTTCTACATAATTTTTGGTAAACAAAAAAAAAAAAAAAATCGCAATAAGCGTAAATTGATTGGTTTGAACAAAAGTTATATTGTCTACAAAATAGGGGATAGATTTATGGCATTTTTATTATTACCTTTTTTTTTTTTACTACTAATGGCGGCGATCTGCAATTTTTATCGTGACTGACATTGCGGCGGACAGATCGGACACTTTTTTGGGACCATTGACACTTATAAAGCGATCAGTGCTATAAAATGCATTGATTACTGTATAAATGTCACTGACGGGGAAGGGGTTAAAACTAGGGGGCGCTGAAGGGGTTAAATGTGTGTCCTAGGGAGTGTTTCTAACTGTGGGGGGGAGGGGAGGAGACCGATCGGTGTTCCTATATACAAGGAACATACGATCAGTTCTCCTCTCCCCTGACAGGACGTGGATCTGTGTGTTTAATTTTTTGTGCTACAAACAAAAAAAAAAGAGCGACAATTTTGAAAACAAAGCAATAATTTTTACTTTTTGCTATAATAAATATCCCCCCCAAAAAAATATATAAAAAAAATAATTTCTTCCTCAGTCTAGGCTGATATGTATTGCTCTCCATATATTTGGGGGAAAAAAAATGACAATAAGCGTATATTGATTGGTTTGCACAAAATGTATTACGTCTACAAAATAGGGGATAGATTTATGGCATTTTTATTATTATTTTTTTATTAGTAATGTCGGCGATTTTTATCATGACTGTGACATTGCAGCTGACACATTTGACACTATTTTGGGACTATTGACATTTATACAGCGATCAGTGACAGGGAAGGGGTTAAACACTAGGGGGCGATCAAGGGGTTAACTGTGTTCTCTCACTGTGTTCTAACTGTAGGGGGGATGGGCTCACTAGAACATGACAGAGATCACTACTCCCGATGACAGGGAGCAGTAGCTCCCTGTCATGTTTCTAGGCAGAACAGGGAAATGCCTTAAATAGGAATCTCCCTGTTTTGCCTCTCCGTGTCGCGATCGCGGTCCACCGGCGGACATCGAGTACGCGGGACCCACGGGCACACTCACGGGGCGTGCGCGCGCCCTGCCAGCGGCACGCTCGCGCCCACTGGCCCACAATTTAAAGGGGATGCACAGGTACGCCCATTTGTGCAGCCATTGTGTTGACGTACATCGTCATGCACTGGTCGGCAAGCGGTTAAGGTCGGCCATAAACAGTTTGAATTGAACCATGTGTGGGCAGGCTGAATGTACCAAGTTGATTAACTTGGATACAACTAGCCTGCTGGATCGATTATCGCTAGTGGCTGCTATAGCCGCTAGCAATAATCACTGCCTTCTCCCCCTCCGGGAGTAGAAAATTGCTCGACAGGAGGGATTCCCCTGTCGGAATTGTCTGTGTTGATGGGAAATCATGTGAATTTTTTTTCTGCAAGCCATAGAGGGAATTTCTCCCACTTTAAAAAGACATTCTCTCTCTTCCTGTTGAGTCTATAGGACAGGAAATAAATGCAAATCTCTCTAATGAGACACAGAGGGCAAAAAAAAAAAAAACCCACAGCAGTGTTAACTCCCCCCCCCCCCCCCCTACTCTATCACTCTATCCAGAATTGTTTAAAAAAAGTTTTGGTTTAGCTATACTTAAAGTCCCAGCCACACATATTGGTGTATGAGTGGGAGGTTGCACAGCACGGATTCAAGTGACAGAATGATGTATTATTTTACAGAAGCTCTTTCAGAAGACTAATAAATCTGCATTGTATGTTATAAAAGTCATATTACAGGGAGTGTGTCACCAAGAAATCAGTTTGGACATGTAGCAGTTCATTAACTAGATCAAACAACATGTTTTTAAAAGACACTCAAAATCCTAATTACTTAGCAATGGCAGCTTCAACTTAAAATGTTACAGACTTCTGTATTCCTTTGATCTGCTCCGTCTTGCTGAAATTTGACTTCATGTGTGACATATATTCTAAGGGGACTTTCTGTCTGTAATGCAGTTAATGTTTCCTTGACAGCTTCACTGGTTAACCTGGGTTGTTGCTGGAAGATTGAGACTGAGCATATGATGAAACAATATATGTCAAACAATCAATCATTAGATCCAGAGAAAAAGCTGCTTAAAGAGACAATGTCAATGTCACTTTGCCCATTAAATGGCAATGCTTTCTGATGGCCCATCCCCTGCAAGCTATCCTCACTCATCTGTGCTCCCTTGCTCCCCTGCTTCTTTGGGGCACTTACTCAATTGCTCTAAGAGAAAGCTGAGCTGAAGCATATGCCTTCCCCTATATGACAGTGCTGCTTGTAATCCACCCATGTATACTTCAACACCATCCAAGATCAGAACTTACTCCTACATCTGGGTAGAAACAAAGGAGCATTGATCAGTGAGAATACCTTGCTTGGGGAAGGGGGAGCTGTCAGAAGGAACTGTCACTATGCCCTGAATGGGTAGGTCACAATGTCTCCTTATGTTATATGCAAGTGTAGCACCCTCTAATGTGTGCTAGAAGTGAGTGTAGGCAAACCATATGACTCACAGTTAAGCTGGTGAGTCTTAATTGGGTCAGGGTTTGTTAGAGTTCAGGGCTGGATGACTCATCCTGGCAGGTCTCTGGTGTCTCCCCCTGGTCTGGAAGGTTGGAGAAACTTCTAGAATTAGAGGGCGGGGGGGGGGGTTAGGAGGAGCAACCTTGCATATTTTTGAGGCCTCAGCCAATCCCCATTAGTGGGTTGGCAGGAGGCAGAGCTTGCCTCATAAATAGACATGGGCCATGCCAGCAGGGGCAGTCAGGTGGAAGATGGAGATTTAGTGTTGAGGAGGCGTGGCCCTCAGGGGTTCCCCCTAGTCTGGGGAGGTCCTGCCTTGGGCCGGAGCTTGAGTGCTGAAGGGATCCTGCGAAAAACACACGGGAGGAGGCTTTCCTGGAGGCACAGGAGCAAGAGAGGACAGAGTGAGTAGATCAACACTGTTGGGGACTAACACAGGGGGGAGACTGCCACATATAACCAGTCTCCCTTGATGACAGCAGTGTTCTTAAGCTTTCTAACCTTCCCTGAGATATCTCCTGAGAGTCAGCCGGGTGGGCTATGGAAGAGTCTGTCGGGTGGACTGGTGTAGAGAGGCAGCCAGGAGGGCTAGTGAAAGGAGCAACTGCAGCCAGGTGGGCTGGCAGTGCATGAAGAGGTGGTGCTGGGGTCAGTGGCCACAGAGAAGAAGTTACATACTGTTTCACTATATCCGAGCTACACTTAAAGGGGCTGCGAGTTCCTGCCTGTAATGGACTGTTGCTAAATCTGACTGGGAGTCTGTCAGATCATATCAAGGGTGATTCAGCTGAAGCAAGCGTTTGTCCAGGAGGAAAGTGACTGTATATAGGAAGTTGTCCCTGAAGATTTTTTCAAGTCAAGTGGGCATCTCATAACCTCCCATCCCTATCCAAGTTATTAACCCCTTAATAACAAAAAACAAAGCTATGGACTGTTCTCTGACTCCCTTTAATCTGCAACTCCTACAGGGGTAGTGTTACACAAGTCTCAGCTCCTTCTAAAAGCTGAACTTGACCCAACTGACTCACACCATCAGAGCCTCGCTTCTGGTCTTTTAGGGCCCATTTAGATGTAGTACCCTCTACCTGAAGGTAGGTGCTAGAATAGGATTTTTCCCAGCTCAGAATATGTGTAGGTAAATTTAGGCAGGCTTATGTTGTGTGTTGGGCCTGTCTGTTTTGATTCTGGGATTGAGAGTGTACAGTGCAGTGGCGTGTGTGGTCACCTGTACTTTGATTCAGAGATGCCTCCCCGATCTTCGAAAAGATGTTTCTGGAATGGGGTCTGGACCTGAAGTCTGAGTGGCAGGCAGCTCATGTGAGGAGCTCTGATCAATTACCTCTTGGTATTGGCAGGGGGGCAGGCCTCCCATATAAGCTGGGATCACATGCCATCAGGGAGGAGTTCTGAGAGCAGGAAAAGATAGAATGGAATGCTGAGTTGTTGTTCCAGGCATCCCCACATGGGGGGTGCACAGAGGAGGGCTGGAGGATCCGTAGGAATCTTCATCAAGGAGCAGGTATCAAGCTGCTGTGACCGGAGAACACAGGACTTGTGCACAGATGAAGGATGGTAAAGAAGAAGTAGCAGTAAAGAGTCAGGAGGAAAGTGTCAGAGCTAAAGTCAAGCTGCTGTAACCGGGGAACACATGACTTGTACTTTGAAGGAGGTCAGTGCAGAAGAATTATAAGAGGATCTTTGAGAGTAGTGAGAAATGCTGTGGCCGGAGAACACAGTGTTTGCAATCTTGGACTGGCTGGTATCAGTGGTCCACCTATTACCATGTGTCAGGCCATCTGGTCTGGTTAAGCGCATTGGTAATACCTTCCAAAAGACTGTGTGGCTGTCTGACTCATTGAGCCACCAAGGAGAGGTTATGTAGGTCTCTGGCTCCTTGATTCACTGAGGCAATACCATTATGGTCTGCAAGGTGGAATTATTCAGAGTGATTCTTTCTTGTCCTAATGGAAGTGAAGAAATAGTATTTCAGTAGCTTGGAAGTGAAGGATTTGTACAAGAATAGAAGGAGCAACAGTCTGCAGAGAAGTTATCCAGAGGAAGGATACTGGGGATGCAAAGCGTGCATCAAATTGCAAGGTCAAGGCTACTGAATAATGTCTTACAATGTGCTAAATGCTATGGGCATCTCATATCTTCCTTCATCCCACCCAAGTTGTATCCTGCAATAAACGTAACAAAACTGCGCAAATGACTGTTCATTGTCTTAACTGATAGATGGGGGTCTGGCAGTAGGGTGATTGGCGGATTGCTAGTAACCAAGTGGTGAACATACCGCTACATAGATATTTACGATGCGCCAATGCACAGCTAGCTTTACAATTTTGGTTGGGGTAGCGTTAAAAGGAAGTTGGGCCATATTTTTACCACCCCTCAAAAGTTGCAAAGGCAGCTGTATGTGGGTATAAACATGCCGTAGCAAAACATTTCCCCCACCCCAAAATGTCCAGTGTAAAAGCACGAAAAACACCTGTGATAAATATTGAGGCAACTAAAAACAAAATCCCTTGGATAATGCTTTGGCAAAAGTTATGTAGCATCCTTTGGAACAAGCAAACCTGATTCGAAAGGATTTGCAATCCCTACAATCAGCTATAAAACCAGGGTCAGAGCAGGCAGTCAGGACCCAGACTGAGGAGAGCAGTTCCTTATAGTCTTCTTTTTTTCTCTCTTCTTTTTTTTTGTCCACTCCTCAAATATTCCTTTTTTTCTCCCCATCTTTTATTCTTTGTTGTCCCTTTTCTTTTTCCTTTCTCTACTATCTTTGTGTGACATACGTAATCTCTCCAATGTTAAGAATCATTAATGTTGTTATTGTTGCTAGGGTTTATCTGATAGTGCTTTATGACCACTACTGGCTTGTGTAATAATTTACTCAGAGCCTGAGATGTAGAAGGACCAAATGGGTGTACATACCCTTCACTTCAAAACTGGATATTGAATGCCTTTATGCACCACAGCTCTCTCACTGTTTATGCAGTATATATATGGTTTCTGCTCTGAATCACACTACCCGCTAAATTTTTACATTTTTTATTTTTGACCAAGGTGCCAAACAAATATTTGTACTTCTACATATTGTAACACAATAAAAAGAGAAAAATTATCATCACTCATTGGGGGTGATTTACGAAAGCCGTGTGCCATCAGTAGAGGCGCACGGCGAGTCGCAACGCACATTTCCATATTTACAAAATGGTGCTCCAGTAACAGAGCTCGAATCCCCCATTTACTATAGCGATCTCGGTGCACGGGAGAATGCAATCTGTGCGCCACTATGGACATGGCGCACGGCATCTCCAATTCAATATTGACAGAAGATGGAGGTGGCAATATTATGGGGTGATGTGAGGAAGTTGAGTAACAACTGCCCAAAAAACAGATATGCCCAAAGTGGAATGATAAAATAACTTTTTCAGAGAAAGCCTGCTGTGCCTGCAAGTATGTTTAGAACCGCGTGAGATCAATGAAAGCAGTGCGCATGCACAAGCGGGTCTTACGCTCATTCACATGACAACATACAAAAAACCGCGCTAAATAAGTAAATAAATAATATTGATAAAGTCTTTATGATCCTAGAACATAAGTAATGAATAATATTGATAAAGTCTTTATGATCCTAAAACACTGTCCACATCAAGATGAAGATGGTAAACTGTTATGTATGTTTCTTAAAGTTCATCCAATAGGAATATGACAGTGGAACTGAAAAAAACACCAAATTGTTGCGCTTACCAGACGTAAGCCTAATATAGGCAGATGGCTTAAACCCAGCCTGGGCCTCTAAACAGATGTTTCTGGACAGATCGAAATGTTCACACTCGTCACGTGTGCCGGTTCATGGGGATATTTATCCAGAAATAAATAATACACACATAGCGTAATACTGATAATTATTGCCACACAAAAAACCCAAATTGTGAAAAAAAGTGAAAAGAAAGTGTAACACTCAATATAATATAATCATAAAAATCATAAATCATCCAAAGGTGACATTACAGCCAAGGATGATAAGTGAGTGTCATACAATCATGCAAATCAAATAAGGCAGGGTGAGTGAGAAAGAGTGACACTTAACAACACCCCCTAATTGGGCAAGTTTAGGTGAAAAATAAGACTTTTCCCAATCACCAAAAATTATTGGTAGCAGAAAAAAAGTTGTGATCCAAACACAATATATAGAAAAAGGGGAGAGCCAGAAAAAACCCTTATAGGCAGCACACCACATGCGCAGGCTGCTTACCAGATAGCAATTCATATAGATAAAGTGACACACCCAGCGTGTAAATATATTGGAATCACACCAGCGGACTTAGGGGATGTTCTGCTTACCAGACATCCTCATATACAGGCAGATAGGTTGGAGCACCGATGGGCTCCTATCTGGAACGATGTAGATACGTCCTGGCCAATCGTGCCCAAACTCAGCAAAACATGAGAGGTAGAGAACACCAATAGTGTAATACTGTATGATCCGGTTTATTGAATAAAAGAGTAACACTTACATAAAAAAGAGTAAAAACAGCATGAAATGGAGCCGGCCGGCATTCAAACACACTCCCGTCCTCACAGGGCAAACGTGGCGACGTCAGCACGTCCCTCCCAGACGCGTTTCGTCACACGCTGACGTTTTCAATGGGGAACGGGCAGCATGCTGGGCCACCACGTTAAATACCCACACCAAGCCTCGCCCTGAGCTCCGTAAAGGGAAACACATGGCGCCATCTTAGGTGTGGGCATCCCTATGTTGTATTGAAAGGAATGGGATCCAATCGACAATCCAAGGTGCCGTGGGATCACCATCCTTGGATTAAAAACATAACCATATCCGATAAACTCAAATAGTATATATATATACATACAATATTATAAGATTATAAAAAATTTATAAAATGTTCCAACAAGATCAGGAAACCTCTATCAGAAAAAATGAACCGATAATGAGGTAAACCACAACAATATGTGCGGAACTACTGTTGAGTTTTGTAATATTCTATCCATATCTATATTGAGAATTCAACACAGGTCTGAATGGTGAGTACAGTTTAAATAAAAACATGATGAAAAAATATACAAGCATAGAACATAATGAAAAATATAGAGGCATAAAAATAGATGTAAGTATGAATTAATATAGCAAGGGTTATAATGTATTGTTCCTCAAATGGCAATTGTACCTCCCAACACTACATCAGGGAGACAAGTCCTATAATTGTTCCTCCAACCCACCAGAGATGTGTGTCACCCTGAATGTTACAAAACCATAAGGAGGTCAAGGATAAGGGAGACTCATTCAAACCAGTATATTCTATTCACCCCCAAAAGTAACAATCAGGTATATTCTATTCACCCCTATGTATCAAGAGTTGTCGATAAACGCATTGACGTCCACATCTATGTTGAGTCCATGGGGTGTATAGCTCTTAATTCTATGGACCCAAGACATCTCTAATTTGGAGATGTCCCGCACCATAGAACTTCCTCGCCAGTGAGGTTGGTAACGATCGATACCCAAAAACAATGTGTTGGCAGGGTTTCTATCGTGTACCAGGCGGTAATGCTTGGACACGGAGTGATTTTTAAAACCCGTCAAGATATTTGTGACGTGCTCATTAAGCCTCACCTGAAGGGGGCGTTTGGTCCGTCCCACATATTGCAGGCCACAAGGGCACTGCAACATGTATACCACCCCCATAGTGGAGCAAGTGATAAATGGGGTGATTTGGTGGGTTCGCCCAGTTATTGTGGACACAAAGGATTGGGTCCTCCTGTTATGACAGGAACTGAGAGAACACACTCGACACTTATTGCATTTATAGAAACCCACTCGAAACCCACTATAGAAACCCGTCAATTGGTTGAAAAAGGTTGTCTTAACAGTTGGAGGATCCAGTACACTAGGAGCCAATTCACATGAGTTTGTTCACTGCGCGGCCAAAATCTTAGTAAATGTTAAGCAACATACATGCAATTGCATGGGCTGAACGGGCGCACCTCTAATCTTGGCAATTTTTTTTTTTACGCTTGTTCACCTTTATGTATTTTTTAAAGGAGATTTGCACACAGGTCATATGAGCATGTTACATTGCGAACATGTGACATGCACCTTGTTAAAATTATGTAAAAAGACTCCTCTAGCTCTTCCTAAAAGGGCATTTAACCTTCCCCTCTAATGCATATGATTTCTTTGGGCTAGCTTTTGCTTTTAAAGGGGAACTCCACACTCCATTCTCCAAAGCTCTTGTCCCCCCCTCTAACCCCTTGGATTTCCATGGGCTAACTTTTTCTTTAAAGGGGAACCCCACACTCCATTCTCCACTGCTTTTGTCCCCCCCCCCCCCTCTAACCCCTTGGATTTCCATGGGCTAACTTTCCTTTTAAAGGGGAACTCCACACTCCATTCTCCACTGCTTTTGTCTCCCCCTCTAACCCCATGGATTTCCATGGCCTAACTTTCCTATTAAAGGGGAACTCCACACGCCATTCTCCAATGCTCGATTCGGACGGTGCCATTGTCGGCAATTGCAACCGATTTGACATGTCAAATCGCATGCCAAATCGCATCATTGTGAACCAGGGCTTAGATCTACTTTTTTTACTAAAAACACCACCCACATTCTAAACAGATGTGGTTAAAAGAATCAACTTTATAACTAACCGCAGGTTCTTAATCAGTAAATAAATTATTAAAGCTGCGTTACTTTGGTGACAAATTCCTCTAAGCTCAGTTTATGTAACACGGAGCTTGAACTACTGAAAAAACAATAAATGTTATTTGTTGATTGGAAAGAAATGAAAAAAAAAACAAAACAGGAAACTCAGTCTTGCATTTTGCATGAAAACACAAATGGCAGTGGTTCCCATCTAGTAATTTATCTATTTATCGGAATGACAGTTGCTCTACATTCGGAAGAATGTAAACATTTTTTTCTTGCAGGCATATGCAGTGTGAGGCTGAAAACACAACCACAGAGCACCTGTTGCCTTCTTTAGGCAGCAAATTATTTTAAGCGTGTAAACCTTCTGCCTCCTCGCTTCCTCTCTGATAGATTTTTTTTTTAAAAGAAAACACCTGCAGGAGAGTTTTTCAAACACTTATGACAAATCAGTGTCATTAGCTGAATGTTTCAAATAATAACAAGAAATCTCTGGACACAGTATATACTTTCATTTTCTAAGATCAGCATTGCCATAACAATACAAACAATAGTTATATTTAATATAATATATAATATAATATAATTTATTATATATTTATTTTAATATTTAACCAGTTCCATACCGGACCATAGTAATATGACGCCGGCAGGAACACTCTTTCCCTCTGGGCGGGCGTCATATGATGTCCTCCGCTGTTCGCCGCTACTGTGTGGCGATCGGGGATCAGGCGTGTCCCTCGGGACACAGCCCTCCCCGATCAGGGTAAAGAGCCAATGAAATTGGCTCTTCACCACGTGACCAGCTGTGTCCAATCACAGACGGTCACTTTGAAGCTTGTTGTGCACGCCTCTGGTGCGCGCCCATGGGGGGATCGCAGCGTGGCGATCGGGGACGGGGTGTGTCCCTCTGACACAGCCCATCCTCGATCAGAGTAAAGAGCCAATGAAATTGGCTCTTTACCACGTGACCTGCTGTGTCAAATCACAACATTCAGCCTTTGAATGTTCACTTTAATTGTTTTTGTCTATATATACATTGTTATATCTTCTCTGATTATTTATTTCTTCATTCAGAATTCATGAAATTAACACAGGTATAACCAACTGTCCCTGAGGAAGCCAATTTTGGCGAAACATGTAGGAACATAGTACCTGTGAACAAGACCTGCCGTCACACTACCGGCATTGTAACAACTATTATTGTTACAATTGCTATACCAGTTTGCCCCTTTTTCGGCACCTATACCTGAAGAAAACTTTGGCCTGCGGTACAGCAAGAAAAAACAGGAAAGGCTTCCCACAGCGTCTAGTCACCACAAGGCTACAAACAGTGGTGTATTTAGGTTTTGTGCTGCCCTAGGCCTGACTAAGCTCGCGCACCCCCTAATTTAACTATGACCCACCCCTTCCTGTCAAGGCCACACCCCTTCCTTTTTAAAGCGGAGTTCCACACAAAAATGGAACTTCCGCTTTTCGGAACCCTCCCGCCCCTCCGGTGTCACATTTGGCACCTTTCAGGGGGGAGGGGGGTGCAGATACCTGTCTAAGACAGGTATTTGCACCCACTTCCGGCATAGACTCCCATGGGAGTCTATGCCTCTTCCCGTCCCCACCGCGCTGTCTGCTGGGAACACACAGCTCCCAGGAGAGAGCGGGGACCACTTGGGACGCGCAGTGCGACTCACGCATGCGCAGTAGGGAACCGGGAAGTGAAGCCGCAACGCTTCACTTCCTGATTCCCTTACCTAGGATGGCGGCGGCAGCTGCCGAGAACCGAGCGGGTTCTCGGCGCCCCCTGCCGACATCGCTGGACCCTGGGACAGGTAAGTGGCCATGTATTAAAAGTCTGCAGCTGCAGTATTTGTAGCTGCTGGCTTTTAATATTTTTTTTTTTTGGGCGGTGTGGGTGGACCCCAGATCCGCCCTGTCATCTTCATGGGAGGACAGAGGGACGCCACGGGAAGAGGACAAAGGGACGCCGCGGGAGGAGGACAGTGAGCGATACAGCATCTTTTCATTTGGGGGGTAAGAGGATATGTGCTGGGTGCTTTGGGAGGCTCTTGCACTGAAGTCGTGTCCCTCCTCTGTGGCTCCTCCTCCTCCTGGCTGTGTACTGAGTGTGTGTGGCTGACAGTGGGGAGAGAGGTGTCGGCTGCTACGGAAAGCCCATCGGCGCTTGTGGGACTCCAGGCGGCAGATGTCCTGGGTGCCCACGCTGGCGCATCCCTGTCTGGCCAGTTACCGAAACTCAGTGCCGTAACTTGTTGTGGGCTCTGGGACAGTGGCGTCACTAGGGTGGGCCTAGAGGATATCAGGTTAGGTACTTCCTAATGGCTCAGTTCCTGGGAACAGTAATGTATAATGGCCAACAGGCTCTCTTACCAGACCCGGTGAAACTGCAACAGTGATCCCTCCGGCTGGACGTTCGCTCACTCTGGGTTGCCCAGGCCAACTCTGGTCAGTAGTGTAGCATGTCTCTACCCTGGCAGTGGCTTCATCTTTCTCCCCCTCTGGTGGTGCAGGTACAGTGTGGCTCTCTGGTGGTGCGTGTACAGCATGGCTCTCTGGTGGTGCGTGTACAGCGTGGCTCTGGTGGTGCGGGTACAGCGTGGCTCTGGTAGTGCGGGTACAGCGTGGTTCTGGTGGTGCGGGTACAGCGTGGTTCTGGTGTTGCGGGAACAACGTGGCTCTCTGGTGGTGCGGGAACAGCGTGGCTCCCTCTCTGGTGGTGCGGGTACAGCGTGGCTCCCTCTCTGGTGGTGTGGGTACAGCGTGGCTCCCTCACTGGTGGTGCGGGAACAACGTGGCTCTCTGGTGGTGCGTGTACAGCGTGGCTCTGGTGGTGCGGGTACAGCGTGGCTCTGGTGGTGTGGGTACAGCGTGGCTCTGGTGGTGCGGGTACAGCGTGGCTCTCTGATGGTGTGGGTACAGCGTAGCTCTCTGGTGGTGCAGGTGCAGCGTGGCTCTGGTGGTGCGGGTACAGCGTGGCTCTGGTGGTGCGGGTACAGCGTGGCTCTGGTGGTGCGGGTACAGCGTGGCTCTGGTGGTGTGGGTACAGCGTGGCTCTGGTGGTGCGGGTACAGCATGGCTCTCTGATGGTGTGGGTACAGCGCAGCTCTCTGGTGGTGCGGGTGCAGCGTGGCTCTGGTGGTGCGGGTACAGCGTGGCTCTGGTGGTGCGGGTACAGCGTGGCTCTGGTGGTGTGGGTACAGCGTGGCTCTGGTGGTGTGGGTACAGCGTGGCTCTGGTGGTGCGGGTACAGCGTGTCTCTCTGATGGTGTGGGTACAGCGTAGCTCTCTGGTGGTGCAAGTGCAGCGTGGCTCTGGTGGTGCGGGTACAGCGTGGCTCTGGTGGTGCGGGTACAGCGTGGCTCTGGTGGTGCGGGTACAGCATGGTGGTGTTTACATCATGTCCACCATCCACGATGACACCTTGATGGAAGACAGAAGACACGGCCCCATTTAAAAGCCTTGCTGTAGCTACGAATACAATAAGTTAATTGGGGGGGGGGGTTTAAACGATCAAATGATGCAGCCCTATCAACACGAAAGTCCCTCTTCTGGTATAAAAAAGTTGCAATATACTTCTTCCATTTGCCCATTTATAATGCATACGTCACCTACCCAAAATCAACGAAAATACCCAACCCCTTCCTCAAATTTATCAAAGATATTGTCACTGTCCTGATCTATCAAGGATTCACTCCGATTGTGTCAGCAGACTGCATGAGCGCCATTTTCCTGACAATATACCACCATCAGCAATCGGAAGAAGACGCCAAAAAAAAGTTGGGTGTACACGAAAAGAAAAGTTAGGAAAGACACCAGTTTCTATTGTCCCGAATGTCCCTCCCAACCTGGCCTTTGCATCTGAGAATGCTTCAAACGCTATCACACTCTCATAAACTATTAACCCAAATCTCTAATATACTGCCATTTCCCCATTTTCAATTTCTGTGCTGATTATTTCCCTGGTGCCTCAACCAACCTGCCTTCCATGTAAACTGACCCTGGCCTGTTTATCGACTATGCCTCTGCCTGACGTCTACAATGTTTATTCACCATGTTTCTGCCTTTCACGTGAACTGACCCTGGACTATCGACTGTGGGGTTTATTTACTATAGCGCCGCTAATTAGCGCTACAATGGTATTCACTATAGCGCTGGTAAAAAACAAAAATACTCCCAAAATCGAGTTTCTTGAAACCAAATAGCGCCCAAACACTTACTTGGCTAAAACCTAGAGAATTGCACATGAAAATAATGTTTAGAGCATGATAGAATTGCCTAAATGGTACTGAAATATGTGGTATATTATCTGCTTTTAAACTGTGTGAAAAAGTGATTTCTACACTGAAATATCTTTAAAAGTCTGAGAAGATAAATTCCCCGTTTTTGTACAACTAGGTGCCAACACAACTGAGCATGCTCAGACCTGCAAATAACTCTCATTTTAGCTCCAGTGACTTTTTTACAAGGCGCTATAGTAAATACCAAAATGAGCACTGTGTTAAAGAGCATTTTTTGGAAGTGAAAATCGGCGCTATTATAGTCCAATGCAAGACCGGAGGAAGAAAGAAGAAGACATTTTTAATAAAGGAAAACTGTCTTTTGTCACATTTCACTGCTTTTTTTGATGAATGTGTAGGGGTACAATGTACCCGATACCCATTCCCATGGGGGGGGGCGGGATCTGGGGCCCCCCTTGTTAACCACTTCAATACAGGGCATTTTCACCCCCTTCCTGCCCAGGCCAATTTTCAGCTTTCAGCGCTGTCACACTTTAAATGACAATTGCACGGTCATGCGACGTTGTACCTAAAATTACATTTTGATAATTTTTTTCCCCACAAATAGAGCTTTCTTTTGGTGGTATTTGATCACCTTTGTGCTTTTTATTTTTTGCGCTATAAACAAAAAAAGGCCAACAATTTTGAAAAAAAAACACAATATTTATTACAATTACAATTATTATTTATTATTTATTACAACAATTTTTTTTCTCAGTTTAGGCCGAAATGTAGTCTTGTACATATTTTTTGGTAAACAGAAAAAAAAATCGCAATAAGCGTATATTGATTGGTTTGAGCAAAAGTTATAGCGTCTACAAAATAGGGGATAGATTTATGGCATTTTTATTATTACCTTTTTTTTTACTACTAATGGCGGCGATCTGCGCTTTTTATTGTGACTGTGACATTGCGACAGACAGATCGGACACTTTTGACACTATTTTGGGACCATTGACACTTATAAAGCGATCAGTGCTATAAAATGCATTGATTACTGTATAAATGTCACTGGCAGAGAAGGGGTTAACACTAGGGGGCGCTGAAGGGGTTAAATGTGTGTCCTAGGGAGTGATTCTAACTGTGGGGGAGGGGAGGAGACCAATCGGTGTTCCTATATACAAGGAACATACAATCAGTTCTCCTCTCCACTGACAGGACAGCTCTGAACATATGTAAACATATGAAAGAGGCGTTGAAAGTGAGAATATACACTTGCTAACCCACTACCTCTTGCAGCCAACTAGGCTGCCCTGCACCACAGCTGCCTACTTGCTTTTCAGTTGCTTCTCCTCTGCTGCTTACTTTCAAATTCTAAGGACTACATATCCCATGGTACCCTGCTGCCTACAAGCAGTGATTCCTGTGCTGCTGATTCTGCTTTCTGGATTTTTGACTTACCAACTGTCACCCATTTATTCCTCATATGATCAAACATATGAATGCCAGTCAGGATAAGGACTGACAGGAGCGCTGCTATAGTATTGGATGGTGCACTAATCTGTGCTTCTTGACTGGATACTATTAGTTTATGAAGTGATTCCTGTACTGCCTCCTGAAACTCCTCCTCTCAGCACTTTTGTAAAATGTGTGACGCAGCAGTGCCTACTAGCAGGGTATAGTGATTATGTGTCACAGAAAGTAAATGCGTGGGGATCTTCACTGAATAAATGCAGGTCCCTGCTGGGGCACATAGAAAACAACTGTTTTCTATGTGTCCCTTGTGGTTTGTTGCAGTGCGGGAAAAATGCAGCATGTCTGCACTTTTTTTGCATTGCACTGGATGGCACTATATGTCACCACACAACAGTGGTTGTGACACTTCAAATAAAGTTGAAAAAAAACCAAGCGGTAAATTGCACTTAATTGCGCCTAATTCTGCTCCCTGCCTGAACCGACACCTTACTAGCCAGCTCAGGAAAAGGCTGCATTTTTTCATGCAGGCTAGTGTGAACCTAACCCAATGCTGGCCTTACACGTGTAGAATTTTGTTTGAATGTTCAAGGGAGAAACTAAAAATCACTTGTCTGACCATTCGAAGGTTTCATCATGGACTTGACTTTGTTTGAGTACCATGTCAATGTCTAAGCTTTATACAACCAGATTAACTTTAAAGGGTAAGTTTCCCTTTACGGAAAAATCTGTAAGGTGAACTTACACAGGACCCCCCCCCCCCCCCCCCCACCAGTCCTGCTGACCTGCAGTGCGGCGATCTCCCGTTCTAATCCCTGGTATAGTCGCCTCACGGCTCCGGGGCTTAGAAATCCCTGGAGCTTAATCTCCTAAACGTACCCCCTCAGGAGGTACATTTAGGAGCATTCTAATTGGTTGGTGTTGTCACAGGGGCGGTGCCAACCAATCAGAACCTGCGTAGCCCGTCTTCTCAGCGGGGAAGAAGAAGAGAGGAAGCTAAGGGTATTTCTAAACGCTGGAGCCGTGAGGCAGCTATAGCAGGGCTCAGAACAGGAGATTGCCTGGCTGCAGGTCAGCGAGACTGAGGGAGGGGGTCCTGTGTAAGTTCACCTTACAGATTTTTCTGTAAAGGTGAACTTACAATTTAACAAGTACATGTGCTTAAGCCTATTTACAATTTTTCTCAACCGGGAGCAAAATCAACATTTAGAAATTAGTTCCCATCTCACAATGTTACCAGATGCTATTGGCGCACCACTTAAAAGCGCATCCCACTAAGGCATTATCCCTATGGGTAAAGATAGTATGTCCACTCACAGGAGAACAATGGGACGAAGTCCTGCAGTCCATTACTATCTGTTCCCTTAATGTAGCCCAAAAAGTTTCCCAACTCTACATAGTACTTCGGGTGCACTACACTCCGCTTAGACTGCATAAGATGGGCAGGCGACCAGACCCCCTATGTGGCAGATGTGGGCGACACCAAGGAGATCTCATTCACCGGCTCTGGAGGTGCCCAAAGCTTCACTGGAGTGCGGTGCTTGAGACGCTTAATAGAGTGTTCCAGACGACTGTCCCTCTAGATCCAATTCACTGTATCTTAGGGGTGTTGGAGGACGTTGTCCCTGAGGAAATGGCTAGAATAGCTCTCTCTAGAGCCCTGTTTCAGGCCTGCAAGCTCATACTGATGGGCTGGAAGTCGGTCTCCCGCCCATGGTGGCCTCATGGATATCACATATGGGAATACTTTGGTCATGGAAAAGTATATATATCAACATAGAGGTAGTCCGAACAGATTTGAAAGAATATGGGCGCCTTGGCTGGACACTCCTGGATTAAGTCCCAGGGAACTGGTGATGTCCAGACTATTGCAATGCCCGACGGGCGGATCTTAATGGGCTAGAGAATGATAATATCAAATGCACGGTATCAATATAAATGTCCCATCAAATTGTAGACTTGTTGGTTAAGAGCAAAGAATGATTGTACTGAACGTTATCAAGACTGATCATTTTACTTCTTTATTGTCTACTTGCACATTGTTTGTACATTAGAAACTGTTTGAATTTGTTCAATAAACACCTTTTTGATTCATAGAAAAAAAAAAAAAAAGAAATTAGTTCTCATTAGGGCCCTTTCACACGGGCGCCTCAGTGCAGAGGATCTCTCCGCTGATCCCCGCTGATCAGGCGGATGACAGGTCCTGTCTGCTCCGCTGTGCAGGGCGGACACTAACACAGTCCCGCCCTCCTCTATGGAGAAATCTGATGGAAACGGACCGCCTGTCCATTTTCATCCGATCTGCCAGTCAGGAGGGGACCTGCCGGACCAGCAAATGGTGGGGAATAGGCCTGCCAGTGCGGGGTCCGGTACACAGCTGACGGATTTATTGGAGGGCCTGCGGGCTTTAATAGGTAGATTTGAAGGGGGACAAGGGCAGCCCCCTCTGGTGGCCCCATGGACAGCACTGGCGAGTGGGTCAGTGCATGGGGGAACTGGGGGAGCCGGGGTGGAGGTGCCCCCGGCAACTCCGACACCCGGGCAGTCAGGAGTAGGAGTGGTCACCGAGAAGGCAGGGGACAAAGGGGCCACGGAGAAGGCGGAGAGGACCAACATGGTCAGGATTGCGGATGCGGCGAAGTGCGAGGTGTATGTCTGCTTCGAGGGCCCGCTGGGAGCACATCTAAAACAGGAGGTCCGGGGTAAGATTCACAAGGGCGAGTATGTGGAGATTTTTTCGCTACTGCCATTGGAAAAACTTGGATAGGGTGAAACCTGATGATTCCAAGAAGGAGGATGAGGAAAAAAAGAGGTACAGGCTGATCCCGCGTACATTTGTCAATTGGCTTCAAGTGTTCGCTATCATGGCGAGCGTTATTGGCAAAAAGAACCCCGAGCATTGCTCGGCTTTGTTCTGTTACATGGACGCTATTGGAGAGGCACATAGGGTGTACGGTGGTTCTGCTTGGCTGAGATACGACGATCAGTTCAGACAGCGCAGAGCAGTCCGCTCGTCTCTGCGCTGGGACCATAAAGATATTAGCCTCTGGATGAGGCTTATATCTTCGGCGAGGGCCCCGCCTCAGGGGGGGTACACATTCTCAGGACTGCCAGCCAGAAAAAAGTGGGGAGTGTGCTGGCAGTACAATGAGGGCTCCTGTAAATTTGGGGGGAGCATGCAAGTTCAAGCACGAGTGCTCAGGGTGTGGGGGAGCCCATACGTTGTCCAGGTGTTTCAAGAGAGGGAAGCGTGCCAGCGACTCTGCTCAAAAAAGGGACGATGCCGGTGAAGGTGGAAAAGATGCTGCCTTTTCTAAGTAAGTATCCGATCAGGGAAGCAGCAAGGTTATTGGCATCGGGGTTTATGGACGGTTTTAAGATCCCATGTTCATTGACGATGGTTCCGCCAATGGCGAGGAATCTGAAATCTGCACTACAGCATCCGGGGGTGGTGGGGGAAAAATTGGACAAAGAAGTGTCCTTGGGGCGCATGGGAGGGCAGTTTGCCAAAAAACCTTGGCAAGATTTAGTGGTGTCACCATTGGGGGTGGTGCCCAAGAAGGAACCGAACAAGTTCCGCTTGATACACCACTTATCCTTTCCAAAAGGGGGTTCAGTCAATGATTTCATTGACCCTGAAGCGTGCACAGTGTCCTACACTTCATTTGACGCGGCAGTCAGGAGGGTGAGGCGATATGGGCAGGGGGCACTTATGGCAAAAACAGATATAGAATCTGCGTTCCGCTTGCTGCCAGTGCATCCGGATAGCTTCCGGCTGCTGGGATGCCACTGGCAAGAGCTTCCGCTGTGTGTGCGATTCTGCTTTCTACGTTGCAGCACATCGCAGGCAGGTTTGGTGTGCCATTGGCAGCAGAAAAAACGGAAGGCCCAACGTCGGAACGTACGTTTTTTGGGGATAGTGATAGACTCAGTGGCAATGGAGTGCCGCTTTCCGAGTGGTAAGTTGGAGGATTTGCAGAAAGAAATTCGGGAAATCCACGGACTGCGGAAAGTTCAGTTGCGGGCTCTGCAGTCGTTGCTGGGTAAGTTGAATTTCGCCTGCAGGATTATCCCCATGGGGCGCGTTTTTTGCCGACAGCTGTCGGCAGCCACAGCGGGGGTAAAAGTCCCGACTCACTTTATTCGCCTGACAAGGGAACACAGGGAGGATTTGAAGGTATGGTATGAGTTTTTAGCCACATACAACGGCAGAGTGTGTGGATGTCTGGCCCGGTGAGTAATTTCGTTGTGGAATTGGTCACAGATGCGGCAGGCTCCACAGGCTATGGCGCATTTTTCCAGGGGCAGTGGAGCGCGAAACCCTGGCCACAGTCTTGGGAGAGGGCGGGGTTCCTCAGGAATTTGGATCCTATTGGAACTTTTTCCGGTGGTGCTGGCCTTGGAACTGTGGGGGGAAGCATGCCAGAATCTAACATTGAGAATAAATTGTGACAACATGGGAGTGGTGCAGGTGGTCAATCGTATGTCAGCATCATCACAACCGGTTATACGGCTGCTGAGACAGCTGGTGTTGAGGTGCTTGCGATGAAACATTTTTATTCATGCAATTCACATCCCAGGCATTGACAATTCGCTGGCTGACTCCTTGTCTCGATTTCAGTGGGATAAGTTCAGGGAGCTGGCACCGGGCGCAGAAAAGGAAGGAGTTCCTTGCCCGGACTGGATTTGGGAGCTGCCCTTGGAGTCACCGCGGGATGGATTCGGCAGTCAGTAAGTGAGTCCACTTAGACAGCCTACGCGAAGGTATGGGAAGAATGGTCGGGTCTGGTGCAGGAGGCTGGGGTTGGAAAAATGGGGTCGGAAGTACGGTTATCGGTGTTGTAATTTGTAGCTAGGAACATGGAAAGTGGGTTTTCGGTCTCTTCTATTGATCGGAAATTGGCGGGCCTGTCATTTCTTTTTAAAATAATGGGGGGGGGGGGGGGGATTGGACTAAATACTTTTTTGGTGAGGCAGGCCATAAAAGGCTATCGAAAACGGCATAAGAAAAGGGATGCGAGGCGGCCTGTCACTTTCGCGAACCTGATGTCCATATGTGCGATGTTGGGATCAATATGTACATCGCATTATGAAGCTTTGCTGTTTACACCGGCGTTCTCGCTGGCTTTTTATGGGGCTTTTCGGATAGGGGAGTTGGTTAGCCCATCAAAGTATTTGGCGGGGGGGTTGTTGGAGTGAGATGTGCGGGTGGAGGTGGATAGGTGTCTGCAGATTTTAAAAACTGACCAGCAGGGTAAGGGGTTGGATGTGTCGCTGTTTGCACTACCGGGGTCCAGGGTGTGCCTGGTGGAGGCAGTGCGTGAATTTCGGAAGGTTAGAACAGATGGGGCAGGGCCATTCCTGAGGCATGAGGATGGGTCCTACTTGTCGAAGTTTCAGTTCGTATCGATTTTTAGGAAATGTCTTAAAGTGGCTGGGTTGGACGGGGCGGAGTATGCTTCACACTCCTTCCGCATAGGGGCGGCTACAGAAGCTGCCAGATGCGGGTTGGAAGAGGCGGCTGTGCGCAGAATTGGGAGATGGGAATCTAGGAGATTCCGGTCTTATATCAGGCCTCAATTGGCCGTTGAATAAAATTTAAAAAAAAAAGAAACTGAAGGAACAAATAAATGAAAAGGGGTGCATGATTCGCAGGTTGTGATATGGTAGTGTTAAGAAAGCGTGTGTGCTGCTATCTTTGTGTTATTGTTTTTTGATTTCAGATGAAAGTTCCTTGTCTGGATCATAGGTCACTCCTATGTTTGTTGGGGGGCCAGGAGAGGTGACGTACGACCAAATGGCAGGTAATTGGGTATTTCCAGGAGGGAGGCTTATGTGCGCTGGTTGGGTAGACCAGGGATGATGTGGGGTAGAGTGATGTTGGAGGTGGAGCGGTATGTAAGGCTGGACAGACCACCTGACGTGTTAGTGATACATGCGGGTGGGAATGATTTGGGGATCCGGACGGTCAGGGACCTGATCACGGACATCAAATCTGATTTTATGCAGTTGCGCACAAAATTCCCGGGCACCCTTCTGCTGTGGTCTGACATCGTGGCTCGGACAACATGGCGTTGGGCTAGGTCTGTGGTGAGCATCAATAAGACCCGTATCTGGATTAATAAAGTAGTGGGGAGGTTTGTTGTACAGAATGGGGGTATTGTTATTAGGCACATAGAGCTGGAGACGAATGTGGGGCTCTACTTGAGGAGAGATGGAGTTCATCTCTCTGATGTGGGAAATGACTTATGGTCCATGGGCTTACAGGAAGGGATACAACAGGCCCTGAGGGTGTGGAGGTGCCTTCAAGTGTAATGTTGTCACCCTTTCGGGCTGTGGCTGTGTTCTTCTGGTGGTCTTTGACGGTGGCAGTAAACGGAGGGATCAAAAAGTGGTGGGCGGCTCATCGTTAGTATGTGCCCCTCTGGTGTATTCCAGAACAGTGGATGGAATACTGGAATGGTGGCACTGCGGGAAGGGGTTGTCTCGGAGCGGTTACAGCTGGAGGCCTATCAGTTTGGAAAAGGTCCCGCAGTGCGTTGGTGTTATATGTGGTTATATGTGGTAAAATGTGGGTCACCGTCAGAGACCATCAGACTAGAGTTAACAGGTTATGTTATTATATTATTGTTTATATATATTTGTTATTGATTGGAGTGATTTATTTGGATTGTGTTAATAAAAAAGGCTGTTATGGCCATTTTACGAACATAAAATAAAGGTGTGATCTCATCATTTTAGGTGGTTAAGGTATGGGTTGGAGTATAAGTGGATAACAGTGATAGAATGAAGGGGACATTTGGACTACACTGGTCATGGTCATCAATCACAGTTTTTCTCTCAAAGTTTACAGCATATCATGGGAAAGAAAAAGGAAGGAGGCTTCTATAGCATAAAAAATATATCACATGCTTGTTAAAAGACTATTTGCATTCCACTCACATTTGAAGAGTACCTGCCCAAAACTAGGGAGTTGCACACTCAGCTATGTACAGCCAGCCGTTCACCTCCAGATATGGTTGCCACCTCATCCATTTATACCCAAACACATATTAATTACACAGGTTCTGTGGCTGATTAAGGTGGCAATTAAACTCACTTGGTGCCTTATCTGCATTTAATTAGCCTCAGAACCTGTGTAATTCAAAGGTGTTCGGGTTTAAAGGGATGAGGTGGCAACTCTACCTCCAGACCTGTCATAGACTGCAAGTGTGAACTAGAGCTGCACGATTCTGGCTAAAATGAGAATCACGATTTTTTTGCTTAGAGGATAGATCACGATTCTCTCACGATTCTCGCGGCGTAACATCATCTTTCACATTAAAACAAAAAAAATTGTCCTTACTTTGCTGTTTCGTTTTTTTTTTTTTTTTATTGAAGTGTATTTTTTCTAAAAAAAATTGCATTTGAAAGATCCCTGGGCAAAAACAGTGTGACATAAAATATTGCGGCAATTTCCATTTTATTCCCTAGGGTCTCTGCTTAAAAAAATATATATATACATATATATATATATAATATAATCTCTAATGTTTGGGGGTTCCAAGTAATTTTTTTTTAGCAAAATATATTGATTTTAACTTAAGAAAGAAGTGTCAGAAAAAGATTTAGACTTTAAGTGGTTAAACTTCCTGCATTTACACGTTGTTTAAAACTTGGCAGATTGCCCAGGCTATTTGTTTACACAGAGAAGTTCTATCCCTTTGATCTAAGAAGGAAGTTAGATACAATGTTTCAAGTTCTAAACTTGGCAGACTGCCTGGATGTTTTCTTTTGACAGCTGAGTGAGCAAATAATCTCTCCACTTGTTTATATGAAAGAATCTGCAAACTCAGCAGGAGAGATCGTCAGGGGAGGTGAATCGAGATCACGATTTGATTTTTTAACGATTAATTGTGCAGCTCTAGTGTGAACTGGCAATCGCGATGTCCTCAGCATCCTGGCCCTGCTCTATCTTCGTTTTGTCGTGTGATGTCGTCAAGGAGCAGCCGGAAGACGTCCGGTCTTAATAATAAAAATTTTAAAAATGTTCCTGCGGTATTTAGAAAGCCATCATATTTAATTTGAATGCAAACGCATAATTAACAAGTATTCAGACAGCAAGGCATATTATAGAAATCACTATTCAAATGCTATTCACAGATAATATTACAACAAGAACAAGTAGCCTGTCAGCTTTTGCCAGTAAATCTGAAAAAGCTGCATTATTCAATACCAGCTGTGTTCACCATCTGATGAACCACATGAGAACCGTCATCTCACACAGAAAAACAGCAGCTGAAATCTGATTGGTTTGAATTTATTACAGGTTCTGTAGACAAAACTCTTGTGGGAGGAAAAAGAACATTTAAAGGAGAAACTAGGGTGAAAATTTTCTGCATATTTGGCTTTGTCCACTTGGAATTCCTTCCTTGCAAATTGCTTACACAAAGGGCATGTTTCCAACAGGCCACTGTTGGATGAAACTGCATTGTATGAAATGGCTAGATATTAGTTGCAACCTTAAAAACCTACCACCGATGGACATTTCCTATGTTCATTGTTTCAAATATTGTGCATAAAATCCCATTTGAAGTAAACCATTCTGCATGCTACCTGCAGGGCAGTAATTTCACTAGTAACAAGGATAAGTAGATTTAGCTTTGCTTGGAGCTAGTCAATAATACATGAGTCAGGGCAAAGCTGCTTCTCTCAGAGCCTTGTGTTGTTTGTTTTGCTCTGTGACAGGTTCCTTTTAAACAAAAACTACGATTATTTTGGTCAGTCTTATTATAGTTCTTTTTACATCAGTATTTTTTTGTACCATGCATATGGTATATATTATTTAAATGACTATTTAATGCATGACAATAGCTTCCCAGAACACAATGAGTTAATTAACCGCTTGACCTCCAGAGGATTTACCCCCTTCATGACCAGGCCATTTTTTTGCGATATGGCACTGACAATTGGGCGGTTGTGCAAAGCTGTACCCAAATTAAATGTATGTCCTTTTATTCCCACAAATAGAGCTTTCTTATGGTGGTATTTGATCACCACTGGGTTTTTTATTTTTTTGCGCTATAAACAAAAAAGGCAGATGATCTTAAAAAAAAAAAAAATATATATATATATATATATATATATATATATATATATATATATATATATATTACTTTCTGCTATAAAACATATCCAATAAAAAAAAAATCAAAAATCTAATTTCTTCATAAATTTGGCCCAGTGTGCATTCTGCTACATATTTTTGGTAAAAAAAAAATCCCAGTAGGCTTATATTGATTGCACAAAAGTTATAGCATCCACAAACTATGGGATATATACTGGAATTTTTATTAATTGTTTTACTAGTATTGGCAACGATCAGCGACTTATACCCTGTTTCCCCTAAAATAAGACCTAGCGTGATTGTCGGTGATGGCTGCAATAAAAACCCTACCCACCAAATAAGCCCTAGGTAAAGTCCTTGTAGGTCTTATTTTCAGGGTAGGGCTTATTTTCGGGGAAACAGGGCAGGGCTTATTTGGGGTGTAGGGCTTATATTGCAGCCATCACCGACAATCACGCTAGGTCTTATTTTCGGGGAAACAGGGTAGCGGGACTGCAATATTGCGGCAGACAATCTGACACTAACTGACACATTGTGGGAACCAGTGACACTAAGGCTTAATGTACACAGGACGTTTCAAAACCTCTCCTGAGCGATTTAACTTGACAGATAGTAACTGACCTTTAAAAACGTCAATTTTGCCGCGTTTACATGCTGCATTTGCGTTTAGAAGTGTTTTTTTTTTTTTGCAAATAGTCAATAATTAAAAATGCCTGTAAACGAAATGCAGCTAAATGCATTTACATGCGTTTACAAGCTGTTACAGGCATTTGCCGTTTTAAATGCCTCTTAACATTCGTCTTGAATGCATTTTTTGCTTTCCAAAAAATGCTTCTAAACTCAACTGCCTGGAAATGACTATAAACGACCCTGTGTACACATGTACTGATAAGATAACAGAGGAGAGTTCAGGGGCAGCTGAAAAAACACCCAACTGCTCCTTAACGTCCGTTTACCAGTAGCAGTGTACATGAAGCCTAATACAGTGATCAGTGCTAAGAAAAAATAAATAATGATATTTGAAGCGCTTCACAATGTGCATGAAAATGAATATATAAGAATAAATATAAATATAAATAGTCAAATAAATCCAGTGGTGAGTAAAAATTCCTAAAAAATCCAGCAATCAAAATAGTGTAAAATTATAAAAAATTAGTGACACCAAATGTGTAAAAAATTCACATAAAAAATCCACATAAAAATAAATATATAGGGATGTATTCAGAAGGTTCAATTGTACAGGTGTAGAATCCTGATTGGTATAGAGCTTTTGATCACTAGCAAAGCTGTTTAAAAACACTTGCTTAATTAAGGTGCTCATTGATAGTACCAATGTGTTTTTTGCTTCTATTCACAACCAATGTGAGAATCATAAACAGGCAGATAAGAGAAAAAACCAATCATTGTGCAATAGTTAGGATACCAAGGTACACAGGCAAACTTCAATCCACTCACGTGTGCCTTATAATGATAAGGCATATGCAGGTTTTACTATAGCAGTCAGCCGCCTTAGACAGGAGCAGATTCACTGCAGTACACTGTGTGAAACTGCTGATCTGCACAGAGTTTCCTTGGCTCCTCCCACGCGTTACATCACAGTCACGTGACTTTTTCAAGGATCCTTGAAAAAGTCACGTGACTGTGATGTAACGCGTGGGAGGAGCCAAGGAAGCTCTGTGCAGATCAGCAGTTTCACACAGTGTACTGCAGTGAATCTGCTCCTGTCTAAGGCGGCTGACTGCTATAGTAAAACCTGCATATGCCTTATCATTATAAGGCACACGTGAGTGGATTGAAGTTTGCCTGTGTACCTTGGTATCCTAACTATTGCACAATGATTGGTTTTTTCTCTTATCTGCCTGTTTATGATTCTCACATTGGTTGTGAACAGAAGCAAAAAACACATTGGTACTATCAATGAGCACCTTAATTAAGCAAGTGTTTTTAAACAGCTTTGCTAGTGATCAAAAGCTCTATACCAATCAGGATTCTACACCTGTACAATTGAACCTTCTGAATACATCCCTATATATTTATTTTTATGTGGATTTTTTATGTGAATTTTTTACACATTTGGTGTCACTAATTTTTTATAATTTTACACTATTTTGATTGCTGGATTTTTTAGGAATTTTTACTCACCGCTGGATTTATTTGACTATTTATATTTATATTTATTCTTATATATTCATTTTCATGCACATTGTGAAGCGCTTCAAATATCATTATTTATTCTTTTTAAGTGACTCTGAAAACACTCTCTTTTGATAGCAGCCTCACTTGGTTTTATGTGTAATTATCAGCTATTTAGCATCACAGCGCTTTGTGTTTTATATATATTTTTTCCACAGTGCTAAGAAAAGCTGTCACTGTACTAATGACACTGGCTGGGAAGGGGTTAAATACCTAGGGCAATCAAAGGGTTATATGTGTGCCTAGCCAGTGCTTTGGTGTACTGTGGGAGGTGCTTTAACTAAGACCCCTTTCACACTGGGGCCACAGCTGCATTAGCGCTAAAGCGCCGCTTGTTTTAGCGGCGCTTTACCACTGTTTAAGCGCCACTTTTCAGCCGCTGGTGGGACACTTTTAACCCCAAAAAGGGGTTAAAAACTCCTATTTTGCGCTTAGAAAGTGCTGCCCATTCATTCCTATGGGCAGCTGTATACAGCGCTCCCAACCCGCCCCAAAGATGCTGCTTGCAGGACTTTTCATAATGTCCCGTAAGCTCACCGCCCAAGTGTGAAAAGTCACACTGAAATGAATAGGAGGCGGTTTTCAGGCCCTTAGCAGAGGCTATTTCCAGCACTAAAGCACCTGAAAACCGCCCCAGTGTGAAAGGGGTCTCAGGGATCAAATGGGTTTTATTTCCTGCATTGCAGAGAAAGAAATTCCATCAGATCCCTGCTGACAGAACAGAGCTCTGCCTTGTTAACATAGACTAGGTACGTGATCCAGCGCAGGAGAGCCATCTTGCCGCTGTACATTAAAATAATGCGGTCGGCAAGCGGTTTTAAAGAGACAGCTCAGAAACCACTATATGTTTTCCTGCTTCTTTTTATCTAATTAATAAATGAACTTTTAGCTGTCTTTAAATTAGTGATGCATTAATGGCACAAGCCACCGGGATGACCAGTTCAGCTGTGTGTGCTTGTGTGTTATATTACAGCATGAAGTATTGAAGCTTGTAAAAATAGTTTTTTAACAGGTTGTAATTAGATAAGAGATAAACATGTAAAAAGAAGTCTAATGTGCCATCCTCCTGCCTGGAGAAATGACTTCATAATATTCGTATGCAATATTTAAGTTACAAAAAAATTTAGATTTTTTTTTTCTTCTTAACCAAAAAAAAAAAAAGAGAGAAATGCACAAAGCCACTACACATTCCCTTTAAAGAAGGGCTGCAGGAGCTTCCCTCATGTCTACGCGCCCAAGAATGTGAATGAGAAGATGTAGTTGCCTGAAGGGATGTACGATCGTACTATCAGGTGTGTTTATTCATGACAGTAAGCACAAGGTTGTGCGCATGAACATCCACATAAGGGTGACATTATACAGGTCCTTTCAGCACTGTCTGACAATTAGAAACACGCAGATTTTTGTTACAAGGTAATATGCAGGTCTTCTGTCAGATGTGTGTTGACAGATGTACTACATGCAGTGTCCTAGTAAAGCTTTGCTCCCACTCATGAAAGTGTGGTGCTATTCAGTGTTATACTAGGCCTAGTATCATAGCTCCCAACTGTCCCTGATTTCAAGGGACTGTCCTAGATTTGGAACAAAGTCCCTCTGTCCCTGTTTCCTCCTCATTTTTCCCTCTTTTTGGTCTGATCTATATAGTTGTGTATAAAAAGCACTACTTATATTTCAAAAAGTGTTTCCCAGTGCTAAACCTTTCATCCAATTTCCAAATGGCTGCATATGTAAATGTCAAAAGCCAATATAAAGGAATAGTAGTGGTAAAAATACAAAAACAAAAGCACGTGCGTTTAACAAATCTTTTTTAATTTAAAGGGTAATTAATTAAAGGGTGTGACAGGGGTGTGTGTCCTATGCCTACATACTTTTTGCTAAAAGGTGTCCCTTGTTCCCATCTCAAAAAGTTGGGAGGTATGCTAGTAAACCTAGGAGCATAGGTGTGAGCAGCCTATTGCATTAGGGTGTGCACCTCAAAGCACATTTGTGCGTGTGTGTGTGTGTGTATATATATATATATATATATATATATATATATATATATATATATATATATATATATATATATATATATATATATATAGTATCTCACAAAAGTGAGTACACCCCTCACATTTTTGTAAATATTTTATTATATCTTTTCATGTGACAACACTGAAGAAATTACTTCAGTCATTTTGCTACAATTTAAAGTAGTGAGTGTACAGCTTGTATAACAGTGTACATTTGCTGTCCCCTCAAAATAACTCAATGCACAGCCATTAATGTCTAAACCACTGGCAACAAAAGTTAGTATACCCCTAACTGAAAATATCTCAACTGCCTTAACCCTTTTGAGCATGGAGTTCACCAGAGCTTCACAGGTTGCCACTGGAGTCATCCATGACGACATTACCGAGCTGGTGGAAGTTAGAGACCTTGCACTCCTCCACCTTTCATTTGAGGATGCCCCACAGATGCTCAATAAAGATTAGGTCTGGAGACATGCTTGGCCAGTCCATCACCTTTACCCACAACTTCTTTAGCAAGGCAGTGGTCATCTTGGAGGTGTGTTTAGGGTCCTTATCATGTTGGAATACTGTCCTGTGGCCCAGTCTCAGAAGGGAGGGGATCATGCTCTGCTTCAGTATGTCACAGTACATGTTGGCATTCATGGTTTCCTTGATGAACTGTATCTCCTGTCAGAAACCATGAACCAGACAGAGACAGAAGTACAGTAAAATCACACTTGTTTATTAATGAAAATAAAAAGGTAAATAGAGTAAGCATGGTCAAAGCATAGCCAGAGTCCAGAAACCGGATTGGGTAGTCAGCCAAGCCAGAGTTCAGTAACCAGATCGGGTAATCAGCCAAGCCAGAGTTCAGTAACCATATTGGGTAATCAGCCAGGCTAGAAGTCAGGGATCCAAGTCAAGGAACAGCAAGCAGGATAGGGAGCCAGAAGGGATGTCAGCAAAGCCAGTCTTTAAACAGGAATGCAGGAGATGGTTTCTTGTGATGTGACCAAGGCGAAGGCAGGAATGAAGTGAGCTGGAGATCTTTAAGTAGGCGAGACTGAAGAGCAGATCCACAACAGCTGGTTAACTGTGGAGAGAGATGTGAGCTGGCAATTAGCAGACAGCTGTGCGGCCAGCTCAGCGAAGGAAGTGCTGAGCCAGCCCTGACAGCTCCCCAGTGTCAGCAGTACTCATGCAGCCCCAGACCATGACACTCCCACCACCATGCTTGACTGTAGGCAAGACACAGCAAATATACATTGTTATACAAGCTGTACACTCACTACTTTACATTTTAGCAAAGTGTAATTTGCTAAGTGTAATTTCTTCAGTGTTGTCACATGAAAAGATATAATAAAATATTTACAAAAAAAGTTATCAACGTTGTGTTCACTGATGCACTGATATCCATTAGGTTCAGTTTATGTGGATTTACACTCCATTTTTAGCCACATGACCATAATGTTTAAATCTCATGATACCCAACTGAAAATACCCGTCACTTTTTTAAAATAAAGTATCTTTATCCAGATTTGTATGTGTTGTGAATTGAGCCTCTTGTGTCAAGCACAAGTTTCTGTTTCTGTCTTCTTCTGGGTTCGAAATCTTCAACCATCTTGATTGGCTGTGCCAGAATGACATAATTACCACGAATATGTGCCGTGGATGTACAGTGTATGTTCCAAAGAAGATTGTGAACAGGCAGGTAGGATTTTTTTATTGCACAAAAGACATAGCATGTCTCCTCTGAAAAAAAGAGCCACCTGCTCGCAATTTTTTTTTACAGTTTAGTTCTGCTTTAGGGCTAGGTTCACATCTCTGCATTTGTGGTTGATGCATTTTTGAGGCTCGTTTTCCTTCACGTTTTGCATTTTTTTCATGCACGTTTTTGATGCATTTTTATTGTGTTTTGCATTTTACTTTTTTGGGATTTTTTAATGTTGCTAGGAGGAGGTGACTGTTGTCATGCAGGAAACTCATCAAAAATGCATGAACATGTGTTTTTATGTGTTTTTTAATGTGATTCCATTGAAGTCTATGGAGCCAAAAACAGAACATGCTGCATGTAAAAAAGCTCTCTGCATCTTTCCAAAAAACGCACTGATGGAAACTGCATAGAAGTCAATGTGACCCATAGCAACTAATGTTAAATAGACTTTCTGCAAATCTGCAAAATGCATAGGTGTAACCCTAGCCTTAGAATTTGGATCATTACACTCATGCAATGCAGCTCTATGTAACTCAATCAGTTTACTATGTATAAGTTGTCAATGACGCTAGAATCACGGTGAAGAGTCTGGGAGCCATTACTTGTTCCCAGACGTTTATCACTATCATTTTAAAAGGATCAACTGCCAAAGCAATATCACTAAAATTTTATTTTGTGAAAACAAATTTTTAATGGGCAGAGAGAAACGGACAGTGCATTGTAGTGTACCTGAGCAGTTAGTAGTCTCTTAGTTAGAAAAACATTCATGAATGACTTAAAGTGAATAAATCGCATCATGTGCTCCTGATCACAAAGACATAATATACTCCTAGCTACAAAAAGGGGGTCATTCCTAAAAGGGCATGTTCATATGATGCAATTGGGTTAATTTACTAAAGAGTCAAGATTGTTCTCTTAGTCTAGGGATAGAAGAATAAGACGTAAATACTTGCATTACGCCTCCTTTCAGCAGACTTCCTCCAACATGTTGACTGGCTCCTTGAAGCTGATCTGTAGGCTGTTCTATTCACATGCCAGCCTCCCCAGCCAACCATGCAAGGTTAAAGTCCCTGTATGGTACAAGATGACACTGAGGCTTCGCCCATAGACTGGAGCTTTGGATGGAGGAGGAAAGCACTGGACCATGGAACCAGGTAAGATACAGCCTCTTCATCTTTTCCCCCTGGCTGCATCATTTAGAAGAGCTGTTTCTTAGAATAGATACCACTTCCAAACAATGTTCTTCATCCAATATACTTGGGTCAGAAGCATGGTCACCCGCTGCACTATCTAGTGCAATCCACGGAGCAATACGCCACTACAGGAAGCAGATACAGTGTGTTCTAGCATTTCTGGTAGGTGGGTTCCAGGATCGCCATATTATCAGTTGACTAGGGCAAAACTAAAAACCCAACATTGGAATTTTGTTTTAAGTTAAAACCTCCTGGAGGTTTTTAGAAATAAAAAAGCAGTTTAGGCTCCAATACTTACATTCAATCCAGAGCTGTCTCCCACAGTACTTTCTCGGCACAAGATGCCCTTGGTCTTCTGGGTTCAATGAGGCCTAGCATCATCCAACCTGGAACACTGGGAAAATGAATGCATATAAAGATGAATGTATATAATGATGCACAGAGAGGCATTGATGTCATCATCACAAAATACCAACCTAATCGTTCTCTTCGCTCCTCCCAAGACCTCCTGCTCTCAAACTCCCTTGTCACCTCATCCCATGCTCGCCTTCAGGACTTCTCCAGAGCCTCCCCCATCCTCTGGAATGCTCTACCCCAATCTGTCAGATGTTCTCCTACTTTATCCACTTTCAGACGATCCCTGAAAACTCATCTCTTCGGAGAAGCCTATCTGGCCCCCACCTAACAACTGTACATTTATCTTCTCAATCAGCACATCACCCATAGTTATTACCTCTTGTATCTCTTGACCTTCCCTCTTAGGTTGTAAGCTCTAAGGAGCAGGGCCCTCTGATTCCTACTGTATCAAATTGTATTGTATTTGTACTGTCTACCCTCAAGTTGTAAAGCGCTACTTAAACTGTTGGCGCTATATAAATACTGTATAATAATAATAATAATAATAATCATGCTCACCCCACTTTCTGTATAATCCAGGACCATTCCCACCAGAAAGAGATTAGAGGAAGGGACGGACCCTTTGTGTCACATGACCCTTGTGAAGACATTGGAAAAGGGTAAATATAAAATAAAAAAGCAAAAAATACTATAGTGGAAGGCATCCAGGAAAAGGTAGAGCAGTGAGGGGTGGGGGGCTAGCCCTGAAGTTGGGCTTGAAACACTGAACAGGCAATTTGTGCTCAGTATATGCATCTAAGACTTCATTTTCCGTTTTGATGGTAACAAACCTTTAACAAACAGTAAAGTAGCCTTTTTTCTGTGAAGCTAATCTGAAGAAAGATAGATTGATGTCTTCTAGTTGATATTTTACTAGAGGCAAAATGCTCTACAGGTTTTGCAGTGCCAGACAATCATTTGTGTAATAATAATTTCTTCACTGGAGTTTACATAACCTCTAGAAGTTGGACTCCTACCAGCTGCCTTTAAAACTTTCATTTTTATAATGAAGTGAGTATCTTATGAGACTGTCTAGCACAGGTCCAGAAAGTACATTCTTGTTCCAGGCACATGTACAGGATAATCAGAAAACGTGTATACAGAGAGGGCACACTGTATTGTGCTTAATCATACTTCAGGCAATTAAAGCTGTTATAATAGCTAGTGTAGCACCCTGATGTTTAGGCAGGGTTACGAGTAAATTTATTTGCCAAGTGATAGTTGCTTTGGTCAATTGATAGGAGGTCAATTGATTTCACCCTGGTTCTGGAGTTGCTGCACTTCTCTCTTCTGCCACTAGATGGCTGGGTATCTGGTGGTATTAGATAAGACAAGGGCATTGCAGGGACAGATAAGGAGTGAATGGGGGACCCATTGAGAACGTCAACCTGTGACGAAACGCGTCTGGGAGGGACGTGCTGACGTCACCACGCTTTGCTCTGAGTGGACGGGAGCTGTTTGAGTGCCGGCCGGCATCGCTGTTATTCGTGTTCCTATATGTAAGTGCTTGCTTTTTTTAATAAATTGGAGTTGTACGTTATCACACCATTGGCTGCTTCTCCTCTCTAATATATACACCCATCTGAGCCTGCGAGGACCTGTCAGGACGGGATCGTGGTACTCTGCCAGTGCTTCGTTTGGGCTATCTCTGGTCGTCTCTCTGGTGAGCAGGAACCCCTGTAGGTTCATTCAATTTATACCCCGGGTCACACAGAGGTTGCAACCCTGTTATTATTTATGTCCTCACTAGTTCACCATCTGGTAAGCGGCCCCGCGTATTTGTGCACTGGGTGTTCCTTTAGTTGTACAAACTCTGGTCTGTTGGCTCAACTCTATTTTGGCAAACTGGTGGTTTTTTACAGTAGATAATAAGGACACCTTTTATTGCATGCTGTACACGATTTACATTTTTTTGGCGTCCCTGTATTGGCTATACATCCAGGGTGCCTGCATGATAATTTAGTTTTATGATTATACGTGTGAACACACCCCCTCCTTCTCTGATGAAATATGTTTATGTCAGTATCACACTATGGTCTTTTTTATTTGATTTAACCCTATGTGGATTCGTTCTGCTGTTTGAGCGCAAAGGATCTTGTCCATTTGAAGTGCTCCCAAAGGCCCGGGCTGGGTTTTAAGCCATCTGCCTGGTTTGGCTTACATTCTGGTAAGCAGTTCACCACACAGTCACTTTTATTTTCTTCACTTCATCACACAGAAGGATTTTGGACTTTACTGTTTATTATCACAGACTGTTTATTATCACAGACTTTTATTGGACTCACTTTAGCGCGGTTTATCTGTTTATATATTTTGTTGGTGGGCCCCACTTATAACCGCAGCTGTTTGAATTTTGTTATGATACCTGCATAAGGTGTCCTCTCACGTCTATTCATTTCTACACTGGTATTACCATAGACTATAATTTTTGTTTTATCCAAGCGCAATTTTGTTTTTTTCTTAATATTTATATCTTGCCCCTCTGCAGTGAAGAGATGATGTGCTGTAACCTCTAGCAACCAATCAGTGAGCAGTAATGTGTGCTGTAATCGCTAGCATCCAGTTATTAAGCAGTAATGATATGCTGTAACCACTGGCAACCAATTGCAATTGCTGCCTGAACTGATACAGTAAACTGATTTTAAGTCTAGCTGATATTTATTGTATGTCTCAGAGCAGGTGGAGAGTGAAATTGCATGGGGGGGGGGGGGGCCCCCAAGAACATTTTTGCCCAGGGTCCAATCAATATTAAAGACGGCCCTGCATTTACTAAGTTAGAACAATTGTTATTTGCTCTTTACTTTACAACCATTTTAAGCTGCAAATGGCAGCGGACAAGGGTGTTTGCATGCTGTAGTCACGATGCTTAATGCCTGTAGCAAAAACTATTCAACATGTTGCAATTGTCAGGTGGCAAGCCCACCAAACGCAACCCATTTATGCAAACAGGGAAGTGCAACAAATACCCGTGCAGCCACGTGCAGTGCACACAGTTGTGACACAATTGTCAGCAAAAATGGGCTTAAAACAGGCAATGTAGAAGAGCAGTGGTTTTAGATGCACGTCTAAATCTAGCCTTAAGGAGAAACACCCCTGGTAGGTCATGATCCCCTACTCATTCTGCCCTCTCTTCCTGCCTGCATGTTCCCTGTCAGAACATATGCATATACAGTTGTGCTCATAAGTTTACATACCCTGGCAGAATTTATGATTTCTTGGCCAGTTTTTAGAGAATATGAATGATAACACAAAAACTTTTCTTTCACTCATGGTTAGTGTTTGGGCCATTTATTATCAATCAACTGTGTTTACTCTTTTTTAAATCATAATCACAATTCACAACAGAAACTACCCAAATGACCCTGATCAAAAGTTTACATACCCTGGTGATTTTGGCCTGATAACATGCACACAAGTCGAAACAAAGGGGTTTGAATGGCAATTAGAGGTAACCATCCTCACCTGTGATCTGTTTCCTTTTAATTAGTGCGTGTGTATAAAAGGTCAATGAGTTTCTGGACTCCTCTCAATCCCTTGCATCTTTCATCCAGTGCTGCACTGACATTTCTGGATTCTGAGTCATGGGGAAAGCAAAAGAATTGTCAAAGGATCTGCATGAAAAGGTAGTTGAACTGTATAAAACAGGAAAGGGATATAAAAAGATATCAGAGGAATTGAGAATGCCAATCAGCAGTGTTCAAACTCTAATCAAGAAGTGGAAAATGAGGGGTTCTGTTGAAACCAAACCACGGTCAGGTAGACCAACTAAAACTTCAACCACAACTGCCAGGAAAATTGTACAGGATGCAAAGAAAAACGCACAAATAACTGCAAGTGAAAAACAGGACTCTCTGAAAACATGTGGTGTGGCTTTTTCAAGATGCACAATAAGGAGGCACTTGAAGAAAGATGGGTTGCATGATCGAGCCGCCAGAAGAAAGCCATTATTATGCAAATGCCACAAAGTATCCTGCGTACAATATGCCAAACAGCACAGAGACAAGCCTCAAACCTTCTGGCACAAAGTCATTTGGAGTGATGAGACCAAAATTGAGCTTTTTGGCCACAACCATAAACGCTTCATTTGGAGAGGAGTCAACAAGGCCCATGATGAAAGGTACACCATTTCTACTGTGAAACAAGGAGGTGGATCTCTGATGTCTTGGGGATGTGTGAGCTACAAAGGCACAGGAAATTTGGTCAAAATTGATGGCAAGATGAATGCAGTATGTTATCAAAAAATACTGGAGGAACATTTGCATTCATCAGCCAGGAAGCTGCGCATGGGAGGTACTTGGACATTCCAACATGACAATGATCCAAAACACAAGGCCAAGCCGACCTGTCATTGGCTACAGCAGAATAAAGTGAAGGTTCTGGAGTGACCGTCTCAGTCTCCTGACCTCAATATCATTGAGCCACTCTGGGGAGATCTCAAACGTGCAGTTCATGCAAGACAGCCCAAGAATTTACAGGAACTGGAGTCTTTTTTCCAAGAGGAATGGGCAACTTTACCATCTGAGAAGATAAAGAGCCTCATCCACAAATACCACAAAAGACTTCCAGCTGTCACTGATGTTAAAGGGGGCAATACACGGTATTAAGAACTGGGGTATGTAAACTTTTGATCAGGGTAATTTGGGTAGTTTCTGTTGTGATTTAAAAAGAGTAAACACAGTTGACTGATAACAAATGGCTTCAGCCAAACACTAACCATGAGTGAAAGAAAGTGTTTGTGTTATCATTCATATTCTCTGAAAAATGGCCAAGAAATCATACATTCTGCCAGGGTATGTAAACTTATGAGCACAAGTGTATCAGAGCCTAACCAACCACAACTGCTGCCCCTCCCCCTGCCAGTCAGCTACAGGAGATATGAGCGGAGAAATTATTTTTAATCTCCGGTGGTTGATTTAGATTGTATCTTCTTTTGGCTCAAATCACACACTCTGCATTTGCTGGTAATGTCCACAGCAGGCACAATGACTTGGTACGGCCAGCTGTCTTCTGTGATTATAATAAACTAACATCCAATGACGTTCATTAGTTATTCCGACAAACATCACATCTAAAAATAAATTGCAGACATAGGTAAGTAGCTATTATGATGAATTATTTATTACTAAATCTTGTTGTTTGGTAATATTTACCTTTGAATGTCGCTTTTATAGACAGGGCATAGAAGAGAAGCCAGACAGAGATAACTTGGTACTACTACATTGGGTGCAGACAAGAATCTCGGAAAACATAAGGCTACTTTAGATCTCTCCAATTTGGTAAAGAACACCGTCGCTGTTGCAGACTGAAATATCACATTGTGGAACTGTGAGAACATTTTCTCATCTTCTGCAATTAATTCCCTTCCAGTTCTTTCTCAGCTGTAGCCCAATCAGTGCCATTGTTTTTGTTGGCAGGATAATGCTATTTGGGTAGGGCTCATCCATCTGCAGGTTACTTGTTTGCTGAAATTAAACACCACAAATGGCTTTAATTATGAGCCATTCTACTCCAAGAAAGTTACTGCAGTTAGTTCAGGCAAGAGTAATTCATAATATACCACACAGACAATAAATACTGCTACTAAAACATATACAGAAACACAGCACATTGAGAGCACTGTAAACTTAGCTAGGGAGGATTTTCCCATGGACAAACTCTGTATTACCCTTTCCAGTCTAAAGCAGGATATACACGGACAGGAAATCAGTCGGTTCAGCGTGAACTGGCTAAATTTCGGTCCATGTGTACCACTGTCTGCTAAACAGAAGCCAGTCATTAAACCGGCTTGTGTCGAAAGGTCCTGCTGCAAAACCAGCATTCGATGGACCAACCAATAGATGCATTGCTGGTCCGTGTATTCTGCCGGGGGTGGGGGGAGGTTTGGGAATCTGTCAGGTTTTTTCATTCAACCTGCCGGTTGAACTAAAAAAAAAAAAACTGAATGTGTGTACAATTATTTATTTATTTATTTTTTAACAGAAAACGTTTTATTAAGGATTTGCCAATAACGTTACAGCTCATGAAAGTACTTTATTGGCAATACCAAGTATACACGTCTATCATACCTCCCAACTTTCTGGTTAGAAAAATTGCTGCTCTCCCAGTTTAGTCTATGTTGTTAACATGTGTGAGATGGCCTCAGCCTTACATCACTCCACACGCCACGCTCTCTGACATGTTTCTCCCCACCCATACTAAGCCCCGGTGGGCTTGTGGAGTGGTGTAAGGCTTAGGCCATCTAACACATGTTGACAACATTACCTGGACTGGGAGAGCGGCGATTTTTCTAAGCATACTACACACTACTGGATGGTGATATATCATACCAGAATCCCGTTTTTGCGGGACAATATATAGCCTCCTCTTTTGCTTAGAACCGGACTACAAGTATAAGCGGGTCCCAACTTTCTGGGACTAGGAAAGGGAACACTTTATACATATAATATATATATATATATATTTATTTTTATTTTTTGGGGTTTTTTTGTTTCTGCAAGTACAGAAAAACTCATTTTGATTCTGGTAGAAACCCTTGTTTTTAGGGATGAGCTTTGAGTTCTGATTGAATGCAAGTTTGCCCTAAACACAGCCTGTTTGCAGGGTGAGTTCAGGGGAAGAAACTTGCCATCTTTGTCCCATTTGCCCGTCTGCCCAAACCTCTGGCTGATGTAGCCAGAGGTCTGTCAACAATGTTACCCGGATCCCCACCAGATAGTTTGCATTTTTAAAGTGATGGGGATTTTTCACATGAGTATAAATGAGGGGGGAGATCTTCAGACAAGAAGGGTCATCTTGGCAGTGGGTCAACATTATTGGGCATTGTTCATCTTGGGACCTTTTCCCATCAACAAGAGGAGTAGGAATGAGGGTGAAGATCTTCAGGCAAGAAAAATCATCTTGGCAATGGGTCAACATTGTTGGGCGTTGTTCATCTTGGGCCCTTTTCTCATCAACAAGGGGACCTCTAAATTCCCCAAAGGTTTTTAATTTTCAGGTTAGGTCCCTTTACAAAATATCAAAAGCCTCTTTTCAGGCATGCTGTCTGTTTGGCCAGAAAAGGGCAGGGCATCAAGCTTGCATCCCCTTCCCCCTCCTGAACCATACCAGGGAACATTCTGTAAACTTCGGGAAGGTACTTTGCAAGGGCAGAGGGCAGGGGGGGGATGCATGGGCGTCATTCCTGCATCCTGCCATTTCCAAAGGCCAAAACACTCTGTGCAATGACCAAGACCAAATCTGGCCATACATAGATCGAAGTTTGGACGGTTCATTAGGACCTGCCAGATTTTTTGATCTATCTATGGCCCTTCCCCTTCGAGAGGAGTTGATCTAGTGATCAACTGCTCCCGAATGGGACTATTCGTATATTTTTGCATGATCAGCACTATCAGCCAATTGGCTGCAGTGCTGATCAGTATGTTTGGGCAACAGAAGATTCCTGCTGCAAGAATACAACAGCACAGTGGGGAGATTCCCCCTATCCAACTCGAATGTGTGGATGGCGGAGTCCATTTGGGTTTTCTTTTTAGCCAACTGACTAATAAATAAAAAAAGCATCCTTCTGTGCCCAACTCAATGCACTATCTGCATGGAATTTGCATGTTCTGTGCTTGCATGGGTTTCCTCCGGGTACTCCAGTTTCCTCCCATTTCAAAAGACATGCTGATAAGTTAACTGGCTCCAAAAAAGATGTCCCTAGTAGGATATTCTCCTGAGCACAACCAAGATGGCTGCCTCACCTCACATCTGTCTCAACACCAATTTGGTAGAAGCTTTGAGTCTTCAGGAAGAACAGCACTATATCAATTAATTATTAATTTTATTTGCTTATATACAAAGAACAGTAACCCATAGCAACAAATAAGACGTCAACAGTTTAGGTCTGTTAAAGCTGATCTCCAGGTTTCTTGACACTTTAAAACGTTTGCTTGGACCAAGCTGGTCCAAACTATTTCCTTCACTAATGCTGCATTGGCTCTAAGTGCTGTATGAACTGTATGTAGCTACAGCTACTTACAGTACACAGTGCTGGATTCCGGCTGAAACCTCCCGTCTCACACCTGGAACAAAACAGCATCAGGTTGAGTGGCGCTCAGCCATTCATAGGCAGCTTTGTATTCTGTAAATGAATACAAAGCTTCCTCTGGGTGGCCAAGTCAGAAATTGTGATGTCATCAGCCCACCTTTAAACAGCTTTAAGCTTGTTTTCTTATTGACAAAATCATTATCTGCTTGTGTCTGAGAATGCGGGTAGTCAGTTTTAGGCTCCATACACACTGGGCTTAAAAAAAAACACCAGTTCCCCTAGCAGAAAAAAATGCTCATATAGAGTCTTTTTGTACAGAGTTTAGGCGAGCTTAGCATTTTTTCTGCCAGAAGGCTCCAATCAAAAATACAAACCAGAAACGTTTTTCTTCCTGCCTCTAAACCCTGAGCATAACATATGCCTGGATTCGTCCTAATGTTCATGGACACATAGGATAAAATTGAGTTGCTTCTAGAGGCAAAACACAAAACTCCCTTTTTAAGCCAGTGTGCATGGTGTCAGATAAATATATATTTTTATTGTACTTAAAGTTCTTAGAATTTTAAATGTTCTCCTGGTTTGTTCCCAGTAAAAACATTTCTTCCTGTGTCAAACAGACTCCAATATTGCATGATAAAACAGTTTATCAGTCAAAACAGTGTCTTGCCGGATGAAGTGGTGACAGCGCTTCAGAGAGTGAACTCTGAACATTGTCTTCTCTGTCAGTAGACACAGTACACAAGACATCAACCAAACCCCTTCAGTGATTCTTCTACTATCTCCTTGTGCTGTACTTTATAGCGTGTTGGCAGGTTGACACCTAATTAATTTTGCATACATTCTGATAATATGTTCAGACATGCAGCCAAATATTACCCACTAAACAGTGACTACTGGGTTTAAATAAAACAAATCTAAAACAAATCTAACACTCTGTATATACAGTATGTAAAGTATATATATATATATATATATATATATATATATATATATATATATATATATATATATATATATATATATATATATATATATATATATTACTGTATGTATTATTTATGTGGCTCCCTGTCCAGTTCAATGTCCACTTCTGTCTGAATTGCCTTGGTTTGCATTGGACCTGAACTGGGGTGGAGTGTTGTCTATTGATCAGTATATTAAACTTTTTTGGGCTAGATATTTTATTTTTTCATGATTTGTTGCATGCTAATTACTATCTTAATTACACCTCTTTGCAGTCATTTCCTGTCAACATTCACTCTGGTGATGGCTGCACGGCATTTCTCCAGTTTCCTGATTGTGACAACAGTGGACTATGCCTGTGTATGTATATTGAAATATAATGTTATGTAACATATATTGAAACAGCCACTTATAATCTCCATCAGAAGCTCACATGACAGGGTGACAACCCTGCCACAGAAAAGGCCCTAACAAGGACCATTTGTGGGACCAGTTTTCTGAGGGACACCTTTTAGCACACAGTATATAGACAAAGGACACATTTCTGCCATGGCCATTGTTATACGGACCACAAAGGTCTAATATGCAGAAAGTGCTTTTCTGATCGCTTATTATTTCTTTATATTGGCTTTCCAAAATAGCAAATGTAGCAATATAGTTTGGATAAAAAAATTAGTGCAGCATAAAACTTGGTTTTGGCAGTAAATAGGTACATTTTGTATAAAAGATGTACACATCAGATCAAAAAGATGGACAATTGAGGCTGCATGAGGGAGGATGGGATTTAGTCTCAAAAGAGGGACAGTCCCTCCAAATGAGGGACAGTTGGGAGCCATGCAGCAAATAATATTATAATGAAAGCTGCAAGTTTAAAAATTTAAATTCATTAACATATTAAAGCTTGTAGGAGATTTTAGTGACTTGGTTTAAACAAGTCTTTCAGGTGTAGATAGTATCTATACTGCAAACATCATAATTAGGTATGCAGTCCTCTGAAGTCATATGAATTATTGTTCGCTGTCTGATGAGCCAAGAAGCAAGAACTCAGCTGTAAATTGTTCATGAAAATTACTTAAAAACTGTAAGTGTGAGAAAAACAATCATCGTAGACTATTCACGGAGATGTAATCTGTAAAAATCTCAGCCTAGTTTTACATATAACTTATGGTAAAGATCTTTTCTGAGATTCAGTTGTACAGGAGCAGAGATCACAGCAGTTACAAGAGCAGTTTACTAGGGGGGGGGGGGGAAACCTCATAGGTCAATTTTATGTAACCCCCTTCATGAAAATGATTTGTTCTGTCTCAGACAAATGTAGTAGCTGCAGGCATGTGTTGTTGTCGAGTTGTGTTTTTGTGAATGACAGCACTGCTTCCCAGCCACTGTCAATAACACATCACAAGCCACTAGCTACTACTGTAGTCATCTTCTCAGAACTAGCTGGTGGCTGCTGAAGGTTTGCAGGCTCAGTCTTTTAATGGTAGCAGAGGAAGTAGAGGAGGCATGGCTACAGAATGGAGAGTGAGTGCAGGAGGTTGGGGGCTCCGTTTTTAATCTGTGCAATCATGTTGCACCAGAGGCACCCACTACTCATTCCATCGGGGCCTGCCTAGTACACAGGGCTCACCAAGGTTCACTCATCCCCAATGAGTATTAATCAGAGACCTTACAGAATTATGGGTCTGCCTGCCATTAACATGCATGGTTTGTCAGTGACAGGGAGCCAATCTGGCAGGCTCACTTACCATGATCCTGGTCTCTCTTGACAACTCTTGACAACAGGATGTCTTCTTGCAGGGGATACCTGTCACTTCGGGACTGAATACTTCTTGTGGTTTCAAGATAGCACTTTTCCCTGCCTATCCACCATTGGCCCACAGCTAGACCAGATTTCAATACCATTGGGTAACCAAAACAAATAAATTAGTGTTACCAGTGCCACAAAGTCCTGTGTAATTCTTCCCCAGCAGCTGCTCAAAAACGTGGTTCCTACTTTATGCACGTGTAGCAATACTCACGGTGGAGCTGCTGGTTTAAGCGGGCCTGTCCTCTTTGCTCTACACCCTTCTTAAATTGTTCACTCCCCTTGACACAACTATAGTGCAGTGTTGAAATAATATGAGCATTAACTTTAACCCACAATATACACTTACAATTAGGATTACCTCTCCCTGGATACTGGTAGCTCCACCTGTAGGAGAAATGACAACACTGCACACAAACTTCAATAATGACCAAAAATAACTTCTTTCTTTGAATAAGTAATATATTTATATAAAGAGTTATTTCAATAAATATACTATCACACCAACGTAGTGCGATAGTATAAGGAATGATATGACAATCAATGACAAGCACAGGAATATATATATTGATATGAATCTACACCTGGGAGCTCCCCTTAATCTAAACCTTAAAGTCACTATACTAGAGTGCAGGGCCCTGCAAGGAAAAAGGCAGTCCAGACGTCTTCAGTCTTCGCTAGCTTTTATAATTGTAATCCGTATAGGGGGTTCCTCCTGTGTGCTATGTAGTGTAGTATAACACACTAAAACAATTGTAATCCAAATGAGTGACTAGGTGTCTTTATATGAAGAAACAAAACATGTAACATCCACTCTTGAACGCTGAAGTCTATTTGCATGTAATAATCTCAGAATTAACGTGTTCCGTGGGACTATCAGTTCCAGCAACTCTCTGTACAGTTCTAAAGGTGTGTGTGTAATACTCAATTAAACTTCTGGGTATCAACCCTCTCACCACACGGAATCCAGGCAGGTGGATGTTTCCGATCCAGCAGTTCTCAGTTCAGTAAAGAGGCACCACCACGCCGTCACACTGTTCTGTCCACAAACCACCAGGAGTCCTTGGTTAACTCCCCACAGGTCCTCCGGAACAATCACGTCTCTTGTCCAGCTCGCTGCGATGCGATGGCAGGATGCTGAAGCTGCTCCGCACCTTCGCCAAGTAGGCCGCAACCCTGTGGGACACACACACATCCACAGAGTCCTGCTGGCAGGCCACGCATCCCAGGAACAAGAGGCCTAAAATGGCCGCTGCTTCCCCTTTTATATCCCCCCACAATGCAGTTCAGTTCTGACTGTGTCCAGGAGCATCGTGGGTGGGTCAGAGTTACAGTCCCAAAGTAAACAATGAATCACTTCCGTGTCACTTAATCCTGAGACATAAACTTATTGTGCTTTATCAATTGTCCACAAGATGGCACTAACACAACTATTGTACTGAATAATACACATAGAGCTGGAAACAACAGTTGTCAGCGCTACACACGTGTAGCCCCCTGTTCCTAAAATTGGGGCTATAGTGTAAATTTAGTTTTTGGCTGAGCTGTAAACAGCTCAGATTGATTGTTTAATTTATTTGGTTCTGCCCTAAACATAACTGAGCTGTGCATTTCTCACTGTTGCCAGTAGGTGTCACTGGTACCACAGGCCAGTATGAGAATTACAACTAGGTTGAGCTAGTTAATGATTATTCTTTTTCCAGAACAGCCCAGTAGGAGGTTCCTGGCCGCTATGCATTCTGGGAAGGGGGTATTTATTCAGCAGAGTCATGTGCTCTAGTTAGTCTGTTACCTTGGGGCCCTCCTGGCCCGAGGATGTATTGCTGCAAGTTCTGCAAGTAGGCCCAGAAGCCTGTCTGGAGCCTACTAATCCCGTAGTGGTCCTTAGCCTGTCTTGCCTGTGTGGAAGAAGCTGAGCCAAGCTGAGGAGATCCAGGGGAGGACCCTTGCTGGAGAGAGCCAGGATGAAGGCTGGTCTATCAGGAGGGCCTGGTGACTCATTTGGAGGATGCACCCATACCTTAAACTACTCTTACAGTGTTGCCGCATGGCTTAAAGGTATTGACACTTGTGAAGCTGAATCCTATTCTACAATCTAAACATGGTAAATAGCTACTGGCTGCTAAGTCTGTGAGAGAGACTTATCCAAGAGTGCTACCGGCTGCTAAGTCTGTGAGAGAGGCTTGTCAAGGAGTTCTACTGGCTGCTAAGTCTGTGAGAGAGGTTTGTCCACGAGTTCTACTGGCTGCTAAGTCTGTGAGAGAGGCTTGTCCAGAAATACTACCGGCTGCTAGGTCCGTGTGAGAGACCTATCCAGGTATTCAGGATTTGTTAAAAAGAGAAAGCTGTTTTTAAGTGATCTGCAATTGGTATCTGAAACCTCCCCTAACATTGCAAATATATAAAGTGACTGGCGCCCAAAATCTGTTGTAACTTCCCATTATAGCCATGGACTCAGCCCTGGGGTGAATGTAAGCTTGCCCCCTGTCTCTGGAGGTACCTCATTGCTCCCAGTAGACCCAGGGGGGCGCTACACACACATCTAAATCACACATCGAAATCACAGTGTAATGAATATAGTGAACAACGCTCTATCAAACCAAATAGGCATTAAAACAAGTGCAGTAAACCTACTCACATACAAACATACATCTACAAAAAAAATATTCAGGTGTTTAAGATACTATGACAAAACAGTGCTGTGATTTCACGTGCCCCATCTGGGTATACAGTAGACTCAGAGACTTTTGACCCTTTGGATAAATTGAATCAAGTAATCCTCTACTGGACGTGGGATTCCACCACTCTGTGCCAAAACCCTAACCAGAACTCTCCACACCAGGCTCCTTTTTTTACAGATGTAACAGGGACTGTTCAGAGAATCGGAAATACTGGTTGCTTCGCTGTGCATAGTTGAGGTGTTAAACAACAGAATATTTTTTACAGATGTAACACAGAGAAGTGCTTTGTGTATAGGGTTCCCTCGGGCAGCTTTATTAAAACAGAACTATGGGATTTAAAAAAAAATAAACTTACATACTCACCTCCATGGTGCAGCATCGCTCAGCTGTTCAGGATAATTTGACCAGGTGATTATCCTTTGCATTAAATGTTAGTGAATAGATGTGATCACCTCCTGCCTAATGTTCATGATGGAGGCAGGACAGGTGTAGGTAAGGCTCTAAGATTTAATTTTAGGAGATTAAGCCCAGTGGTTGGTAAACCATGTCTGCGAGGAGGTCCCAGACAGGGCTTCTTGAATGCTGTCCTGGAATAATAAAGTTTTTCAAGCGTCGGATGTTATGGAGTGCTGCCAGCTGTTTTTCTCTCAATTTAGAGACCCTGTTGCCAGATCATTCATTTCAACAAAGCTCTTCCCATAAGGTTAAATGGTTGGATGGGTTTAATGTATTTTATCCATGTTTTTTTACCTGTGAAAGCCTCCCTTGCATACAAATCTAAAAGTCCTAAGACTGCTGCTAGGTGCTACCATCTTGGATGTTATTTCAGCAGCTAATGCAGACTCAGAGCTGACATTCTAATGACACTATACAGTATTCCCCTGTGAAGAAAAGGATAGAGGAGCTGAGCCAGCACAGAATGTAGTTAGACACTCCCGGAAGAGGAGAAGTCTATGACAAACAAAAGGACTGTGCTAAGAAATTTACCCTTGCTGGAGTATTCAAAAGTTTCTAGTAAGTTCAAATACACTTTGCAAGTCAATAAAAATAATTTATAGAAAGAAAAGACCCTGCAAGTAAACATGATTTTCCTGACCGACTCCATGGCCAACGGCGACCACTGGGAAGACAGGTTGCGATACTCTGATAAGCCTTAGCTATTAGCAGGATATGGCGTGGGCAAACAGAAGAGGCGCTGGAAGAGCTGAAGCCTGGCCATTGCCAGACTAGCGGCGCAATGGCCAGATAGCCAAGCTGTTAGCGGGTGGCCCTATCTGCCCCTGTGATGGATCATGTAAAATGCCCATTTTCTATGCATTCTTTTTATACCACAAAGCCTATATTTTTGTGTATATATATATATATATATATATATATATATATAAGTGTTTTCTTATTCCCTACTAAGAACTGAACGCTAGCAGCTTTTCTGACTGCCCGTGTGAGGTATCATGTTTCAATATAGCAGCGGATTCTTATCATTAACTTTTTACATCCCTGGCTCAGCTTGCATATCAGCCAGCTTTGAGCAAAAGGTGATTTCAGCGTCATAGCCTCTTCAGCACCACCCCTCTCATTGTGTCAAAGGAATGTGAAACTAAGATGGCGCCTCCACCCAGGAATACGCCCGACTTGGTGACGCCCAGATACTGGAGGAAGTTCACCTTACATGGACAAAACCAATCAGAAACTACTAATACCTATAAAACATTATGCTAATGATACATATGCTCACTGCCTTAGTAGCTCGTCTATAAAACCCCATGCATCCGGAAGCAAATAAAGGAGTAACACATACCTTGAGCACGGCTCCAGTGTGGTATCTTCTCTGTGCATGCATAGGTCTAATCAGGACGGGGGCAAATACTCACCAGACGATTGGTCTGATCCAAAACAGCTGGCGCAAAACGTGGGGCTTCCGGTTTGTGAACCAACGGACAGCCGACCGAGAGGAGCCGAGGTAGACCAGTGCGAACGAGGCGGAGACTGATCACCTCCGAAGTACGGTAAGATAACATATTTTTTTTTATATCTTGCTAGTACATTTCCTGTCTCCGACTTGGTCTATTTCTGTGTTTTGTACGGCTGCAAAAGACAGGTAATATCTTGCCTGGAGCCTAGCTTTTGAGCCTGTCACATAGAGTATCTGTTGCCCGGTTTGTGTCTGTGTATATGTGTCGGTTGTCAGAGGGAGAGAGAGATCGGGAGAGTGGGTTGGTGCACAGAGGTTTTAATTTGACATGGTAACTCTCCTGCCAGTGGCAGCGCGGTTTGCGCATCAAGGGGGAGGGGTGTCGGTTTGCGTGTCAGGAGGTGGCTGCGCGGTTTGCGCGTCATGAGATGACACACGGTGATCTATGATGTTGTCGTCACGGGTAGAGTGGCAGCGTGGTGATTCTGTGAAATCCGCTCCTGAGCATCTCTCTCTCCTCCTGTCGCACTGATTGGTATGTCATGTCATGTCCTAAATGTGTATGTGGATTAATGTTTGGTATTCATGAGGGTGGCTGGGGTCTGTTGAGAGTAAATAAATTAGGATATAGTCAGGAACAACCAGAAGAGTGCAAGGGGTATGTGGGATAACTGCGAGTGGAGACCGGCTACAGCCGGATGAATGGTGGAGAATAATGAAAGAAAAGCGAGGCGTTCTGCTGGATAACATTTTATTGAAGACTGCAGAAGCCTGGGTTAATGTGGCAAACGCCATCCACACAGAATAATGGTTAGAACAGGAGGTGAAGCAGGGAAAACTAACAGTATATGTGTATCATAAATACATTGATAAGAATGAACCGTTATGTGTGCTATGTCACGCCACTGAGCCCCGCCTGCCATCACATGCCCCGTTGCTGCCCGTACTCCCACCCCCAGCCCAGCACACTCCTTCTGGCGGCCATCTTAGTACACCCAGTCAAGATGCCGGAAGACTCCCTATGACTTCCTCCAGCTGCCATCTTAGTACACCCAGTCAACATGCCGGAAGACTCCCTATGACCCCTTCCAGCGGCCATCTTGGTACACCTAGTCAGAACAGCGGAAGGCCTACAGGCCTTATAACTCCCATCTACCCAGTCATAAGGGCAGACGGTACCTTCTACATGCCTCGCCTACCGACCAAACTTCTGACATGCCCAACCTGGTAGGACCATATGCCACCTCTCTAACAGGTGGAGTTCCTGCCTTTCCCCACGCAACGGCAAGGCCAGATGTGAGTTTACATTCATATCAACATTCCCCGACATCTATATCGGACACTTTCCCATACTCTTTACAGGATGAGTAGTTAATTACTGGGAACTCCCCTCCACACACCCCAATGCCACGGGCATCAGTGGTGGTTCTTAGGCCGGTAGCTGATGCACCGGTGATGTATGTCACTTTCACCCCGTCCCAGGCATCCACCCTAGTGACCACCCTACCAGACCCAGAAAAACAGCGAGGGACTCGAAGGAAGCCCAGCAGGCAACGGGAAGTGTAAAGCAGGGTGGTAGAAGAAGACCACCCTGTGCTTGCCTTACAGACTTTCCCAGTGGACAGAGTTTATCTGAAAGAACTACAGGAAGCTGGAAGTGGAAGGGATGGACTATTCGAGTGCAACAAGAAACCTTGCTTACCCAGGAATATGTACCCAGCTGTGGTACAATGGGCACATGGAGCTGCCCATCTGTCAAAGACTCTTATGAATTCCTTCATCAACAAATACTATGTAGCACCAGGAATCACTCGGGAAAATGTAAAATAAAATACTGCGCTTAACAAAACCTACTTGAGCTGCAACTAAAAATAGTAAACCACATAAACTGTAAATAAGAAAGTCGCGCTAAAGATATGAGAAAGGCCAGAATCAAGTGCCTATAGCCTCATAGAGGGATATATCAACACGTCCTGTTGTGACGAAACGACGTAGGGAGGAGGAGCCACGTCCCAACGACACCGCGATTCGAGTACCCGGAAGTTACGGGTTGTTTTGGAGCCGGCCGGCCTTTCCTTTGTATGCTTATTTACCACTGACGTCTGTAAGTGCATTTCTGATCTTGCTATTCAATAAATGTAAGGCTTTACGCTATGTGGAGCTGTTTATTTCTTTTTTGGTGACCTATCCTAACCATCCTGGTGCGGCTGACTGAGAGGGTTCTTGCAGACCGGATGACATCTAGCACCTGTTTTACAGACCCCGGGCTGGGGTTACAGCCATCCGCTCAGTAAGGTCTCCTATCACTAAGAGACCAACATCTTTTGGTAAAAGGCAGCAGTTTTTGAAGGTGGAGGTTTATCAACGCACCCTATTCACTGCAGCAAGATTATCAATATTCACCTGTCACCTGGGGATATTTATTTTAATTTTTTCTCTCATGCAGCTTATGGACTATTACCTATCTTGCTTTATGTACTGTCATTAGGGACATTATTTGCACCTTTAAGATTTGTTTACATATTTTTTCATTCACGTTTTTTGAGATATTCATTTGTCACAGATGTGTGGTTTTTGTTTGCCATATTTTTGTTAGGTTGTTTTGAGGCATTTATTTGTCACTTGTATCACGTCACAACACTGTGTATTTTTTGCAGACATAGGAGCAATTCTTGTGTTTCACCACTTTAATTTTAAGGCACAGTTCTTATCACTTATGTTGATATATCCCTCTATGAAGCTATAGGCACTTGATTCTGGCCTTTCTCATATCTTTAGCGCGACTTTCTTATTTACAACCAGGAATCACTCCGCTCACTAGCAACTTCTGTAAGTCATGCACCATTTGTGCAAAGTGTAGCCCGGGACACACGGAGAACACCTGGCAAAGCCCTTGTACCCTTTCCAGCGGATACAAATTGACCACATCCAAATGCCAAAGAGTGGACGATTTGCGTACGCCTTAGTAGTTTCACATACCCTACCACCCCCAGAGTAGCAGGAAGGTAGACAGAATGAATGGCACCTTGAAAACCCAAATGCTAAAAATGGCTCATGAGACTGGTATGAGCTGGCCGGACAGTTTGCCCATTGCCCTGTTCAGCATCAGATACACACCCAAGGGAGAACACTCCCTATCCCCTTACGAGAATTTGTTTGGTTCAGCCCCTAGACTTGGCTGTTACTTTCCACAACAGTTACAGTTGCAATGTGTTGATTAACTATGTAACCGCATTATCACGAGAATTAACCCGCAAGCTATTTGCATTTGGAATCTGTTGCTGTCAACTCTCAATATGAGATCCAAAGAGCTGTCACTATCAGTGAAGGAAGCCATCATTAGGCTGAAAAAACAAAACAAACCCATCAGAGAGATAGCAAAAACATTAGGTGTGGCCAAATCAACTGTTTGGAACATCCTTTAAAAAGAAAGAACGCACCGGTGAGCTCAGCAACACCAAAAGACCCGGAAGACCACGGAAAATCAAGTTGTAAAGCGCTACGTAAACTGTTGGCGCTATATAAATCCTGTATAATAATAATAAACAACTGTGGTGGATGACCGAAAAATTCTTTCCCCGATGAAGAAAACACCCTTCACAACAGTTGGCCAGATCAAGAACACTCTCCAGGAGGTAGGTGTATGTGTGTCAAAGTCAACAATCAAGAGAAGACTTCACCAGAGTGAAAACAGAGGGTTTACCACAAGATGTAAACCATTGGTGAGCTTCAAAAACAGGAAGGCCAGAATAGAGTTTGCCAAACAACATCTAAAAAAGCCTTCACAGTTCTGGAACAACATCCTATGGACAGATGAGACCAAGATCAACTTGTACCAGAGTGATGGGAAGAGAAGAGTATGGAGAAGGAAAGGAACTGCTCATGATCCAAAGCATACCACCTCATCAGTGAAGCATGGTGGTGGTAGTGTCATGGTGTGGGCATGTATGGCTGCCAATGGAACTGGTTCTCTTTTTATTTATTGATGATGTGACTGCTGACAAAAGCAGCAGGATGAATTCTGAAGTGTTTCAGGCAATATTATCTGCTCATATTCAGCAAAATGCTTCAGAACTCATTGGATGGCGCTTCACAGTGCAGATGGATAATGACCCGAAGAATACTGCGAAAGCAACCAAAGTGTTTTTTAAGGGAAAGAAGTGGAATGTTAGGCAATGGCCAAGTCAATCACCTGACCTGAATCCGATTGAGCATGCATTTCACTTGCTGCAGACAAAACTGAAGGGAAAATGCCCCAAGAACAAACAGGAACTGAAGACAGTTGCAGTAGAGGCCTGGCAGAGCATCACCAGGGATGAAACCCAGCGTCTGGTATTGTCTATGCATTTCAGACTTCAGGCTGTAATTGACTGCAAAGGATTTACAACCAAGTATTAAAAAGTGAAAGTTTGATGGATGATTGTTAATCTGTCCCATTACTTTTGGTCCCTTAAAAAGTGGGAGGAACATATACAAACTGTTGTAATTCCTATACCGTTCACCTGATTTGGATGTAAATACCCTCAAATTAAAGCGGAACGTCTGCAGTTAAAGCACATCTTGTTGCTTTCATTTCAAATCCATTGTGGTGGTGTATAGAGCCAAAAAGATTAGAATTGTGTCAATGTCCCAATATTTATGGATCTGACTGTATCATCCGCATAGTGGCGCAGGTAATGCTCTCGTCAGTTACGGCAAGTGAGTGCTATGGCTGGGGCCTGGGCGTGCTGATCCACCTCTAACAGGCATAATATAGCATTCCCTTTGAGGGAGCTTCATCTATGGCAAGCTGGATAGCACCTCACAGTTGGCAAATTGGGGTCCTGCCTCAGGATCGGCACCTGATAGACCAGAAGACGACAGTCTAGAGAACAAAGTTCAGAGCGTGCAAGGGTCGCACGTTTTTACAGACCAGGTCGGGGTTTTAGGAAGAGCTGGTATAGAGACCAGATTTTCCCTCAGAAGTATGCTAAAAGCTTGAACTCGCGTATCCAAGAAGCTACTGAGTTTGGGCCCCAGACTATTTGGGATGTCAAAGTGGTCTTTTCAGGACATGCATGGTCCATCAGAAGTCCTCCTCATCTTGGATTCATTTCAATGGATTTTACCTTACTCTGAGATAAAGGAAGCATATACTCATGCCTTACATAAAGTCACTGGTGTCACAAAATGCTGCTGTGCCAGTCTCTGAATGCGAGAGATTTCAGGGCATTTACTCGCCCCTCTTTATGGTCATGAAGAGGAATAGCTTGCGGAGGCCGGTTTTAGACCTTGAGCACCTGCGACAATTTTCAGCAAAGGAGAAGTTCAAGGTGGAAACATTGTCCCTGATTCATAGGGGTCCAGCCAGGTGACTGGCTTGTTTCCAATGGACCTAAAATGTTTACTTTCATGTGTCCATTGTAGAAGTTCCTTTTTGGTTCGCTGTAGGTCAAGACCATCTCCAGCCCAGCCATCTGGGCTTTCAACATCACCCTGTGTGTTTTCAGGGTTTTATTTGTTGAGCATACAAATAAAGGGGAAAGAACTACTGCGCCAACCAATGAAAGTGGAAATTGAATATAATGATGAGCAGCCAACACCACCAATTAGACTAATTGTGACAATAAAAAGAAAAATAAAAAGTGTAGCGCTATATTGTATCTATTAGCAGCATCCAAAAATGTGCTAAGAGTAACTAACAGAGTCTATCAGAGGGTGAATTAAACCTCATATAAAAAATACAGTGAACAAATGAGAAACCTGATGTTCCACAGAGAGCATCTGTTCATATATCTACTAAACTCTGTCAGTTAATACCATCAAAATGTATTAAAGTGATAAACAGTGTATATCAAACATAAAGTGTGAATTTAACCATATGTAGGAGGACACTCTATCAATGAGGGATCCAATATTCCAAAGAAGACTTCTATAGATATGTCCTCTGTGATAAGACAATCTAAATCAAATGTGCATCACACAAATTGAACCCACAACTTAAAAAACAAACATAGGCGTGTATGGGTAAAATGAAAAGTCTCTAAAGTGCGGACAGTTCATATAATCAGATGGAAAATTCTTGAAGCATAGGTATCTATCTCAGAATGATATTTGCTGGATTCCTCCAGTGATCAGCCTGATGTGAGAGTAATATAAAATGCCCTTACCGGACGCGGTGGACTCACAGGCCGTACAGCGGTGAGTCATACGGGCTTGAACCGTGTACCACGGTAGAGTTATGGCAGTTCCTGGTCCACCCTCCGATGATCCTGATAGGAAACTCCAATCTTGCCCGGTCTCCTGGTACGTTCCTCCAGCACTCACTTGGGACTTGGATAGTTTCGGATAAGGACAACAGGAAAAAGAAGGCTCCACATAGTGTAAATTCCGTTTTGTCAAAGGTTTAATTGTATCAAAGTTTCCAGCATAAAAATTTCCAGATAAAAACAAAATTCATAAAAGCATAAAAAATGTAATTGAGCGCAGTAGATAGATGGTTTGAGGTAGCGTCCTACACCCGACGCGTTTCGTCTGAGAAGACATCAACTGGGGTACAGCTCACCTCTCGTCTACTGCGCTATTAAATAGAACATGCTCAAAATTACATTGGGGACACCTGTGCGGCGTGACTTCCGGGTTTTGCATCACATGGGGATGTTTTAGTCAGCTGACCCTCTGTCTAACCTATCACTGGATGGCTTTTGGATCCAAACCAGACCTCGGCTTGGATCATCCATGTGGCCAATTAGAGTCAGACAATATAGACATGTGATCGCCGCGCTCACGCGTCACCACGTTGTGACGCGGAGCGCAGCGCACTTCCCCTGACTGACTAGCTATACATGGACGTGTGCGTCGTGTGCGTCACCGCGTATCATCGTGGTGACGATATACACAGAAACATCCCTCTCATTAGAAAGCACTGCATCTAGTGAGGGAAGACAGCTCATCGCGCAGGCGCAACAGCGCGAGATATCGTACCCACCGGAGACTGTTAAAGATTGGTGTTGTAAATAAACACCAAATGGAGCTGTTTCCTTCCTCCATTAGCCGCTTATATTGTTCCTTATGTTTACCAGGATCGTCAAGCGCAGATCGAATAGGTTGCCTAACACTCTGGAAACAATACAAACATTGCGGCATGAGAGTAGTATAGATGTACGGACCAATGGAATCATCGAGGGGAATATGTAAAGTTAAACCATAACAGTCACGACACACATGTTGCCCCCTATTAACAATCATCCATCCTCCATACAATAATGCAATCATATTGAAAGATATAAAAATGAATTTTTAAAAGTGCGTGTAGATCCAGGAAAATATATAATCACATAAAATTAGCAATTACAATCCCCCTTATGTTACTGGCCATAACCATAGAACCCTATATCAGAAACATGTGTCAAAAGGAAAAAGAAACCATAAAAAATATAAATATTTTTCTTTTCCTCTGCTACAACTAGATCAATTGAATATTAACCCATTATAATCAGAGAAAGGAAAAAGGGACAACCACGGGTCCATTAGCCGTTATCCAAGATATATCTAGAGCCCATATAGTAGAGATAGCGGAGTTAAATCCACAATAGAGTACCTACCGACAATCCAAAAAAAACAAAAATATAAAAAATATATAAAAAGTATAAAAAAATAGAAAAAAAACTGAATCAGTAAATCAGAACAAGGAGGCCTGATAGGGGTCTTTAAGACTGATTAATGAACGCATTGATGTCCCACTCGATATTTAAACCGTGGGGTACATAGCATTTAATTTGGTGTATCCACCAGGTTTCAAGTTTCGAGACCCCCCTTATGTTAGATTCCCCTCTCCAATGCGGAATAAACCGATCTATGACCTGGAAAGTGGTCCCTGCTGGATTGCGGTCATGATATGATGCATAATGTTTTGAAACACTGTGATTGGTTTTACCCTTTTTTATTGCTGTGATATGTTCTTTTACCCTAGTGGTAAAGTTCCGTATTGTCCGACCAATATATTGTTTCTTGCACGGGCATGTAATGAGATATACAATATATGGGGTTTTGCATGTGGCAAATTGTTTCATTTTGTATTGTTTGCCTGTAGTGGTGGAATTAAAAGTTTCTATTTTTCGTGCTTGACAAACATTCCATTTGCACACTGTACATCTTCTACAGGGATAAAATCCCTTAATGTCCTGAAAGAAAGATATCTTATTTGGGGGATCTATCACATTTGGTGCGATTTGTCCTTTAATTGATGGAACACCCCTAAAAATAGTTGCGGCCTGTTCGGGTAACACTGGGCCCAAAATGGTGTCACTCTTCAATATTTTCCAATGTTTTTTAATGATGTCTCTAACTTGTTTGTATTGAGTAGAGAAATTCGTAAGGAAAGACCACTTATGTTTAGAATCTCCGTGTTTTATAGGTTTATTTGATTGAGCGACCAGTAAAGCAGCCCGATCAATTTGAGCTACTTCTTGGATCTCCTTGGTGATAAGGGATTTGTCATAGCCTTTTTCACAGAAACGTTTTTTTAAGATTTCAGCTTGCAGGAAATAGTCTGAAAGATGAGAACAATTTCTCCTTATTCTCACTAGCTGACTTTTCGGAATGGATTTGAGCCATACCTCATGGTGACAGCTATCGGTCGGAATGTATCCATTCCGATCCGTAGCCTTGAAGAATGTTTTGGTTTCCAGATGTCCATTATTGGATGTGATCTCTAGATCCAAAAAATGGATTTTGGACGGGCTGGCTTCGTGTGTCAGATGGATACCTCTCTGGTTTGCATTTAGGATAGTGATGAATGCGTCCAAAGAGTCCATGCTCCCCCTCCATAGGAGGAGGATGTCGTCTATGTACCTCCCCCAAAGAACTAGCTCCGGGGGGTGCGTAAATTAAACATTCAAAGGTATATTATGTCAAATTCGAGTAGACCGCTTTGTCCACAGACTAATACCCACACTGTACATTCAGGATTGAGCAATCCATCTTTGTTCAACCCTCCAGCCCCTATGGCACCTCCAATTAAGGTTTTCAGAGACCTAGTTTTGAAGGATCTTGAAGAGCTTCCCCCTAAAAGGATATATAATGATCCAAAGTTCAAAATGGGACTAAAATCACTTTGTGAAAGAAAGAACCTTATCATCCGTTCTGCAGATAAGGGGGGAGGAGTGGTCATCCTTGACAAAAGTGACTATCACAATGAGATGACCAGGATCCTCGGTGACGTTGAGACATACCGCTGTCTTCAAAAAAACCCAACGTTGGAATACAAAAAGAAACTAATAGATCTGGTAGATACTGGATCACAATTAGGCATTTTAAATAAAAAAGAAAAGCATTTTTTAGTACCTATGGCACCACGTATTCCTATTATGTACTATCTTCCGAAAGTACATAAAAATGCGTCAAATCCGCCAGGACGCCCGATCATCAGCGGCATCAATTCTGTAACTTCTAAGGTAGGGAAATACATCGATTTTTTCCTCCAACCGATAGTCCAATCTGTTCCTTCTTTTTTAAAAGATACCAGAGACACCATTATGAAATTGCAGAAAGTCACAGATACTAGGAATCTAATATTAGCTACTGCGGATGTTACGTCCTTATATACATCTATACCCCAAACGCAGGGTCTGGAAGCCGTTGAGTGTTTTCTCTCAAGAGAGGGCAATATCCCCCGAACACAAAGAAAGTTCATCATGGATTTACTTAAATTTGCCACAGGTGCTAACTATTTTTGGTATAATGACCAATTTTACCTACAGACAAAGGGAGTGGCCATGGGAGCAAAGTTTGCTCCCAGCCTGGCAAACATCTTCATGGCCAAATGGGAGGAGGATGTCGTCTATGCTCTAAACCCCCCGGAGCTAGTTCTTTGGGTGAGGTACATAGACGACATCCTCCTCCTATGGAGGGGGAGCATGGACTCTTTGGACGCATTCATTACTATCCTAAATGCAAACCAGAGAGGTATCCATCTGACACACGAAGCCAGCCCGTCCAAAATCCATTTTTTGGATCTAGAGATCACATCCAATAATGGACATCTGGAAACCAAAACATTCTTCAAGGCTACGGATCGGAATGGATACATTCCGACCGATAGCTGTCACCATGAGGTATGGCTCAAATCCATTCCAAAAAGTCAGCTAGTGAGAATAAGGAGAAATTGTTCTCATCTTTCAGACTATTTCCTGCAAGCTGAAATCTTAAAAAAACGTTTCTGTGAAAAAGGCTATGACAAATCCCTTATCACCAAGGAGATCCAAGAAGTAGCTCAAATTGATCGGGCTGCTTTACTGGTCGCTCAATCAAATAAACCTATAAAACACGGAGATTCTAAACATAAGTGGTCTTTCCTTACGAATTTCTCTACTCAATACAAACAAGTTAGAGACATCATTAAAAAACATTGGAAAATATTGAAGAGTGACACCATTTTGGGCCCAGTGTTACCCGAACAGGCCGCGACTATTTTTAGGGGTGTTCCATCAATTAAAGGACAAATCGCACCAAATGTGATAGATCCCCCAAATAAGATATCTTTCTTTCAGGACATTAAGGGATTTTATCCCTGTAGAAGATGTACAGTGTGCAAATGGAATGTTTGTCAAGCACGAAAAATAGAAACTTTTAATTCCACCACTACAGGCAAACAATACAAAATGAAACAATTTGCCACATGCAAAACCCCATATATTGTATATCTCATTACATGCCCGTGCAAGAAACAATATATTGGTCGGACAATACGGAACTTTACCACTAGGGTAAAAGAACATATCACAGCAATAAAAAAGGGTAAAACCAATCAGTGTTTCAAAACATTATGCATCATATCATGACCGCAATCCAGCAGGGACCACTTTCCAGGTCATAGATCGGTTTATTCCGCATTGGAGAGGGGAATCTAACATAAGGGGGGTCTCGAAACTTGAAACCTGGTGGATACACCAAATTAAATGCTATGTACCCCACGGTTTAAATATCGAGTGGGACATCAATGCGTTCATTAATCAGTCTTAAAGACCCCTATCAGGCCTCCTTGTTCTGATTTACTGATTCAGTTTTTTTTCTATTTTTTTATACTTTTTATATATTTTTTATATTTTTGTTTTTTTTGGATTGTCGGTAGGTACTCTATTGTGGATTTAACTCCGCTATCTCTACTATATGGGCTCTAGATATATCTTGGATAACGGCTAATGGACCCGTGGTTGTCCCTTTTTCCTTTCTCTGATTATAATGGGTTAATATTCAATTGATCTAGTTGTAGCAGAGGAAAAGAAAAATATTTATATTTTTTATGGTTTCTTTTTCCTTTTGACACATGTTTCTGATATAGGGTTCTATGGTTATGGCCAGTAACATAAGGGGGATTGTAATTGCTAATTTTATGTGATTATATATTTTCCTGGATCTACACGCACTTTTAAAAATTCATTTTTATATCTTTCAATATGATTGCATTATTGTATGGAGGATGGATGATTGTTAATAGGGGGCAACATGTGTGTCGTGACTGTTATGGTTTAACTTTACATATTCCCCTCGATGATTCCATTGGTCCGTACATCTATACTACTCTCATGCCGAAATGTTTGTATTGTTTCCAGAGTGTTAGGCAACCTATTCGATCTGCGCTTGACGATCCTGGTAAACCTAAGGAACAATATAAGCGGCTAATGGAGGAAGGAAACAGCTCCATTTGGTGTTTATTTACAACACCAATCTTTAACAGTCTCCGGTGGGTACGATATCTCGCGCTGTTGCGCCTGCGCGATGAGCTGTCTTCCCTCACTAGATGCAGTGCTTTCTAATGAGAGGGATGTTTCTGTGTATATCGTCACCACGATGATACGCGGTGACGCACACGACGCACACGTCCATGTATAGCTAGTCAGTCAGGGGAAGTGCGCTGCGCTCCGCGTCACAACGTGGTGACACGTGAGCGCGGCGATCACATGTCTATATTGTCTGACTCTAATTGGCCACATGGATGATCCAAGCCGAGGTCTGGTTTGGATCCAAAAGCCATCCAGTGATAGGTTAGACAGAGGGTCAGCTGACTAAAACATCCCCATGTGATGCAAAACCCGGAAGTCACGCCGCACAGGTGTCCCCAATGTAATTTTGAGCATGTTCTATTTAATAGCGCAGTAGACGAGAGGTGAGCTGTACCCCAGTTGATGTCTTCTCAGACGAAACGCGTCGGGTGTAGGACGCTACCTCAAACCATCTATCTACTGCGCTCAATTACATTTTTTATGCTTTTATGAATTTTGTTTTTATCTGGAAATTTTTATGCTGGAAACTTTGATACAATTAAACCTTTGACAAAACGGAATTTACACTATGTGGAGCCTTCTTTTTCCTGTTGTCCTTATCCGAAACTATCCAAGTCCCAAGTGAGTGCTGGAGGAACGTACCAGGAGACCGGGCAAGATTGGAGTTTCCTATCAGGATCATCGGAGGGTGGACCAGGAACTGCCATAACTCTACCGTGGTACACGGTTCAAGCCCGTATGACTCACCGCTGTACGGCCTGTGAGTCCACCGCGTCCGGTAAGGGCATTTTATATTACTCTCACATCAGGCTGATCACTGGAGGAATCCAGCAAATATCATTCTGAGATAGATACCTATGCTTCAAGAATTTTCCATCTGATTATATGAACTGTCCGCACTTTAGAGACTTTTCATTTTACCCATACACGCCTATGTTTGTTTTTTAAGTTGTGGGTTCAATTTGTGTGATGCACATTTGATTTAGATTGTCTTATCACAGAGGACATATCTATAGAAGTCTTCTTTGGAATATTGGATCCCTCATTGATAGAGTGTCCTCCTACATATGGTTAAATTCACACTTTATGTTTGATATACACTGTTTATCACTTTAATACATTTTGATGGTATTAACTGACAGAGTTTAGTAGATATATGAACAGATGCTCTCTGTGGAACATCAGGTTTCTCATTTGTTCACTGTATTTTTTATATGAGGTTTAATTCACCCTCTGATAGACTCTGTTAGTCACTCTTAGCACATTTTTGGATGCTGCTAATAGATACAATATAGCGCTACACTTTTTATTTGTTGAGCATACGCCTGCATAGTTACATGGATGTCCTTCTCCTACTGTCCCAAAACAAAAGGCAGCTGCTGGAGCCCAGAGCTCAGGTCTTTTTAATGCTCCTCAAATTCGGCTGGCAGCTGAATCTGGAAAAGAGTCACCTGGAGCCCACTTAGTCTCTTGTGTGCCTCGGGGCTCAGTTCAATATAATCAAGGGGACCATTGCTTTGATTCTGGATCCTGATGTTTTGGGACAGAATACTCCTGGCCCTGTCTTCTTACCACCTGCGAGCCCTTTAGTGTCTTAAATGATTGGCACTATGGTGTCTACGGTTCTGAGGGTCAAGTGGAAGCTGGAGAAGGTGGCCTCTTCCGAAAGGGGTATCTCCAGCAGAGGAAGCCAGGAAGCAGTATTTAGGTCATCTCCATAACCTCAGTCATAAGAGTGAATCCCCTGGTGGCTGCAATGGAGAAACTAGCTCATTTGCTATTCCATTGCCCCATTTCCTGGTTCACAATCATGTCTGATGCTAGCAATATGGAATGAGGGGGCTTGCTGCCTGCTGGGGATAGCTCAAGGCAGGTGGGACTGTCAATTTCACAAGATTGTGTTGAACATTCTGAGGCTACGAGCAGCCTTCTGCACCCTACAGGCCTTTCATCATATATAACGAAGGGAGTGTCAGTGCTCTTAGGTTAGCCAACACTACGGCGATCTCCTATGTTAAAAGACACGGGGGACTCACAGCCTGTTCTCTATTACAGGAAGTGGAGCCAATTATGTCTTGGGCTCAGAAGAATCGAGCCTACACCTCAGCGGCTTATGTCCCCAGAGTCCAAAATATTCTAGCAGACTTTCTTTCCAGAGTCCATTTGGACAACAATGAATGGTCTCTACATGTGGAGGTTTATAGGCACAGATGCCCTGATGGATCATTGGAAATGCAGTAGGAACTGTGCATTTCTTCCAGTCCTGGTCAACCTCTGGTTTTTACGAAGACTCCGAACACAGGTTGTGGCATTGATGCCTTATTGGCCAATTAGGCCGTGGTTCCCCTTGCTAACACAGTTCAGCTTTAGGAACCCAGTGCACCTTCTCCTCAAGCCAGACCTTCTTTCACTGGGTGCAATTCTACATCCATGTCCAGCACGGTTGCATCTGTTGGCCTGGTTCTCAAGATTGGAGGTCCTCGGCTGCTCCTCCAGAGTCATCTCCGCTCTCTTGAAAACTAGAAGAACGAACACAAAGTTTACGGGAGAATCTGGTCAAACTTTGTTCAATCCATGTCTGCTGCTGACAGATCATGCAGTGATCTAGATGTTCTAAATATTCTAGGCTTCCTCCAGTTAGATTTAGCTCTGGCTCTATCGGTCAGCTCCTCGGAGTTCAAGTGTCAGCTTTATCGGCCTTTACAGATGTATCCCGGTCTAGGCATCTTTTCCTGTCCAACAAGTCTTCAAGGGAGCAGCTAGGCTCAGACCTCGGAGTAAGCAGAGGTTTTCCAAATGGAGTTTCCCTCTTGTTCCCAACTTCCCCTCTAGGGCTGTCTCCGTTAAAGGCCTCTGTCAAGTTCACCTTTTTTCTGGCCATCACCTCAGCATAAAAAGCCTCAGAGATTGATTTACTGGTCATAGAAAGCTTTTCTTAACGTTCTTCCAGTTTGAGCGGTGCTGTTACCTATGCTTGATTCAATTCCCAAGGGTGCGTCAGTCTTTTTTAATGGGAACCAAGAAATACCAACCTTAGAGTTCTAACTTATGTTCTTTAGACGTGGGAGAAGACGCGCTGTGGCTTAGTTGGTTAAAGCGCATGTCTAGTAAACAGGGAATCCTGAGTTGACTCCCAGCAGTGCCTTCCTTCAATTTTAGGAATCCCTCAGATATTGTGAAGTTATATCTAAAAAGTTGCAACTTCCTTCAGGCTTCAGAACATCTGTTCATTCTTTTACCAGAAAGGACAGAGGAACGTGACTCATCTAAGATGATTGTGGCACGTATTGCCTAGGCCATCCAACAGGCTCACAGAGCCAAGGGCTTGGCTCCTTTTGGAGGTAGTGTCTGCTCACTCGAGCAGGAGTGGGTCTACACCTTGGGCAGCTTCGCAGGATGTGGTTCCCAAAGTAGTCTGTAGGGTGGCCTTGTGGTTGTCAATCAATACGTTTATGGCTCGTTATTGTGTAGAGTCTGCTTCCTTATGCACTGTTTGTTTTGGCTTGCAGGTCCTGTCTGTTGACGGTACAAATTAAAGCTTTTGGATTAGCATTGCCCGCCCATGGGGTGTATGGCGAGTTAATTCCCATACGTATGCTGCCATGGAGTCGGACAGGAAAACGGAAAATTTCCTATAAAATATTTACCATAATTTTTCTTTCCTGATGGACTCCATGGCCATGGAGTCCATCAGGAAAGTAAAATTACGTTAAGTATTTGATTGGAAATTTTCAGTTTTTCTGTCACTTTATTTGCAATTTATTAAATTACGTACAGGGTCTCTTTAATGTTGAACTTCATTTAAATATTTTTTTCTAGTTTTGCAAAGAGTGTGGAGTTAATAATATTTTATTACTCCCTGTGTCCCCATTGTGGATCTTTTCTTTTGCTTTCTGGCATAACACATAGTGGTTTGAAAAATTGCGAAGTTAGCAGAAATCCCACCTTTCCCAGCTGTCACTCGAACAGGTTTCTCTATTTAAAAATTTGTCCCCCCTACTGACAAGACTCCTTCTAGTGTCTCATTTCAGTGAGATCAAAAAAGGACAATAAAAGAGCTCCTAACCCTTTCATACGGTATTCAAAATGTGTCTGGAGTTTTAGTTTAAATCTTATAGGAAGCATGGTTGTTGCGTACACAGTAGACAAATATGCAGTCTAGTGGGGAGATGAGAGAGAGAGAGAAAGAGAGAGAGAGACTGCTGTCACGTCTTCCCAGAGGTCACAGCTGTGAGAGATTGCCAATGTTGGTTTCTGAGTCACTGCTGACATCATCAGTTCTGTGGGAGATGGTGGTGGGAGGTCTTTCTTAAGGGGACAATGACACTTTTTTATAATACAGCTTGGGTACCTACTCCTGGTAGGTTCCACTCAAATCTGAGCTCTCCAAAGCCAGAACTTTGGGCTCCAATGATTACCAATACACTGGCCAGTGGGAGGGGTTGGGAGAGACTGACAAACCTTTATTTTTCAATACCATTGCTTAGTTAAGATTTCCCTGGTTTTAGGGCTCGGGGCAAAGACATTTGTTTCTCCAACTATTTATGGTGTTGTGATAAGTTATTTAGGTTTCGTGTACACACTGCCTACTTTGAACGCTTGTAAAACGCACCACGATTTTGCCAAGGTTTGCATTTTTCCCACGGCCGGCGGTCAGAATGTTCCTATCCTGAGCCCGATTCTTCCGTGTTCAGGAGAAGGATGTTGAAGCTCCCCTAACCGCAGCAGCTCCTAAACTCTGCTTTTATACAGTTGAGTTTAGAAGCTTTGACAAAAAATTTTTAATAAATAAATTTAAGTTTAGGAGTTGCAAGTGCACATGAAGCCAATGTTACTGTTTACTGTCATTGCTATTCAGTTTTTTTTTTGGCCATTAAGAATATTTTCCCAATTAAATCCTCCTCATCTAACCTTGGTTTGTCAAAGGTTGTGACATTACCGGGACGGTCAAAGGCATCTAGAATTGGGGACTCAAACTTCAGCGGCTTCTTCTTGGGAAAGCACTGCATATAGATCCACAAATTCAGCACAATCACACTTTTCCTTTATAGACAAACAATGAACCTATTTCCTATTCCTCTGTATGAAAACCGGGCATAACCTTTCATTAAAATGTTATTATAGTCTCTAAGTACATAATAGTTTCATAACAGTGTGCAGATGACTGTGAGTGTTTGGTATTTTCCAGTTCAACATACGGAATTTCTCCTTAAACTTCCTCTCATAGACAGTGCCAGGAAACATGTTTAACTGAGCATTTGTTGTAACTATATGCAAACTTAAAATGAAGGACAGATGTTTGCAGAAGAAGAAAAAAAGTTGGATGTGAGTAATATCAGTGGAAAACAGCTATCATTATTAAATCTGCAATATATATTAATAGCCTTTAAAGTACGTGTAAATCCAAAATCGATTTTTCATTATGTTTGCATCAATGACTCACTATATTCAGTTTTCGAAAGTTAATCATTTTGTGTGAAAATTTCATACCTGGAAATCATTGCAGTAGTTGTACTTCCTGTTGTGGACTGACAACGCTAAGCCATCGTCTATCAATTATTAGCAGCATTGTCAGTCTTCTGCATGTGTTCCTTCAGTTGACCGTTGAATATCAGGACTCTGTATGCCTCCTGTAGACCTGGTTCACAGAAAAAGATTTCCTTCACCCTTAAAAATATGTTTTTCTCTTCTGGTTGCTCCCCACTCCATCTTCCATAATTGGAGATTGCCCCTCGCTTCCTTTTCAGGAAAGGAAATGTGGCCCAGCATGTTCTCCTTTCTCGACTAGGCAGGAATGACGTACACCCAGGGGCGGACTGATAACTCATGGGGCCCCCGGGCAATAGGAGATTATGGGGCCCCCAGGCAATTAGAGATTATGGGGCCACACAGTATACACACACAGTATACAATCACACAGTATACACATACATGTACACACAGTATACACAGACAGATGTAAAAAAAAAGACAGATTTATACATACTGTCCCTGGTTTTACTGAGGCCGGCAACCCTGATGGGGCCCCCTAGTGGCCCCATCTGGACATTTAGTACACCTTAGCAGAAGTAACTTTTTTTTTTTTGCACGTAAGACCTGGTTCACACCTATGCATTTGGTTTTTTATGGGACATGATCACATTTATGCTTTTTCAGCCGCTCGTCATTTTTGCCATTATTTTGCAGTGATATTACTGCGATTTTACTGCAATTTGCATTTTTAATCTGCCCAACAACAAATTGGCCCCAAAAAAAGCACAAAAAACGCAAATCACAGTAAAATTGCAAGTGCAAAAATGCACAGCAAAATGTACTGTAGAACGCACCAATCGCAAACTGCATAGATGTGACCCAAGCCTAAGAACTGATCAAAATCATTGTGCCTGGAGTTCTGATTTAATTTTCAAATAGCTGACAGTGGAAATTGCAGGCTCTAGTGTGATACCAAATGTCAATATTGTACCAGAGGTGTGTGTAAAATATTAAGGCTTTATGCACACTAACGTTTTTTTAAGCTCCTAGAAGCTGTTATTAGCATTTTATTTCTGCTCCTAGAAGCTGAATAGTGTTATCCTATGTGTCCATGCACACTACATTAGGCTATTAGTGTTTTTTGAGCTTCAGCGACTAGGAGCAGAATTTTTTTTTTTTTAGCGTTTTTTCAGCAGAAAAAAACATTGAGCTCTCCTAAATGCTTCTAAAATGCTTTTTTCTTCATGTACTGTAAAACTGGTAACAAAATGCTAATGCTTCTAAATGCTCCTAAAAGCTTCTAAAAGCTACTAAATTGCTTAAAACACAGTCACTTCCAGTGCTTATAGTCAGCCTACAGCATTTTTCATCCAGCATTTTTTGAGCTTATAAATAACGCTAGTGTGCATGGAGCCTAAAGAATGATGAATATTCGGGCAGGTAACAGGTAGGTAATTTATATTGATTCATTTCAACTGTGTAGATAGGTGTTTGGCTGGACATATGTCACAACCACTATTTGGCCCCTTTCACACCGGTCACGTCTGTTTTGACGGACTCCACTTTCTTAGCAGGGATCGATCCGTTGATCTCCGCTCCTCTATGGGGAGATCGGATGGAAATGGACCACCTGTCCGTTTTAATCCGATCCGCCAGACAGATGGAAAACTGGACCCCCATCTGTCTGGATTTGGTGGACTGGATCGGCGGATGTCAGCGGACATGTCACCGCTGACATCCGTCGCTCCATAAAGGTGAATGGAGTTTCCGATCAGGTCCACCTGAAAAATGGACAGACGGATCTGATTGGACAGCAGGTGTGAAAGGGCCCTAAAAGTGACTTATTCAGTTTGCCAGCATTCACCTGAAACAAAACATCAGTGTTGGATTGATTGAAATGGCAAATATCTTAAAGGAGCTCATTATATTGCATGCATTATAGTGCAACGTGCATTAGGCTCATTTCACAACGCTTTAACAGAAGGCTAAGGATCTCTATTTTATCCACATGACTAATTTTCAAATCTCATTGCACTCAGCTGAGAATAACTATCCTCTATTTTTAAGACAATGATCCTTATGGGCGTGTGTGTTAGCTTTGTGAATTGAGCCTATTGTATTAACATGCATATTGTATGTTGACATGCATTTTAGATGTTGTCTGCTGTTCGTGAAAAATTGTTATACAATGAATGCCAAAATGCAGTATTCAGGACTGGATGACAACACATTTGCAAACAGCTTTTTTTTTTTTAAATGAATTCATGTCTTAGTGATCATGGCTATAATATCAACTCTCAGTAAGACGTGCCATCAAAATGGCTTTAAAATAGAAATTTGTCTTATATAAAAGAAAACAAAACACAAACTAAAATACTGAAGAAAAAAAAGAAAGCGAGGAATGCCAAGATGTCCCCACCATCTACATCTGTTAACAATGGTCCTTTATTTGCACAGCCTGGTACTGGTGTATTTACACTGAATGTTCTCTACCCATGTGGAAAAACAGGCAGCCTCTTTTCTAACATTGCAGGTGTTTAGTTAACAGGGGCATTCACACACCAGACTCGGTCTTGTAGTTTTTTTTTCATTCTCCAGAGCTCGGCACACTGAGCTTGACAGAGGCTGTTAGACTACTGTGTTAATTATCTTCCCCTCCTGCTGCTTACCATGAATTGGCTGGCTTAATATACTGGGTACCCCACAGCTCCAAAAGTAATAAGTTAAGATCATGAATTTTTACCTCTTTCCACTCTGCCCTGCACTCCAAAGATAATCATTCCCTGATAACAAAGTACTTATTATTGATCTTTGTTTGCTTTGCTTGGGTTATGTACATTGGCATAGTTCAACCGCATAAATAATTAT